>JAPKLW010000713.1:237037-252401 GCA_026898455.1 Plectranthus barbatus
GATTTGGCTACATTGGTTGCGGAACCGGTCGAACAAAATGAAGGTATCCCTCGTTGTCTGAGGTGGAGACCGATCTTTACACGGGGTGCTAACTTCACACAGTATTTCAAGCAAGAGGTAAAAATATTTATAATCATTTCATAAAGATTAAATTAAAAGTAAATTTATTTAGTGATTTGTATTCTTTTCAGCATGCATGCAGGATCACGTTAGAGCCGACGGCTGCTGAAGCCAAATAAGACTACCGGAAAAGTTTGACTGAAGATGATGATCCACTACTACGTAGATACATTCCGTATCCGGGATCAACGAGGACCCCGAAGTTCCCTTCATCGAGGCCGTCCAGATCTCGGAGATCTACATCCCGACATGGAGCTTCCCAGCCGGATGCCTCCGAGATAGAGCCCTCCCAGCCTAGCCCTACCTAGCCGAGCCCCTCTGAGCCTCCTGCCTCCGAGGCGGGCACATCCCAGCCGAGCCCGTCACTGCCACTGCAGTTCTACGGTTTTTCCTCTATCCTTCGTCTGGGATCCATACAGTTAGATTGGGCGCTGATTCAGGCTTTGGTTGAGAGATGGCGTCCGGAAATGCACACTTTTCATTTTTCATTCGGAGAAGCCACACTAACACTCCAAGACGTGGAATTGCTATTCAACATCAAGGTCGACGGAGAAGCAGTAACAGGATCCGATGTCGAACCAAATGAAGGATGGTCGACGTATTTACAACGTGAATTGGGTGTGGTACCAAAGCTATCCAAAAACCGCATGCACCTCAAATGCGTAGAGGACCGTATCTGTTTGCCTGCACCACCAAATGCAAACCAAGAATGGTATATACAGATAGCAAGGTGCCTTGTTGTCTACCTACTCGGCGGTTTCTTCTTTGTTGATACGTCAACAAACAGCGTGTACTGCCATGTTGTTCGAGCATTCATTGAAGATATCAACAATGACGATATCAATAGTCGTTGTAGTTGGGGCAGTGCTCTATTAGCAGTACTTTATCGCAATCTTTGCAAAGCCTCCATGATTGGAAAGCATTCTCCGAACAAAAGTATAGTTGGGTGTTTGGTATTGTTGCAGGTAACATTAAATTCTAAGTATTTTTTAATTATATTATTAACTTCTCAATCTCGTGTTATATTAATTATTATATATTCAAATTTAGGTTTGGGCTTGGGAGAGAATCATATCTATTCGACCAGAGATTCACTCATCGCAAGCTCCTGAAAATGCTTGTTTAGCTTCGAGGTCATTTTATAATTTTTTGGGTAAAAGAATATGCAACGACCACCATTCAAAAACAAATTTTTAAAATACTTTTATTTTAGGTGGGCTATGCCGAAGAGTCGCTCAAACATCACACGCAATAACCTTCAGGCGTATCAAAGTCAATTGGCTTTGTTAAAAGAAAACGAGGTAAATATAATTATTGCATGTACATCGATTACTTAAATATCCACTAACTTATTTATATTTAACATGTTATAAATACAGTTTGTATTCATGCCGTACAACATTAAGTACGTCACGAACAACCATACGCCCTGGGTATCCACTACCTACCTCATTTTCTTTGAGGTAATTGAGGCCATATATCCGGAGAGGGTGGCTCGACAATTCGGTCGCGTTCAGGTAATTCCTTATTCCGATTATCTGGACCATCGAGAAACGCGAGAAGCCCTGCATGATATCCACAGAACTGGAGTTGAAAATAATTGGAGAACGCGTCACGCCGAATTTATTGGTAATTGGAATGAACGTAACAATGAAGATGAAGTGCTTCTAAATAATCAACAGATTGTGACCGGAGCCGAAACCAAGACGCCTGACTACCTCCAGTGGTTCATGGAGAGAACAGTCGTATTTGTGGCTAATCCAAGTCACACTCGGGAAAATGTCGCACCACAGGGGTACATGGGACACGGGGACGAGCTGCAATTCATTGTAAGTCATTTTCATTTATTTATATAGTTTATTACTTTTTGAACTAAATCCAAATTGGTCCTATAACGTATATAATGATTTAATGTAGAAGAGTGGTCTGAGCAATGTGATGTCGTTATTGCGTGAGCGGGCTGAACATTACTCCTCTTATGCTGGAGTTAGCGAAGATTTCAAAAATGCAGCTGACTATTGCGCACAAGTACTAGAACTTTCTGGGTCACATAGGGGAACGAGTCATACTCATTCTACAATATTTAGTGATCCATCATCGCTCCCAAGACCGCCTATGGTGCCGCAACAACGGGGGGGTCGAGGAGGGTTCAAGCCAGGCAGTGGGAGGAGAAGGAGTAATGTCGATGCACAAGATCATTATTACCGACATGACAATTATCATCCAGTTATTCAGCCACAGCCAGAGCCACAGCCAGAGTTTGAGCCAGGTCACAACATGAATATTCATGACCAGCCTACTACCTCACATAACTATAACTACGAATCCCTCTTCGGCAACTTCGAAGACTTCATGAGTACCTACCAGTCCAATCCCAATCCCAACCAGTCCAATTCCAATCCCAATCCCAATCCCAGCCAGTCCATTCCCTATCCCAGCCAGTCCATTCCCTACGAGTCCAATCATAATCCTCATCAGTACGGATCCTACTGGTCCAATCCAGAACAATCTGATTCGGAACAATCCAGTCCCGAACAGTCCACATCTATCAGTCCAGTGCAGACCAATCCACGGGAAACTATACCATGACAAGTAACAATGCTTTTACTTATTTATTTACATTTCCTATTACAACATTTATTAAGATGTACATTTTTGTTAATTATCACATTTGGTTTCTTAGGAAATCAACGGCTTGAAGATTCATCTTCTTCTAAGAGCATCAAAAAGCGCATGAAGCTCCCTACATGGCTCACGAGGCGGAAATAAAATGGGGACTAGATTTCTTGTTAATTTATGTAGTAGACTTTTCATAATTATTTTCTTTTATTTCTTCAATTATCTTTAATATGTTCGCATGTTTCCGAGAAGACCCTAATCTTATTGTAATATTTTTATTAAATTTGTGCTTTATTTATGTTATATATATTTTTATTTTATTTATATCGTGCATTAAAATAAATACATGTAAACCATAAATATAACAAATAAACCCTAACCCTAACCCTAAATCCCCAATGCTGTAACCCTAACCCTAAATCCCCTTATTTATAAAGGGTTCGAATTTCAGGAATTCGAACTAATATTTAAATGATTTTGCAATAAAATTAATATAAAAATAAAATAATTACAAAGGGTTTGAATTCCTTGAATTCGAACCAATATTTAAATAAAAAAACATAGGGGGTTCGAATTCCTGACATTCGAATTGGCTATGTTTGTCCACATATCTAGGGTTTCGGACAAAAATGTCCACATGTTTAATTCTGGTGACACAGAGGGAAATCACCCTTCAGATTAGAAACTTCGAAAGTTATCATTCAACGACCTTTATATATCTTTCTAACAAAAAAAAAACTTTATATATTAAATGCCTATGAATAAAATATCTCGAAAATTTAGTACTATGCATTCTTCTTTTATTTTTGAGATAATACATTTACTTGTGACTGTTGCATCAAACTAAAGAATATTGAATTGGAAGACAAGAGAATTCACGCAAAATAAAGCTAATGAACATGAAAAAGAAACACCAAGGGTAGGATTCTTGAACTAGCAACAAAGCAAAGCATATATTTAGTCTTATCAGTAGGAAATGAAGAGAATTAAACTCAAGACTTTTCATTCAAAGATCTTTATACATAAAATATTCACTACTGAAGTATCTCCGAAGAAACGAAATATTATTATTGTTCTCACTAAGGCCCGTTAATTCAAGCTAACAATCCAAAACCTTTTTTGTGGGCAACTCCAAATTATAACAAAATGCTTCGTATCCATCTGCAGAAATCTGATATTACTCAAGCTCATCATGATTTGCATCATTTTCTAGATAAATATAAAAGTAGAACTAGAACTACGTCAATCTTCCACCAAATATATTTTGCCTTCAAAGATGGTGATGATGAAGCTTTCAACGACCTGCATGAATTTTTTTTGGTCAAAAATCTAAGTGTTTTTTATGTTTTGACTACCCTAAATTAATTAATATTTATATATCTACACTTATAAAATAACTTATTGCAATTTAATTTGGTTGCAGACTTACGCAGATGAGGCAAAAGAGCATCTTCCATAACCTGCAACAGGAGATGGATCAGGAATTAAAAATTAAAACAAAATACATATATTTTTTTAAAATTTCGATAATATACAAAAATGTTTTGCGCAGAGAAACTGGAAAAACACATGAATTATTAAATAAAGTAAAAGCTTAACTACAATCAATCCCAATGGATTGATTAGTACTCACTAGGATTATGGGGAGTGAGAGTAGCTGTCCCTCCAAAGTAGCAAGCAATGTCATTGTTACCATTTTGCTGGTAGTAGCTGTTGAAGGCATAGGATGCATGGGATAGCAATGTGTCGGGCTGGAAACACGGGCCCCCGGCCTGTATAGGCCGGCAGTCAGCCTTACCCATCCCACAAGCCCAATCCAGAGCAATCTTTAAATCGGCTTGTGGGACACCGGGCCGGGCCACACACCAATTAGTGGCACCCAAGAATGTGGTGTTCCCTTCTGGAGGTGATAGAGTTGTCACTGGGATTGATGCATCTGCCTTCTCTTGTACCCTTATTTCTCTTCCCAAGACTGATCCTTTAATTGGATGCAATATAATGTAGGTTTACAAAAGGATACTTTTAATAACATATAACAATCCAAGTAAGTTTCGGAACAAATAATGGAAATATTAAATGACAGACATAAACATACCTAGAAAACATTGCAAGAATACAATGGTGAAAAAAACCCAAGTAGAAGTAGTCTTTCTCATGCTGTGAAATGGTGAGGAAACACAGGGTACCCTATTTAATACAGAGGGTACAGGAAGAATCAAGATCTTCTTTGCTTCTTCACGCAGTTTTTCTTTTCTTTTTCCTCATTCCTTTATGTACACACACATAGTAGATTATACTATTACAAGTACAAACCAGTTATATTCTCTATTTTGTCATCTTTATTTTATTTTACTAGAAAATAAGATTAAGATACTTCATGTAAAGAATAGAGAATCCATGCACGAGATGTTTTCGGGCTATTCAATGCTTAGGAGCCAGATTTTTATATAGTTTTAAGAAAACAATTACAAATTAATCATACAAGTTTACATTTTATTTACCAATATTGTTTATATATCTAAAATGTTAATGATAAAAAAATTAAGTTTATCAATTAAGTACTGCTTAGGCGCTCTATGCTCGAGCATAATTAGCATTTAAGAAGTTTTTCAACTATATATGGGCATGAGATCCTATGTCCCACTTTTTGTGTTCCACTTCTATCTTGTTCCACTATTAAAATTATTAAACTTTATCTAATATTTTTTATAATCTTAATTTATTATAATTTAGATTAATTTTATAAGTTCAACTATAGGGTTCATCCCATCCAATTAGGGTATATAATATTTTTTAGTATATTTTTCAATTTTTGACTAAAATTTGATTATTAAAATTGATTAATTTATAATTATAATTTGTGTTCTTATAAAATTTTGACTTTTACTCTTTTAAATTAATTTGACTATATTGTATTATACTTAATTTTTATTTTTGTAAAAACAAAATTTAAAATTAATAATAAAAATAATGGAACATCAATGTGGGACAAATAATTTGATCCGCTATATATGATGCATAATGATGGGTTGGGATTATTTATACTCACAAATTACTTAATATTAAAACTAACAACTATTTTTATATAATAAAAAAATTGTTCATGCCTCGACAAACTTGAAAAAAATGCATTATATTATCTTATTGAATGCAATTTAGGATGTTTAAAGATCTATAAGATTTGCTTCGTCTCAAATCTCAATATTTTGTATTTTAGGGAACACCCCAACAATAAAAATTTTATGTATACAGATATTTTAATATATTTTATAAAAACCAATCATCATTTCCAACTAGAAAATCTCAATAGTGTATGTAGTTTAATTCTCGATGAGATTGATTTGTAAGAAATAGTATCCATAATTATTATTGTTAATTTGAGGAATTCAACCTTCAATGTGAGAAACTAAAGCTTAAATGTAAAAGAGTTAATTAAGCTTTAATGGTAGATGAACTTAAACTTAATATCTAAATTTATTCTTATTTAATACACTAAAGAAAAGTATCACTAGATTGCACCCCCTATATATAAGGAGAGATTTTCTTGTTAAAAATTATGTCATGTTACATGTTGAATACATAGCTATATATTATATAAAATATAATCTTCTGTTATGTATGCTATGATGTAAAGTAATTATGCTTTTTTATTTTATCTCTTCTAAATTTTATGTTTGTATAAGATGTATAATCCACAAAACAAAATGTATCATATGATTAAAGAATTTATGAGAATTATCGATTCAGGACCCGAAAGATTATTTAATTATCGATTCAGGACCTGAAAGATTAATTATCTATTTATGACTCAAAAGATCCTAATATTTTTAGATCCAGGACCTCCATACACTAAAAAAATCGCAAATTTGCGACGGATTCACGACGTAATCCGTCGCAAATCCATCGTTAAGTTCTTTCTTTTTTATATGTATATTTTTTTAGTACGTATAATAATTGAGATTAGTGTTTAGTTCAGTGGTAACGCGCTTAACACGCGTGTGGAAGGTGCCGAGTTTGAATCCCATTGGACGCAGGGCACAAAATATGATGGTTGGACCGGCCGGTTTCAAAATGGTTTTAAAAAAACTCAAAAATTATCTTTTGAAAAATTAAATTTGCGACGGATTCAATTTCTGGTAGTGATACTTAATGGGGTCAAAAAAAGTCATCCAACTAAAGCCTATGTGGCGGTTCATATCCACATCATCTACACATTATTTAATTAACAATTAAATTTAAAATATCACATAATAATATGAATTTTCATATATTTAGAATTGTAGTTCTTCTTTCTTTCTTTCACGCTGCCATCGCCCTGCCGGTTTCATTCATTCGGTTTCTCAAAACTCAATACTTCGGTTACAATTAAATCAATAAGCAAAACCAAATTATTCTTTAATTTTTCACTTTCAATTATTTCTGTTCTCAAATTTTCTCATTTCTTCTACGATTTCCTGATCTGCCTTCTAAGAACTCTTTTTAATGGTCTTCTTTTTACTGAATTCTTTGGCTAATCTTTATTGTGTGTTGCAAATTATGACATGCATATGTGGGCACTGCTAATTTTTTTGGGATTCAGAATGTTCGTTACGACTTTTGATGAGGTTATTCTATATCAAGTTTGAAAAAAAAGTTGGTGTTGATGAAATTGAGTATGTTGTTTTTTAGTTATTTGACTTTGGATATTGATTGATAGAATGTGAGAGCTAAGTAATGGGTTCGTTCTTGCAATTTCATTAATAATTTATGATTGTGTAAATATTGCAGCTTTCATCTAAAGCTTATTCATATTTTATATATAACCTAATTATTTGGAAATTGAGTGTTTAGCTGTGTATTGTAACCATGCAATTGCGTCTGC
Source organism: Plectranthus barbatus (assembly GCA_026898455.1). NCBI lineage: Eukaryota > Viridiplantae > Streptophyta > Magnoliopsida > Lamiales > Lamiaceae > Plectranthus > Plectranthus barbatus. The sequence continues at coordinate 244,638 of JAPKLW010000713.1, forward strand.
AAGAGAAAAATATGGACGTGATATTCGAGTGTTCGAAACATCTATATTTTTTGCAACCTCCGTGGATGTTTTTAGTATGGGTAAATCCAATATCTAATTGCTCGTTTATTAAGATGTATCTATTGTCTATTGATGGTATGTGTGTTCATGGTTTTATCTTATTTTCTAGTTCAGATGAGACGGGTGACTTTTACGAGTTTACAACAGAGGATTACTATCAACTTTTAGTTATTATAAAAAAGGTAATATTGTGTAACTTGTGATTTATGAACCCACGACTCCTAAAAGTTTGAAATCATTAAATACCTTAAAAGCAAAAAAGATTCGGGAGGCATAAGAGGCTCCTCGAAGATCCAGGATGACAAATGTGTGAAATTATATGTTTTTTGACAACTAAGTTTTAGCTATTTTGAAGATATTCATAGTCTTATGCTATTAACTGCGGATCGATTATGAGCATGCGGTGACTAGAGTGCGGTTTCTTGATAATTAAACACACATTTCATCCATGAGAGACAATTCAAGCCTTATTTGATCTCTTGAGAAAAGTGGTTGCTTGTTTTGATTTACCGTTCTATCTATGTGAGGATACAGTACTTGGTGTTTTCTTTCTTTGAGCTGTGACATCTCAAGAAAAACACTTATGAATTTGCTCGTGTTGCAGAAACCATGGCTCCAAAAAGCAAATAAAATATTTCTCTCAGGACTTGTATTCTTTTGGCTGGTGCAATCATCTACTTTGCAAATGTTCCCAGATAAATAGTAAATAACCATATGTCATCTTATTCAATTGACTGCTGTCATGATCCTTCAGGTGATGTTGGGTTCCATAGGCGGGTTCCTTGCTTCGGGAGGAAGTCAAGTCATTGCAAGGCATGGAGCTTGTCTCACACCATTGAGCCAACACAGCTAAGTAAGAAAAAGAAGATGGTGAAGCCTAAGTGATTGAAAATGTGAAATAGATAGAGGCCTCATATTTACTTTGATGAGATCAAATACCACACCAAGATTTCATGTGAATATTTTTATTCTGTGATTGAACAAACATTTTAATTTATATGAAATTGCGCAGATGAACTACTTCTTTTGCTTTCACTTTTAATATTTTAATTTTCAAGATCTCATAATCAAACTTCAATATATTAAAAATTTATAGAGGTGATATTGTCCATGTTCTAATCATAAACACCAAGTTGTTGGTATCAATTATCTTTTTTATATGAACCACCAATTCATCACTCTCCCAGGCAAACAAACAAATTCATCACTATCAAATAAACAATCATTAATACAACGGTTCAAAAACTAGGTAGGGTGCCATGATAGCACAAAAAGAGAGTTGAACTTATACTAAATCAAGTATCATACTTCAATTACCACTCGAAAAAATAGTGACCATTAAGTGCACTCTATTAATATGAAAATCCATAATAAACAAAAGATGCAAGAACAGGGTAGCTATAGGAAGGTTCAACAATTTACAATGGAGATTCAGTTCATCACAACTCAAAAGTATTAAAAAAAAAAAACATAAAAGTGATATGTCTAATTTCTTTCAAATGCTATCCTATCCTCATATTACAAATGAAGCCTTAGTAGGTCGCATCAACCAACCACATTTTTCACCTACAAAAAGTCATTAATCTAAGATTTTAATTTATAAGTTTTTTATTATAAGCACCGAAATAAATAAAGGATAGAAAATTACGTATGATATGAAACATAACAAAAAAACCTATATGATCAGCTTCTTTACATGATATTTTATTATGATCAATTCGGTCACATTTGCTACACTTAATTATCTCATATTTTCTTTTAGCTTTGTGAGGATATTTTCCTTCCAGTGAGAATTTGTGTCTGTGTTTCTTTGGTCTCCCCGGTGGCCTTTTTAACAATGGAGGTTGAATAGGTTCAACATCAATTTTCGGCCAATACTTTGGAATGGGCATTGGAGTTATTTCATTTTCATAGGCCCTCAGAAAATACTACATAATCATTTAGTATATTCTAAATACTCCCTCCGTCCTGGCTGAATTGTCCCGGTGACTTTGGGCACAATAACCAAGGAGTGTGAGTGTAATGTAAGTTGAGTGAAATTAATATTTTATTGTTGAGTGTGAAAAAGTTGCCTTTTTAAGTAATGGGACAATTGAGGTGGGACGGACGAAAAAGGAAAGTGGGACAATTGAGGTGGGACGGAGGGAGTAGCTTTTATGGTGGCACATGCATGCACACAAGGCACTCCGCTTAAATCCCATAACCTACAAGTGAATTTGTAATTTGTAGGCCGACAACAAATCTTTGAGGCTTAAGTGAAACGTCAAATGAAACCTCCGTACGTAGAACTACTTGCCAATTTGTGCTTTTGGCAATCAAAACATTCAATATTTGTAGTATCCTCGGACATATGATCATATTTTGATGTCTCATTTTTCTTTTTTTCTTTCTCATATGCGATATTGACTTAATCCTTATGTTATCAACTAGAATTTCAATAGGATTATTTTTAAATAGCTTAACAACACCATTGAAGCATTCAATTATGTTGCTGGAGAACATACAACACTTAACATGATCTTGAAATGTGCTTTACTCCATTTCTCCACGCCTGTACTAGTGATATACTCTCGCACACTATAATTTGTAGCCTTAATCCTATTCATCAATTTGTCAAATTTGTTCCTAGTAGTAGATATTACAGCCGACCAAAATAAGGAAGTAACTCGTTCGTATTCCATTTTTTCTGAGTATTATTGTATCTGTGCTATATACAAATCGATGATGATATGGAGAATTATACAAATCCTCCAATGTAGGAATCGAGCCTTATAACAAAAATAATTAATAAATGTTTCTCTTTAAAACTAAGAAAAAAAAGTGAATAAAAAATAGAAAAACTTATTTTCCCATAAATAAAAAATAAACACCCATATTTTTCCATGAAAAGATTGTTCCCCAATGTCATTCAACAACTTTTATATAAACCAATGACATGTATCTTTAGTTTCAGATGCAACTATAACATATGCAATAAGAACATTATTCCCATCAAGACCTACTACTGCGAGTAGTTGACCACAATAGGTTACATGACATCCATCTAATGCAATTAAAGGCTAACATCCAGCTAAAAAGTATTTTCTACAAGTAGCAATGCATATATATATATATATATATATATATATATATAGAGAGAGAGAGAGAGATGCATTCAAATTCGAACTAAATATCATGAATGAACAATGATCAATAATCTAACCATTAATTTTAATAATCTGATGGTCATTTTAATGACACGTGGCATGCAGTTTTTTTAAAAAAAAATTAAATTGAAATGGTGTTTTTGGAAATTTATTATATTAAAGTTTTTAGAATATTTGATATTTAAGGTAGTTACCTAATTTAATGGGAAATTATATGCTAACGTATATTGTTTAATATTTACTTTGATTATTTCCATCATCTATATCCCAATACACATTATCAAGCCATGAACGGAGACCTGTGGGGCTAATTCGGTCGAAGAGACGAGAGCAGTTTTCGGCCATTCAAGATCCAGGCATTGAAGGTATGATGCCTCTCCCTCATCTCCAAACAGGGGAGATTTGAGTAAGGGGTACAACATAAGCTAAGGTAGAAATTCTACTTCTTGTTTGGATAAGATTTTCTATTACATACATTAATTGGTATTTACATATTTTGTTATTATATTTTATGATCTCATAAACATAAACATACATATGGTATTAGTAGTTTATTTGAATAATGATGAGAGGGTACACAGAAAGCGTAAATGAGGTGGGGTGGCTGTATAGGGGAGATCTGGGTTATTTTGATAATGAGGCAGGCTATACCTTGTAGACAGAATCAAAGAAAAATGTGTGGTATGACCAAGTAACTGGACTGATTCGCCAAGAACCAATCGCATCACATGGTCTGGAGAGGAACCCTTTGTCCTCTTCCGCTTCCATCGTGCGAGGTAGAATCCTAGTAAGACGCAACCCTCAGATGAAGGACAATCAGTCCCAGTGATTTAGCATTATTATTTATAGTTTATATAATTATATAGTCATGAATGAATCATTATTACATTATTTGTTGTGCAAGTGGAACAACATTTGCTTTCCGCTAACGCTGAAATTGAAGGATTCGAACTCCGTCCGTTGCTGCCGCCATGGTAGAAGCCATTGATGCAATATGCTGGAGACCGTATGTTCGGCGGTGTTCAAGGCGTCCGAGTCATTGTCTGGTATCACTGCAAAAATTGAGGGCTACGACTTCAACAAGGGCGTCGACTACCATGAGTTGTTTTCCACATCGTTTTTTATGTTTAAATTTTTGATTTACAACTCATTATATATAATATAATCAACTCATTATAACATATGAATGATTTCATTGCTTATAATAAATATTATCATTGTAACTTATAAACTCATTTTTCTCAAAATAAGAATTGATGTGTCCATATTATAGTATATTATTTGTTTCATTGTTGTTTTAAAAAATTGTCATTATATAGGCTAAAAATCATAATTGTTTTCAAGAATTGTTAAATCCATATTATAGTATATAATTTGTTTCATTGTTGTTTTAAAAGATTATCATCATATAGGCTAAAAATCATCATTATTTTCAAAGAATGGATGTTGATTTACAATGAATAAATATTGGATCCTAAAATGAACACAAAAATCAATTTTGTTGGGATTTGAGTATCGATCCATACAAATAAATAAAAAATATTTACCTTCTATAATTCGTGTTCTGTGATTTGTGGAAATAAAAAATCAAGAAAAATAATTTTCTGAAAGTTATTTTGTACAAAGATGGGAAACTAAAAAAATCTAATTAATGATATGTAGATGGTAGGTGAGAGAAATTGGAAGTTAATAACGGTATAGATCGTGATTTTTTTTTAACCGCGCCCGATAAATCTGCCTCAAGATTTTATTTCACTTCGCATTTTATCCAACTTTAACAAATTTACCCTTACAATGAAATAAATATCCCTAAACAATGATAATCCGTAACTTTAAATCATGTTCGTAGAATTTTGAAATTAGTGGATAGATTTTGTTCTTAGTTCATTCACATATAGGGGTTCAACCATGAATGCACCCCTATATATATATATATATATACTATCAAACTTGGAAGGACCATTATTACCATGCTTGGGAGCCAATAATTCCACAATAAATTCGGGATTAGTTCTAAGCAACTATTTACATTAGCATGTCAACCTAGTGTACTGCTGAATAATATTGCCATTTAGCAATTGGAGAACATATTATTTTATTCTATAAGCCTTTGATGTACTTATAGTGGCTTTGTATTTTTCAGCAATGAGAGCTTTTAGTTCTTTTGGCTATATTTTTGTATGAGTTTTAAAGTCCTCAATTACCATATTTCCTAGCCACATGGTATTGACGAAAATTTCTCAAGCTTCTTCCTTGTGACAGATATGAATATTGATGAAAGTTTTAACCTCATATGTATTTATATTTCTAACTTTTGAATAATATATATTCTGTGGGCCCCCAATCAACACATTTTACCCTGCATATTCTTTTATTTTTTTTTAGCAATCTTCAAACCATACATATTGCTGACCTCATAAATTTTAACTGCATCATAAAAATCATCAGTTGATAAAAATACTTGTCCTAGTCTAAAACTCATCTCTACAGTGTCTTCAGGATAAGTAAAAATAATTTCATCATCACTTAATGAAGAATTTGACTCATCAGTGCTCCTCAACTCCATTAAAGACTCCACAGCTTCAGATGCCTCGTCCATTCCAATTAACTCAAATAAATTTCACATGAAACAAATAATATACGATTAATATAATTATGTGGATAAACACAACATGTGGTGTGTAGATAAACGACGAAAAAAGATGTTATCATGTGTAGAAATATAACATATTAAAAATTGAATAAAATTGAGAACATAAATAATGAGAGAAAATTGAGAAACACTAACCAATCTTATGCGCTTCCAAGATGATAATAATTCAAGTGTCATTACTGAATAAAGCAAACCCCTTCTCTGATAACCTTTTACCACTTATCTTAATTACTTTGTTAAGATTATTATCAAAGATTTACAGCTTCATATGTACATAAATTGCAGAGAAATATGTAATCGCATACTCACATGTGCAGGAATAACATGCCAAAATTTGAATAAAGTTGAGAACAAAAAAAATTGAGAGTGAAAAACTAAATGAATAATTTAGTTTTACTTACTGATTTAGTTGCGTCTGAAGAATTGAGTTTTGAGAAACTAAATGAATGTAACGGGCATGTCGGCGATGGTGTGAAAGAAAGGGAGAACTACAATTCTAAATATTTGAGTATTCATATTATTATGTAATATTTTTTAATTTAATTGTTAATTAAATGATGTGGATATGTAACCACCACATAAGCTTTCGTTGGATATTTTTTAACTTGGTTAAGAATGTTGGTATTGGATTGAGAAATATTAGGATCTTTTGGTTCTTAAATTGACAATTAATCTTTCAGATGTTGAATTGATAATTAAATTATCTTTCGGACTATGAATCAATAATTTTCCAAGACTTTATCAATAGATTTGGATCGATATTAAAATTTAAATCCATTTGTATATAACCCCTCATAAATTCTATACAAAGAGATAAGATGTGGAGATAAAATAAAGTCTATATTTAGTATGAATGAATTTGAATTTTTAAATTGATCACATTAACGACTGAAATAAAAATATTGACTATTTAAATATCAAGAGTATAATATATATTGATTCCAAATATATAGTTAACTAAAAGATATGCAATTAGTTAATCAATCACAGTATGTGCAAAACATAATCAGAGTACAGAATCGTATGTGTAGCTGGGTGGGCCCAAGTTCAGTTACTAGTTATTTTGTCTTAAGATTGATCGACCAGTTATCAAGCAACTTTCAGATATGCTCCATTAGTTGATGACTGGTGAGTTTTAAAGCTTAGAATAAATTAAATAAGAATAAATAAAATAACAAATAAACACAAAAATGATTATAGTGATTTGGGATCTCAATATCTATACTTACACTCTTCTTCCTGTCATAGTCCACTATCTTAGTTGTACAACCTTTACAACAAAAAAAACTTTTGTTGATGTCACTGTGTCTCAGTTATACAAAGTGACAGAACCGCAAAAGTCGATTGAGCTTTATCATGTCCACCATGCTAGGCTCTTCCTTCTTTATCCACTTTAGTTGTTTGAGCTTTATCACGTCCACCATGTTAATCCCTTCCTTCTATATCCACTACAGTTGGTCGAACTTTACAACGTTCACCACACTAGGTTCTTCTTTCTATACCTTCAGCTACCTCAGTAATTCAATTTAAGAGATAGTTTTTATTCTTCCGATCGCTTGAGGATTGTAACAATTCTCAAGCACAAGTATCCTTGGTTGTATGTCTCGTGTGCTAAACCATACGATAGCCTCGAACAAGTTAGCTCGAATAACTTAGGTGATTTCTTATATAGAGAGAGAATTAGAGGTTCAATCTCAGAAATCAACAATAACATCAACATGAACAATTAGGGGTGTTCATGGTTTGGCCGAAACCGGTCAAACCGTATTAATTTGGCCGGTTTGGCCGGTTTGAAATTTAATTTTCAAACTGGCGGTTTGAAAATTTTAAAACCGGATAAATTTGGTTTGGTTACGGTTTGGAGACTCAAACCGGCCGTTTGGGCCGGGCCGGCCGTATATATAT
>JAPKLW010000713.1:267401-278431 GCA_026898455.1 Plectranthus barbatus
TGGAGGGATGATCCCCGGGATGCGGCAAATGAGCTTCTCCAGTCCAGTCATTCGTGCTTTGAGACGCCTCTCGTACTCGCCCTGTAGCTCCTCGGTGGCGAGGCTCTCAGTCGGTCGGAAGGTCTTTGCTCCCAAAGGACCACGCCCGAGATCAGACGTTGCAGGCGTGTCAAGGTCGATCGCCTCCTCCAAGTCGTGGGCCAAGTTCTTGCGGGGATCCGGTGGCTTCTCGCTAGTCATGGGATCCTCGACGAAGGGCAGCCTTTTGTGCGCACTCTCCTTGCGGAGCTGCTCATTCTCCTTGCGGAGGGTGTGATTAGTAGCGTGCAGCTCCATGATTCTGGTGTCCATCTCCTTTGCACGGCGCCGGTTCTCTTCGGCATCCTCGGCCAATCGTGCCAGGACGGTGTTCAGCATCTCCGGAGGTACGTCTTGGGCGCTGCCGGTTTGCAGGGTTCGTCGCACCAGCTCGTCGATAGGGACGAGGTCCCTCGACGTAGAGGAGCCCGATGGGGGAGCCCCAGCCGTCTTCCCCGTTTGATTTCCAGCTTTCTCGCTATTACCTGCCATTGAAACAACAAAGAAGTAGTTCCAAGGGCCCCACGGTGGGCGCCAAATGTTGAGGTTCGATTTCACGAGAAAATGGAGCCCTTAGAACTTTATTAGAAAATCACAAATAATAACGATAAGCAAGAAAAATAACGACAAATAAATGGCAAGAATGGACGATGATGAACGAAATAAATTTAGTTTATTGGCGTGTAAATGAGACGGGAATTTGGCAGCGTTACAGCTTGATTTTGCTATGAGAGAATGAATACAAAAAATGAGCCTCCTGCCCCTATTTGTAGACATGATAGGGGTAGGCAGGCAGCAGGTAACCCTACGCGTCGAGCTGCAATGGCTCGCAGCGAATGTCGGACCGGTTGCGGGTTTTTCGGGGGAGGTTAGAGCTCCAACGTTCGGGCGCCGCCAGCGAGCTAGGGTTTCTCTTCCTGGACCGTCTCAACATCGACCCGATTAGCTCCTCGATGGCGAGGCGCTCCTATCCTTCGCAGCGAGGCCTTGACTTAGATAGATTTCAGTATCTCATTGGTTTTGGTGAGCCAGTCTTCTGGGCTGGACTTGTCTGCTTCCTCGCCACCGACCTTTCATTGTGCTCGATATCGAGGAGCTCGGAGGGTCGGTTCCGACCTCTGGACTTAGATGATTCGGGACTCTTGAAATGATGCTCTGGTCGTTGGGGAGCACGTGGTCGCCGAAAATCCCGCAGGGGTTGCTTCCTCTCCTCGGTGGTGAGCTTGTCTCCTCGGTTGTGAGCTTGTCTCCTCGATGCTGAGCTCGTCTCCTCGGTGATGAGCTCGTCTCCTCGGTGCTGAGCTTGTCTCCTCGGTGATGAGCTCGTCATGGTCGATATAGAGGACAAGTTGGGGTCGACGTTGACCCCATGTCTTAGGCGCTTTTGTGTACTTCCTTCACTTCAGGTGGCCCTGTAACTTTGGGCTGACGATTAATTGGGTCGTTGAGCTTAGTGGGCTTAGTCCTCGGGGGCCCAGCCCCAACAATATACATGATGTATTTCTGCAATGCAAATGATGCATTTAAATATAATAAATAATGTATTACTGAATTCATATCATTTGTATGTAAAAAATACATCATTTAGTTTCCATGCATTATATTGTGAATGAAATGTGTTTAAAAATTTAATAAAAATCTCACAAAATAATATCATAATATCTTACATCTTATATGAGACTCACTCAAACACATATTACACAAATATTTAATTTGAGTAGAGAGGATGAAATAGATGTTCGATACCGACAATTTTTATCTAAAGTTGTATATGCATATTATATTTATAGTTGGAAAATATTTATGTGGAGATAAATAATGTATATTTTATTAACATATGTTCAGTTGACTTATTAAAGAGATTCTCAAAGGAATGAAACCATAAAAATTAATCAGAAAAAATAAAATTAAACAATGGGAAGACCGAAGGCGAAACATTTGCTGAAATCAGAAAGTTGTTTGTGCATAATATACTTTTAATCGACAAATAATTTATAATTCATGTTATACTGCCTAGGAGACATGGAAACAACCAAACACTAAAATATATACATAGATGGAATTTATTATTACGAAAAATAAAATTTATATTAAATGAGAACAAAATTGGGCATTAATTACTTTGACAATATTAATAATTGAGATAATAATATTTTTATGCAAGATGATATGCATAAAAAAATTATGTACGTGATATTTAAGCATTACATAAATAGTAAAACAAGTTGCCTAATATTTCTTAATCAAGTTTTAATTTGGAACATTGTTTGAATATAAATGTTGGGTACTAATATATTCATACAAATTGAATTTAGGTATCGAATTCTATATATATATATAGAGAGAGTTGAGATTAGTACTAACAATAAAGTTTATGCTAATTATAAATGAATATGAACTTATAAATTGATTACATTAATAATTAAGATAAAAATATTAATCATTAAAAAAAAATAAACATACTTTCTCTAGGTATTATATGTGTATATTAATTAAGAATAATACATTTTGCAAAAAGCACATATCTGAATAAGTTTTAATTTTGAACTATTAAATTTTTAAAGAAGAGTATAGAATATATACGACTCTCCAACACATAACACTCTCTATATATTTGCGTAATTAAAATTATAAAAGTATCATATGTGTGTGATTATAAATTATTAATTAGCTCAAGATTAATAAAATAGGTATTCCAATAGATTCCATGTGTTGGATTCTTAACCTATATTTTAATTTTCCTATATTTGGGTAGTTCCTTATTTGGCGATTATGGTATTACTATTACAATTAATAATAATAAAGTTCATCAATATTATATTATTATAAAAATAAAATGATATAATATATAAGTGGGCAGGTGACTTGGGTTTGTCGATGTGACAACATATATTGTCTGTTTGTCTCCCTATCAAAACAGCGAGAATATTGCGACTCTGTTTCTCTTTCTCATCATTTATTAATACTTCCTAATAAATCTTAATAATTGGAGAATCAATCTTGTAATATATTATTCAAAAAAAATATTTACTTAGAAAACTTTTTTTATAATTAAAATGCTTTCGAAAAAGATTGATCATATTTGAGATTCTATCTAATTGTATTAAAATACATTTATTTTATTATTGAGAAAATAGTGATCAAATCCCTCTTTGTTTCTTTGAGTTGTCGTCGCTATCGCCGCATGTAACCGCTCCACTGTCGTAAAAAGAGGAGCAAATTCATATTATAACTTAAAGGAATATAGTCTAAAACTATGAGATATGTTATCTAATTTATTTTGATTATTAAATTGATATTGATTCTCACTGTCGCCGTTACTTTTTTCAATGACTTGCGCTAAAAAACAGCACTAAATAATTATGTAGTAACTTTATTTTAGAATAATGTGTTTCTATAAATCTTGCATGATCAAATACTATTTTTGGAAAATGATGTCTCGTTATAGTAAATTTCGAGCCAAATTGATTAAAGGGTGATTCTAAATGCAGCCACCATTTTGCAAAACATAGCTCTTTTAAAAAATAAAAATTTAAATTATCATATAAAATTACAATTTTATCCTTGTGGCCTAAAATTTAAAAATTTTACTAAAATAATACAAATCAAACTAAAAACATTTAGTCTCCTTCTCAATACGCTAAAAAAAAAATCAAAACCCCCAAAATAAATATACAATCTCCATATATAGCCCCCATTTCAATTCGTTAAAAAAAAAAAAAAAATCAAAACTCCCAAATCAAATATACAATCTCTTCCCTATCTATTGTAATAAAAAATCTAAAACCAAATGGAGATGGGGCTATGGAGCCGACGGCGAAGATAACCATCACCAAAAACAGAGCTTCCACGACAAGAAGTGCCGACGATGGCTATAATGTATCTCTTCCTCATTCCAAACTAGTTTTTTCCTTGTGCAATATTTTATTTGATTGCATATAATTGTGAGATAGTAATTTATATTCTAACGAATTTGGGTATATATGTTCGTGAATTTGTGATCAATGAATCTGAGTTTCTCTAATTTTTTTATTTTTTAATTTGTGAACAATTCTCATTAAAGAAATACGAAGAAGCTTGTGAGAATTGAAACCATTTGGAGATGGATTTGTGAAATCAAACATAGATTAATTGATCGATCGAAATTCATTGGAACAAACCAACACATCTACTGAAATCAAAAACCTAAAAACAGATGGAGATGGGCTATTTATTTTTAGGATTTTTATTTTTGTTTTACATAAATAGAGATATGATTGTATATTTGGGATTTTGATTTTTTTTACGCAAATTGAGATGGAGCTATACATTTTGAATTTTATTTTTATTATTTTAATTAAAATTCTAAATTGGGGCTACAAGGATAAATTTATAATTTTATATAATAATTTAAAATTTTATTTTTTCAGGGGCTATGTTTAGCAGAATTGTGGCTGCATTTAGAATCACCCTTGATTAAATTATCTCATCTTTGTCTAATATATATGTTATAACTTATAATGGATACATTTGAGTAAGATGAAATTTCAATTAGAATATTATATTTTTATTAAAGGAAGAAGGAAAACGAAGACTCATTGAGGCATCGCTAGAATTGTAGATTTTATTTGAAGTTAGACTTTTAAACATTCATGAATATTTATTTATGTGTATATTACACCATAGTTTAGTAATAACTAAACTATGTTGTTTGTATCAAAATGGTTACTAAAGTTTAATTTGTTTCAAAATGAATACTAAACTCATATTTTGTGTCATTTGTTATCTAAGTTGTTGGGAAATTTGGCTAAGTTTCCTTTCCCCAGTAGCTACTTGTTTAGATTCTAGTTTTGGTGTTTTGGTGGATCAAATCCTAAGTCCTACCAGCGTCAGTTTGTCTCTAGAATAGCTCTAGTCTCAAATGTAAAGTCCTGTTTAGGTCTTTTGAGCTGTAAGTCGCAGCTGATCAAGACTCATGCTGGCTACTGTTCACCAGCATGAGATGTACTTACCAGTTGAGAGAAGTCTCACCAGCAAGCGACTGACAAGACTCGTGCTGACACTGTTCATCAGCATGAGAAAGAGCTCACGACTGGCTACTGTTCACCAGTTGGGAAGGTTTTCATCAGCAGGCGGCTGACAAACCTTACCAGCAGAATACGTGTTCTCACTGACACTATTCACCAGCGGTGAAACCACCAGTCATGGGAGATTCCAAGAGTTAACATCAGACATATTGGTAGACTTAGATTGTGCCAGCGCAAGTCACCAGCAGAGACTGCCAGCACAAGATCACCAGAATGATCTACCAGTCGGATGTTACCAACAGAATTCCAGATTCTCTCTTCCAGAGTCTTAGAGACAAAAAGAAGATTCGTCTGAGGAATAAACTGACAAAGTATGACTTTAAGGGAGGATACCTTAAAGTCTATCAGTTCAAGACACTAGTTCAGATTCCTCGTACTGACGAATAGTGCCGTTCTGACATAAAGAGATCAATGTCAGATAAAGTGGACAAAAGCATGGCGCTTTCCGGAAATTCCTACCTGCCGCCCTCTGAAGGACATGCGAGGACAGAGACCTTTTCCGGATGTGTCCAAACGGCTAGAAGATTTGAATCGGATCCCTCGGCTATAAATACCTGGGATCCACCAACATTCAATACTCTTCTCGCCATACTCAACTACCGAAAGTCTGAAACTTTATTGCAAGCAAGCAAAACTTTCGAGGCTTTTCTTAAAGCTTTCCGTGTGTTGATTTCTTCAAACACGAGACTTCAAGCTTCCAGCTTGTAAGTTACAGATCTCTTTGGTGTTCTTTCTCTTCTGAGGAAGTTCACAGCAGCTCTTGTGCCAGCCAGCACTTGAGTTATTACGGGCTTTTGCCGTATTGAGAAGATACGTTCTTGGGAGAACTAAACACCCAAACTGCTGTGGAGGTTGAAGTGACGTGCTCGCACTCCACCAGCCGAGAAGAGAGTTGAAGAAGGAATCAAGACCGGGAGCGGTTGATCTAGCGAAGTGGTGGACAAGGGTCGCACCAGCTAGAGATAGATCGTAGGCAACTTGTACCTGATTACTCTATAGTGAATTTCCAGTGCTACGACTGGAGAGTGGACGTAGATCAGTTGATCGAACCACTATAAATCCTCTGTCTTTTATCAGTTTTCTGCATTTCATACTGATTTAAAACCCAGCACCCAAGTGCTGGTGTATATCTGAAAACTGATATAACTGTGCAAACAAGGCTAAAAATATTCTAAGTCTTGAGCTACCAGCTGACGAGCCAGTCGCCAGTCAGCTGAGTACGTAGAGTGCAAGTTGACTTACCAGCTGACAAGGTCCCAGTCAGCTGAGTAACCAGCAGAGTGCAAGAAACGATTAACCACATTTTCCGCTGCTAAGTTATACCCTGATAATCCGGGACCAACAAGTGGTATCAGAGCAGTCGGTTCTTATAGACCGATTGTTTCTGAGTCGCTTAGGACCGAGATCCACGTTTCCTTGCGCTCTATTTGTTTGTCTGTTTGATTAGCTCAGGTACATCAAGATGAATATTCTGAAGCTACTTGACTACAAACCGGAGAAGCACACAACATGGCGAAAGAGGACTCTTATCTCTCTAAAGAGCATCCATCCAGAGATGAAAGATGTGCTAGAGACAGGGCCGATTGAGATCACCAAGATTCAGCACCAGCTAGGAGATCGTCCAGCTGCTGTGATCCCAAAGCCCCAAGACGAATGGAATGCTGAGGACAGAAAGCGGAATCAGTTGGATTCCATTGCTCATGAGTTGATCCTGGCATGTCTTCCAGAGTCACTGATGGAGGATGCACTCCAGTTTAACAATGCCAAGGGAGTATGGGATTATCTTGATAGTCTATGTCAAGAAACTGATCAAATGAAACGCAACAAATTGCAGGTTGCGGTGGACAAGTATGAGTCCTTCCAGATGCTGCCTGGAGAAACCATCAAGGAGATGGAGGCGAGATTCAACGCCATCGTCAGCGAGCTAAAGTCCCTGGACAGGAAGTGCTCAAATGAAGATCTTAATGCCAAGATCCTGTCCAAGATGCCCAAGGAGGACTGGTTCGTGAAGACGACAGCTCTCAAGGAGAAGGACTTATCCAAGATGACTCCCAAGGAGTTATTTGCTCAGTTGCAGGCACACGAGTGGGATATCCAGATGATGAACAAGAATGAGGCCATCAGGAACATGGGATCCCCCAGCATCAAAGCTCAAGACGAAGCTTACTTCGTCAAGAAGGACTTCAAATGGAAGCACAAGAAGCCCTTCCATGCTGACAGACCTGCTGCCCAGCACAACTAGAAGAAAGAGATCCCAGCCACATCGGGATCTAACTCAAAAGACGGCGAGAGCTCTATCGCAGAACTTGAGCAACAGATGAAACGACTGGCTGTCCTTCTGGAGAAAGCCAAGTCAAAGCAGGGAGTATCTCTGAGCTCAACTGACGGAAAATTCGTCAAGAGAGCTCCCCGTGCTTGCTACCAGTGCCAATCCCCTGATCATTTAAAGTTTGAATGTCCACAGGTGGACAAAAATGAGCGGGAAAGGCTAAAGAAGCTCTTTGAAGAGCGCGCCTCCAAGGCCGTTGCCAAGGCTATGCTGACCAGGACTGAAGTGCCTGACATACCCGACCATGATGATGGGGAGTATGCGTCAGACGAGGAGTCAGAAGAGGAAGCTCTACTGGCACTCATGGCAGCCTTTGGTGAGGAGTCAGCTGAAGGAAGTGCTGACAGTGAAGAGGCACTTGCAGCTGATGATCAGGTACAATCATCAGCTCCCCCAATGCATATCATGCCTTCTCACATTTTAGACGATTCTGAGTCGCGTTGCTCCGACTCAGAAGCTGTCACAATAGACATTCTTCAACAAGAATTTTTAAAATTTTATGAAATATAGAATGTCTTGGCTGGCGAAAATGCTTCGCTGAAAGATCAAATTTCTGTTTTGACCAAGGAGATTGAAAAATCGAGGTCAATCAGTGAAGAGCTAGCCACTTTGAAAAAGACTCACTTTGAGTTGCTCCAAGATTTTCAAATTACAAAAACTGAGCGAGATAATTTTCACAATCTCGTTCTGGAGCAAGAAAATAAAATAAATTTTCTAAATAAAGGCTCAAAAGACTTGGAAGCAGCTCTAAGTCATTGGAGAAAGCCTTCTGATAAGTCCGGGTTGGGATTTACAAAAGATTTGAGCATAAATCAGCCCGAACAAATCAGTACTGGTAAGGGTAAGGGCCAACTAGCAAATGCATCAGCACCAGCTGGTAATGCCAGTCAGTCCCGTGTGGCTGATCAGCATAGGAACCATAAGTCCAGATACATAGGTGAGTCATCAAGACAAAATCCTCAACTGGCAAGACCCTCTGCTGACAGGACGCCAGCATACCCGAAGACGCAGACTAAGCCGAAATATTCAAAGGCAAGGAAGTCAGCGTCAGCTGCCAGTGGAATCCGACTGCCAGCACCAGCTGTCCAGAGATTCCACGCCCAACCTTACAAGTATGCCAATTGCCAGCATGCTTACAAGGGATCCAAATCTCAGCGGAATACTGAGAGAAGGATATCTCCCGATAGGAGGAACACCTATTGGAGGCCTGAGCCCAATCAAAACCTTTTCTCAAGGGCTGGGAAGGCTAATCATCGTGGTCCACAATTCCAGAGACCACCAAGGCTACACAAGCGGTCGGAAAGAAATTTCCGACACCCTCGGAGGAAGAATACTTCCAGAGGAACCGCACACACAGCCACACCTTCCAAAAACAAATCCATGCATTATTTTAAAAGGAAGGGAAAGGCCACAAGTGATGTCAGCAAGGGTAACACCGAGCTGAAGATTACTCAAGTCTGGATTCCAAAAGGAATGATCCAGAGATCTAACCCTGCAGGACCCGCTGATGATCGGGGACCTAAATAATTTCATTTTCTTGCAGGAACAGGATCATGCAACACAGCTTCAGAGATCGAGCGAGTGGATCATAGATAGTGGTTGCTCGGCTCATATGACTGGTGAGGAGTTCTTATTTTCTGAGCTCACCAAGGTCAGAGGACCTCCAGTTATTTTTGGTGATAACTCCAAGGGCAGAGTTATTAGCAAGGGCTGCATCGAGAAGGATGATGTCAGAATTGTGAATGTATCCCTTGTCACCAATCTGAAGCACAACCTCCTGAGCATCAGTCAGCTGTGCGACAATGGTTATACCATTGTGTTTGACAAATCAGGGTGCCAGATCAAGAATGAAGAGTCTGGCGAGACCAAGCTGAAAGGTGTCAGGAAAGGAGGTCTCTATGTTGTTGACTGGCAAAGCGGGAAGACTGATACATGCTTTGTAGCCACCAGTTCCATGGAAACTAACTGGCTGTGGCACAAAAGGTTAAGTCATCTAAATCTCAAAACTATTAATTATCTAACCAAGCATGATCTTGTAGATGGTATTCCCAAGGGCGGGTTCAAGAAGGAAGGAATTTGCAAAGCTTGCCAGCAAGGCAAACAAACTAAGAAGTCCTTCAAGAACCAGTCGCCAGTCTGCCCCAGTACCAGTCAGGTACTCGAACTGCTACATATGGATCTTTTTGGACCAGTAGCACCTCAAACCATTGGAGGACGACGATATTCGCTGGTGGTAGTCGATGACTACTCGCGCTACACCTGGGTAAAGCTTCTCAGAACCAAGGATGAGGTGAAGATCATTCTTCCAGAGTTGATTATCCAAGCTCAGAAACAGAGAGAAGCTGTGGTGAAGCGGATTCGTTCGGACAATGGGACTGAATTCTGCAACAGTCTGCTGATGGATTTTTGCGCGGAAGCTGGTATCAAACATGAGAGATCTACTCCAAGGCAACCGCAGCAGAATGGACTGGCAGAACGTAGGAACAGGACGCTGAAAGAAGCGGTCCGGTCCATGCTGGCTGAGTCCGGCTTGGGACAGAGTTTCTGGAGAGAAGCGTTGGTGACTGCCTGCTACACTCA
The DNA here is from genome assembly GCA_026898455.1 of Plectranthus barbatus. Classification (NCBI taxonomy): domain Eukaryota; kingdom Viridiplantae; phylum Streptophyta; class Magnoliopsida; order Lamiales; family Lamiaceae; genus Plectranthus; species Plectranthus barbatus. Next base: position 277,455 of record JAPKLW010000713.1, read on the forward strand.
GAATAGAAGCGGGATCAACGATAGACTCCAGAAAACTCCCTACGAAGTGTATTTTGGTCGTAAGCCTTCTATAGCTCATCTTCGTGCATTCGGTTCACCATGTTATATCCATAATAATGGGAAGTCGAAGTTAAATGCTTTCTCGCCTAAGGCTGATGAGGGTGTGTTTGTCGGATATGGACATCCCTCTCACAAGGGCTATAGAGTATTTAACAAGACTACCCAGCTTGTGGAAATAACATGCAATGTTGTTTTTGATGAAGCTACTTTAGTGCGCAGGACCTTACGCCAACTGGCTGAAGATGTTCCTGAGGTCGAGGATGTCAGCGACCAGTTGGGCAGGAATTCTTCCGATGCTCAACCAACTGGTTCGACTAGACCTATGAATGGATCATCTTCTCAACCAGTTACCTCAGGTGCCCATCAGCAACCTGAGAGGGTCGGTGATGCAAATGACCTTGCTGAGACCTTACACTCAATCTCCCTGAGTGGATCTAGCAAAAATCAAGGGGGAATTCTGACTAGAATCTTTGAGCCAGAAGATGACGATGAACCAGCTGGAGTGAATGCACCAGCTGATACTGACAACGTTGGTGAAGGTTCAGGAAGCCAGTCAGAGAGTGAAGCTGATGAAGAAGTTCCGACTGGCGAAGGTCAACCACCAGTTGAAATTCCAGTTCCGACTGGTGAAGGTCAACTGCCAGTTGCAGTTCCAGCTCCGACTGGTGAAAATGTGGAAGCACCAGTCATCAGGACAGAAGAACCTATTTCACAGCCGGCACCAGCAGTCGCTGGTCCTCCCAAATGGCTGAGGGATCACCCATCCGATGCTATTCTCGGTGATCCGGAAGGTTCAGTCCAGACTCGACACGGCAGTGCGCTCCTAAGTTGCTTTATTTCTCAAATGGAACCTACTTCCATAGGAGTTGCTGATAGCGCGTTTCGCAACGCGCTAAAGCTGCAAGTGTACAGACCAC
>JAPKLW010000713.1:278441-314734 GCA_026898455.1 Plectranthus barbatus
TCTAAGCATAAATATATCAATAAAATGCACAGAATGAGTGTTCATCAGTTGCGCTAGAATCTGCTGATTGGATTAATGCCATGCAAGAAGAGCTTGCTGAATTCACTCGCAACAATGTTTGGGACTTGGTGGAGAGACCATCACATCAGTCAGTGATTGGCACCAAGTGGGTTTTCAAGAACAAGCGAGATGAGAATGGCACCGTGGTCAGAAACAAAGCTCGTTTAGTCGCCAAAGGTTACAGGCAGTGTGAAGGCATCGACTTTGATGAGACTTTCGCACCAGTTGCAAGAATGGAGGCGATACGGCTGTTCCTTGCGTATGCAGCGTATCACGGATTCACAGTATTCCAGATGGACGTGAAGAGCGCCTTCTTGAATGGCGAGCTAAAGGAGGAGGTTTATGTCGAGCAACCTCCAGGCTTTGAGATAGGCACCAAAGTGTACAAGCTGAGAAAGGCCCTGTATGGATTGAAACAGGCGCCCAGGGCTTGGTACGAAACGCTGTCACAATTCCTTATCAGCAATGGATTTCGGAAAGGGAAGATTGATAGGACTCTCTTCCTTCTCAAGGATGGAGGTGACATGCTAATGGTGCAGATCTATGTCGATGACATCATATTCGGATCAAGGAATATATCTCTCTGCGAGAAGTTTTCTCAACTGATGCAGACGTCATTTCAAATGAGTATGATGGGCAAATTAACATACTTCCTAGGACTCCAGGTCCAGCAGTCAACTGATGGGATTTTCATCAGTCAACGGAAGTATACCAAGGATTTAATCCAGAAATATTGCCCAGAGAAAACTAAGTCCCTCAGAATACCTATGAGCACCAGTTGTCAAATATTTCTTGATGAGCAAGGTGAATCAGTTGATCCTACCATCTATCGAGGAATCATTGGATCACTTCTCTATCTCACAGCCAGCAGACCCGACATTTCGTACTCAGTCGGAGTGTGTGCCAGATTTCAAGCCAATCCGAAAAGGTCACACATGGAAGCTGCAGAGAGGATAGTGAAATATCTGAAGGGGACTGAATCTCTTGGAATATGGTATCCCAGAAATGATGAGCTTACACTCATTGGATATTCAGATTCAGATTTTGCTGGATGCCGTATAGATCGAAAGAGTACCAGTGGTACGTGTCAGTTTCTAGGACACAAGCTAATCAGTTGGTTTAGCAAGAAGCAGCACTCAGTTGCTACATCTACCACTGAGGCTGAGTATGTTGCCGCTGCCAGTTGCTGTGCTCAAATTATTTGGATCAAGCAACAACTGGAAGATTATGAAGTGGACACTGGCTGTGTTCCAATCTATTGCGACAACAACAGCGCTATGTGCATCACGAAGAATCCGGTTCATCATTCTAGAACCAAGCACATAGATATACGACATCACTTCATACGTGATCATGTCGAGAAGAAGGATGTCAGCGTGGACTACATCAGAACTGAAGATCAACTGGCTGACATCTTCACCAAACCCCTTCCAGAAGCAAGATTCAAGGAGTTGTGCATCAAACTCGGTCTTATGGAGATTGATGTGAGCCCCAATGATGAGGAAGAATGAGTCCCAGCTCTCATTCTGTTCTTGATCTTCTGAAGGACGCTGATTACGACTAAGTCCAAGCTCTTAGTTGTTTTTATTTAAGTGGTATCTCAAGCTCACTGATGGTTCCTACTGGCGGAACTTATCCCTTAATTGTCTAAGGAAATGAGTCCCAGCTCTCATTCCAAAGTTGCCAGCACAAACCATCAGTTGAAGCGAAATTGGGTCCCAGCTCCCAATTTCAAGCGATGATGAGGAGTGGATTTCTTGGAGATTTGATTATGCGGAATAAAATTGAGTCCAAGCTCTCAATTTTTACTATCTTTCAAGTTGCCAGCAGATAACTGATGGAATTTCCAGCACCAGTATGTGTATCAGTTGCCAACTGATAAAGAGGCCAACCAGTTAGGGGGAAGTATGAGACTGGTATATGCTACTGATGACCAGTCATGCCAGCTGTCTCAGAGAAGGCGGGATCGTTCAAATCCAAGTAGCGTGTACAGTCCTCAGAATTTAATGCGGCATTTAATGCCACATTTAATGTGCACAGTGTCTGCGCAGTCCGACGCTTGGTTGCCACCAATCGCTGCGTGCCACGTCAGCTCCACGTCGTGGCGCCCGTCAGCACGACCGTGCACGTCACCACAGGGAACCGGGCCTGCTGATGACCGTCGATCCTCGCTTGCTGAGCGTTGATCCTGGACGTCTGATCCTGCATGGCCCGAGTATAAATACCCGATCACTTCCTTCGGGTTAACCTTTATGTTTCCCTACTTTCAGAACCCTAATATCTTTCAAAATTCTCTCATCTTCCCTTGAAATTTTCTGAACCTTGAATCTTTCTGAAGTCATGGCATCATCTTCTCAACCTCCAGCTGATAACCCTCCATCTACATCTACATCATCCTCGTCTGGTTCACCAGACCTACCAGTCGCTGAAGCTCATATGCCTACATATACTGGCATAGTGAAGATCGAAGATATCGATTACACCTATCCGTTCGCCCGACTGGTTCAGTTGAACAGGCCGGCGACCAGGCGACAGCTCTCTAACGCGCAGATTAGGACTGCACAGGTTCAGAAGGAGAAGATTCTGAACGCGAAGCTAGCCCTAAAGCATCATGGGCCGGAGCTGATGGAGATGGTCGACCACGAGCAGCTCCGCCAGTACTTGACGGCGAAACCCGAAACTTTCCATCCACACATGGTAGCCGAGTTCTACGCTCGGGCCGTGATAGCTGACGGTAGGAAGTCTTTCACAACTTCCGTTTTTGGCCACCTGATCACCGTCACCGCCGAATACCTCGCCGATCTGTTCGGGCTGAGGAATGAAGGTATGGAGATAGCCTCGTATTATCAGAATAATACAGACGAGTTCAGGAGGAGATGGGCGGAGTGGAAGAAGGCGGAGGTGACTGAGTTCCGTACTGGAATGAGGAAGTCAGAAATGGAAGAATATTGGCAGATGGTATGCGACATTGTGGTGCGCATGCTGCAATGTGAGGTCGGATCGTACGCCGAGCTGAGCCTGCGCAAGTTTTCAGTGATGTGTGCGCTTGTCGACGGGGTTGAGGGCAACTGGGCTGAATTCTTCTTCGGCCGGTTGCTGGAAAATGTAGACAGAAACATCACTGTTCCGACTGACGGCAGGTTTGATCACGCCGTATCCTTCGGGCTAAGGATCAGCCACATCCTGGAGATGGAATTGGGTGATGGCGTGGATCAGGGGGAACAGCTGGTTGGTTCCGATTTCATACCAGCCACGAAGGTGAAGCTGCCTCACCCAGATTACAAGAAGCCACGCAGGCTGAAAGGGAAGTCAGCAGTGGACCCTGCTGAGGTCGTTTCTGAGGAGGACTCAGAAGACCTGGGAGAGCAAGTGCCAGCTGTGGCTCTCCCACTGACTGATGAGGCTAGGGCTGAGCTGAAGAGAAAGCGCGAGCTCGAGTCCCTATTTGTCTCGATGGAGGACGCGGTGGCTGAGGCAACTGGCATACATCCTCAAGAACTAGTGCCAGTGCCAGCTCCCAAGCCCCGATCAAGGAAGAAGCCTAAGACTCACCAGTACCAGCAGCCTCCGCAAGCTGTTGCTTATGACCCAGCATCCAGGAAGATCTCAGTTCCAGTCAAGAAGTCCGTCTTAGGACTGACTGAGGAGGAGACCCTCGAGAGGATGACTCGCAAGAGGAAGCGAATCCAGACCAGAGCCCAGAAGGAGGCCAAAGAGGCCAAGAAGGCGAAGCACGCCTCTATTATCAAGAAGAAACAAGCACGATCCAGGCTGCGAGCCATTGTCGCCCAGCAGAAGAGGGAGGCTGAACTGGCAGCCCGTGATGAAAGATTTGCCAAAATCAAGGCTGAGACCGAGGCCAGGCGCCAGGAGCAACTGGCCGACCAATTGCGCCAGGTGGCCAAGGGAAAATGGGGAGTCTCCGAGACTTCAACAAGTACCGTGCCACCAGCACCAGCACCAGGCGAGATCTTATCCGATGAATCCTTTACTCACCTGCTGGTGATGGGCGCTGACGAGGACGTACTATCCCTTGTGGATGAGTACAAACCGGAGGAGGAAACCGCTGAAGTCCCTCCACCCGCGCAAGGGGGTGGTGGAGGTGATGAAGAAGTCCCACTGGCGACGCAAGGGGAAGCCAGTGGAGGAGTTGAGGAGCGGGCGATCACCCCAGTAAAACTGGCGAGTTCCTCTAATGAGTCTGAATCAGAGGAACAGGAGCAAGCGGCGGAAGAGGAGGCCGCAGACATGGAGACCACTGGTGGAGTGGCAGATGAACAATCACCACCAGTGGTACAGAGCTCAACCGTGCAGAGGATGGAGCCGAGGGACCTTTTCCCTGACTTTGAAGCTGAGGCTCATGCTCCTGCCGGTCGTCCAAAATCTTCAGAAGCCTCGACATCTTCGGGACGGCCAGCGACATCCTCCTCAGCACCAGCACGCGCTGAGCGACGACAAAGAAGGTCCTACATGATCAGCATTCACTACATCCACCTGATCGATGAGGACGACTTTCAGGCTCAAGTGACAGGGGTGCACCGGTGGGAGCACCGCGGGGAGATGGCATTTTATAATTCCAGGGTGCCTGAATTCTCAATCTTCAACATAATCCCAACCAGCGGCCTCCCCCACCAGTCGGTATATGCCTCAAGAATTTTTGACTGGTGCCTGCCCCTGCAGCCAGTGGAATACTACAATTCCACATTGTATGAATATGCGGAGAACATCACGGTGGAAGTAAAGAGTGCCGTCGATGACGAGATGATTGCAGATTTCCAATATCTGTGGAGAGTGAGTCCGGAGCTATTTTTGGAGTTCCGGCGGTGGAAGATTTTTGACCGGTGCGAGCGCCGATTAACTGTGGAAAAGCGCTCTGTGCTATACGCCCGGCTCGGACTGGGTTACTGGAGAGCGGAGGAGGAGTGGGCTCACGCATTCATGGATACAGATGCTGAGGACCCCCAGCAGCTGTCCATCAGGCGGATCAAGCGCCGCTTGAAGAAGATAGCTGACTACCGGAAGCTGACTGGCACCTCCGGCCTCCCGCGTCCAAAATTGGTGAAGTTACCTTTTCTCCAGTTCCACCTAGCCAGCCGCGGCTACCAGATGGTTTACGCGCTCAGACGCATCCGCATACTGGTCGATCTTCCGAGGATCCCTCCCTACCATGCTATATTGTTCGACATGGCTGCCTGCGCTCTGCTGGTAGACCACTTAGTAGAGGAGGATCCCTCTCGTGGTTGGTGGCTGACCCTTGCCGTCCCCCCTGTTCCTACTGTTTCGGGCGATCTTGTCCCTAATCATATGGACTGGCAAGTGGTGGAACTCACAGCCCCACCCGTTTTTGAACAAGTCCAGCCAGCTCCAGCAGCAGTGCCAGTAGTGGAGCCAGCAGTCGAAGTGCCAGTAGAGGAGTCAGCAGCAGCTGATGTACCAGCAGAGGAACCAGCTGCAGCAGCAGTACCAGCGGAGGAGCCAGCCCCGATGGAGATATCAGCTGAATCTGAACCAGCAATGGCTCCTTCCGCAACTGATGTGCCTTCCTCTTCCATAGAAGTATCAGCGCAGCCAATCTCCGAGATCCATCCTCCTGCGCAGCTTCTTGCACTCATTGATGCCAGGATGGATCAGCGCTTCACCAGCTTCCGGACTGAAATTGCTCAACAGATGGAGTCTGTAACTGCTGGAGTGTCCTCCTTTTTGGCGCGGATCCAAGAGGGGGAAAGTACGCGAGCACGCGCTGAGGCAGAGAGAGCTCGTCTTGCTGAAGAGGAGAGGAGAATTGCTGCTGAGGAAAGGGAGAAGAGCAGACAAGATATGGCAGCGCTCACTGAGATCCTGAGGTCGCTCACAAGCAGAACTCAATCACCAGGATCATCTTCTCAGCCATAGTCTTGTTTCTCTATTTTTTGTTGTAAGTATTTGTATCTCTAGACTAGTCAGTTTTCTATCCTGTACTTGTAACTACAACATATCAAATGGATTGATTACTGACAAGTTGATGACAATTCCTCATTGTCCAACAAATTGTCTAAGTATTTACTTACCAGCTGAACTTACACTTCCAGTGTAATCAGCACCAGCACTCGTATCACACACTTTAAATCTTTTTGCTCTGATCTCAATTTTCATATTTTAAACGAGCAATATCTCTCCTGGTTTGAGGGGGAAGATTTTTAGTTAGAGCTGATGTGAGGAAGTATTTTCATGGGTTTAGATCTGATAGGTTTATTTTGTAAAACCCTGAAATACTTTGTAACTTTCCTCATCAGCTGAGTGCTCGCTGGTTAGGCTTTGATCGCACCAAAAAGGGGGAAATTGTTGGGAAATTTGGCTAAGTTTCCTTTCCCCAGTAGCTACTTGTTTAGATTCTAGTTTTGGTGTTTTGGTGGATCAAATCCTAAGTCCTACCAGCGTCAGTTTGTCTATAGAATAGCTCTAGTCTCAAATGTAAAGTCCTGTTTAGGTCTTTTGAGCTGTAAGTCGCAGCTGATCAAGACTCATGCTGGCTACTGTTCACCAGCATGAGATGTACTTACCAGTTGAGAGAAGTCTCACCAGCAAGCGACTGACAAGACTCGTGCTGACACTGTTCATCAGCATGAGAAAGAGCTCACGACTGGCTACTGTTCACCAGTTGGGAAGGTTTTCATCAGCAGGCGGCTGACAAACCTTACCAGCAGAATACGTGTTCTCACTGACACTATTCACCAGCGGTGAAACCACCAGTCATGGGAGATTCCAAGAGTTAACATCAGACATATTGGTAGACTTAGATTGTGCCAGCGCAAGTCACCAGCAGAGACTGCCAGCACAAGATCACCAGAATGATCTACCAGTCGGATGTTACTAGCAGAATTCCAGATTCTCTCTTCCAGAGTCTTAGAGACAAAAAGAAGATTCGTCTGAGGAATAAACTGACAAAGTATGACTTTAAGGGAGGATACCTTAAAGTCTATCAGTTCAAGACACCAGTTCAGATTCCTCGTACTGACGAATAGTGCCGTTCTGACATAAAGAGATCAATGTCAGATAAAGTGGACAAAAGCATGGCGCTTTCCGGAAATTCCTACCTGCCGCCCTCTGAAGGACATGCGAGGACAGAGACCTTTTCCGGATGTGTCCAAATGGCTAGAAGATTTGAATCGGATCCCTCGGCTATAAATACCTGGGATCCACCAACATTCAATACTCTTCTCGCCATACTCAACTACCGAAAGTCTGAAACTTTATTGCAAGCAAGCAAAACTTTCGAGGCTTTTCTTAAAGCTTTCCGTGTGTTGATTTCTTCAAACACGAGACTTCAAGCTTCCAGCTTGTAAGTTACAGATCTCTTTGGTGTTCTTTCTCTTCTGAGGAAGTTCACAGCAGCTCTTGTGCCAGCCAGCACTTGAGTTATTACGGGCTTTTGCCGTATTGAGAAGATACGTTCTTGGGAGAACTAAACACCCAAACTGCTGTGGAGGTTGAAGTGACGTGCTCGCACTCCACCAGCCGAGAAGAGAGTTGAAGAAGGAATCAAGACCGGGAGCGGTTGATCTAGCGAAGTGGTGGACAAGGGTCGCACCAGCTAGAGATAGATCGTAGGCAACTTGTACCTGATTACTCTATAGTGAATTTCCAGTGCTACGACTGGAGAGTGGACGTAGATCAGTTGATCGAACCACTATAAATCCTCTGTCTTTTATCAGTTTTCTGCATTTCATACTGATTTAAAACCCAGCACCCAAGTGCTTGTGTATATCTGAAAACTGATATAACTGTGCAAACAAGGCTAAAAATATTCTAAGTCTTGAGCTACCAGCTGACGAGCCAGTCGCCAGTCAGCTGAGTACGCATAGTGCAAGTTGACTTACCAGCTGACAAGGTCCCAGTCAGCTGAGTAACCAGCAGAGTGCAAGAAACGATTAACCACATTTTCCGCTGCTAAGTTATACCCTTATAATCCGGGACCAACATAAGTTTAAAAAATTTTCATAAACTTAATTACACTTTGTAATTAAAACTCACAAGTAAGCATCAAAATTTATTTTTTAATTATTAATTAAAATACTTAAACTTAAAATAATTATTTTTAAATATGTTAATAATTAAATTTGAAATTTTTTTATTCATGTAAAACATTAGGATATATATTTGAAATAAAGTAATTTGTTAATAAAAAGTCGATAAATTCAGTCGACACAAAATCGAAACTTGAATTTTGATTTGAATCGAGTTTATTGAGTTGACTATATTTGTTATAAAGTATGTATATTTTAATTAAATAATTCAAAAAATATCAAATACATTATATTTGGTTTGTAATGCACCAATTCATTCAAGTGCACTTTATTATTCTTTTAATACAAAGAATCGAAAGAATATTATTTATTTAACTATGCTCAAATCTGATATGATGTCATCTAATAAAACATTTTAATATTTATTATTAGTAGTTTTAAACTAGGGAAAATAGGGAAATATATTCCACTCTTTTACATATTAGGGAATTTTATCCCACTCTTTTGCTGTTGGGGAATTATATCCCACACTTTCATTCTGTTAGGGAATTTTGTCCCATGTCGCTGACTAAGCAATTAAATGCCACGTGGCATTGATATGGCGCTGACTCACTGCCACATATTTGTCACGTGGCATTTTTAATTATTTTTTAAATATTGATTTAATTTTTTTTTAAATTTTTTATTTCACAATTAATTTATATTTTTTATATATTTCATTTTTATAATATTTCAATAATAATAATAATAATACGAAAATATTATTTTTATTAATTATTTATTATAAAAATAATAATATTTTAAATAAATATAAAAATATTATTGAAAAAATTATTTCGTTTTTCATATTAATCTATAAAATAAAAAACGAAAATATTAATAAATATTTTTTAAAAATTTCGTTTTTCATAATTAATCTATAATATTTTTATAAAAAATAAGCATTAATTATTTAATTATAATATTTTATAAAAAATGAAATATATAAAAAATATTGTATTAATTATTTAATATAAAAATAATAATACTTTAAATAAACATAAAAATATTATAGAAAAAAATAAGCATTAATTATTTAATTATAATATATTAAAAAACCTAATTCTCATTAAAATAAAAAATTAATACTAAATGAAAGTATTTATAAAACTAATAAATATTTTTGAGCAAGTGTTAGCTGTAGAAAAAATTATTGATGATAAAACTAAACAAAATTAGTTCTAGGCATTGAATGATTATTTACTTTATTTTTTAATATATTATAATTTAATATTAAATATATTTTTATTTTTATTCGTTTGTTTTTCAATAATATTTTAATTTTTAAGAAAAATAGTTAATGTTTACATACGCTATATATATATATATATTAAAATATAATTAAAAAACATCAGCTAAAAACTATTAAAAAATAAAATATATAAATAAAAAATACGTTAATTATAAAATAAAAATATAAAAAATATAAAAATATTATTTAAAAATTGGCATTTTTCAATTTTTAAATATTAATTAATTTAATTTTTAAATAATATTTTTATTCTTTTATAATTTTATATTATAATTAACGTATTTTTTATTTATATATTTTATTTTTTAATAACTGTTAGCTGATGTTTTTAATAAGATTTTAATATATTATAATTAAATAATTAATGCTTATTTTTCAATAATATTTTTATATTTATTCAAAGTATTATTTTTTTATTAAAATATTATAAAAAACGAAATTTTAAAAAATATATTAATTATGAAATAAAAATTTTTTAAATAAAAATTAATATTAAAAAAAATAATTAAAAATGCCACATGGCAAATATGTGGCAGTGAGTCAGCGCCACATCAATGCCACATGGCACTTAACGGCTTAGTCAGCGACTTGGGATAAAATTCCCTAACAGAATGAAAGTGTGGGATATAATTCCCTAACAGCAAAAAAGTGGGATAAAATCCCCTAATATGTAAAAGAGTGGGATATATTTCCCTATTTTCCCTTTAAAATAATTATTTTAATTAATTAAGATCAGGTGCATGATAAATATTAGTTGATAAATTATCCAATAAATATTAGTTGTTTTAACTTTTAAAAACAATTATTTTAATTAATAATTAATTGAAATAAGATTTAATTAAATTAATAGCGTTTTTTTTTAATTAGGACAATCAATGATACAAAATATTAATTTAGTATTCCTTTTGAAACAAACTAAAATTAAGTAACCAATTTGATACAAAAAATATAATTTATGTACCATTTAAGAAATTAACCCGAGATACATAACTTGAAAAGTGAAACAGTTTCACAAACTCAACAGTTTGTTACTTAAAAAGAGAAGGTGCTAGCTCTAAAAATAGAAGAATCAATCAATTAATTAATATAAAAATCAAATGTTTGGATTGTAAATTACTTAATTATCACAAAGAATCAATCAATTCCTTTGATGAATATGTTGATTAGCATTATTTTTTCAGATTATCCACAAATGCTCGATTTCTTGAACATCGGTGATAATCGACCGATTGCATCTGTATAACAAAATATAATTCGTGAAATGATTTCATACAAGTTTTACAACTACTTCATATTGCATCAGTGATGCATCTTTATCCAATGTTATTTTTAATTACAATATTCAGGTTGTATTATATTAAAAACTCATGAGTGAAATATCAAAACCAGATACTATTTCCAAAATTTTTCTACATGACTTGCAATAACTAAGAAGTCATGTGTGATAAGATTAAAGAGATTAATCAATTATATAATTAAGAATGTTTAATGAAAATTGGGATTTGAAGCAAGTGGTGAATAATTGAAATTGATTAGTACGAAAATGATCTTGTGAGAGACATATATATAAGAAAGATCATTCCAAATCTAGAAAATAGAAAACGGATCCCACAAAATCTCACTCCCTCCTCATAATCCCACTTTTATTATACAACTACAAGATTAATTTGCTTCTCAATTATATACCATTTCTTTCATCCTACATATTGTCCCATATCTCAACTATATCTTATTCTTGTTGATTAATCGAGGGATTTATTTTTTATTTTTATGATCTTATGCTTTTCTACTCTCTTATTTCACATTGTTTCGTCGAATACAAAAGTCTGAGAGTACTGGAAACTTTCAAACAAATACTTCTATTAAATTTTTTTGATGCATAATTAGAACTTACCTAGTAAGGTAAACACTGTAATTTTCACATAAAAATTCCCCACCAAATAATCCTAATATAAAGATTTATAATTGGCGTAGAATCAACACGCTAGTTTCGGTCCTAATTTCTTCTATCAGACATTTTTGTCTCAGTGTTTCGTTCCATAAGTTGCGAGTATAAGGCCATCGATATTAGTGACCAAGCGAACTGGTTGCTCAATTAAATAACATAAACATAATTAGAAAAAAAAAGCAATTGAATGACCTTGCTGTAGGTGTTGGTCCTGAAATCAGATTATTCAGATGCACAGTGAAAATATTTAAGTAAATTTGCAATTCACAAACTAGTTATTACTCACCAATTTGTGTTTCTGAAAATTTGTTATCAGCGGGTTTGAGTATAATTGTTCAATTCGGTTATACTTCAACACTTAGAGAGTATTGAGTTTTAAATCCTTGTAAGTATGAAATAAAGCAATAAATGGTAAAAGAATTTATAAATGTTCGGACACAAAAGTCTTACGTCATCTCTTCAGACCTTAAGTCTAGAATACACTAAGCTTCTGGTTACAAAGGAACTCGCGATCTATCGCTAGCTAATAGATATCAATGTCTACCAATCTACAAGCTCACTCATCCAGGCCTCAGGTCTCCTTCGGCTTTGAGATTTGGAGTGTGGGCACACTATGCACCCTTCATCTCTGGAACTTAGGAACTTTATGGTTCTTCCTGGAACCGTCGATCTCTTTGCCTAGACGCCCGTGATTGTCACTGCTTGGAGAATAGCAACAACTGATGTGTTCTTACTTGGAAAGTAAGAACACCAAGATGTAACTTGTGCTTGAATGCAACAAGTCTCGTGTCCAAAGACTGGTATCAGAGCGACCAGTCCTTCCAGACTGGTCGTTTAGAACCGATATCAAATTTCCTTGCATTTTCTTTCTTATCTTAGCTCAGGTGATTCTATATTCAATATGAATATCCCAAAGTTGCCTCCGTACAGTGGAGAAAAGTATGCGATATGGAAGAAGAGGTCTTCCATTCAGCTCAAGAGTATCCATCCCGAGATGGTCGACATTTTGGAAAGAGGACCAATCAAGATAACCAAGGTCCTTCCACCATTCGGAACTGACGGTCCCACAACCGTTGAGAAGCCCTACAACAAATGGACCTCTAAAGACAAGAGACATAACTAACTTGACTACATCGCTCATGAAGTCATCCTTTCTTCCTTACCAGACGCCTTGGTTTAGGAAGTTATGCAATTTCATAGTGCGAAGGAGGTATGAGACTTCCTCGAAACACTGTGCCAAGAGATAAATCAAATAAAGAGGAACAAGCTGCAAGTATGCGTCGATAAATAAGAATCATTCCAGATGCTTCCCGGAGAATCCATCAAGTTGATGGAGGTACGATTCAATGCCATCCTCAACGAGCTAAAGGCGTTGGATAGAGTTTACTCAACAACCGATCTAAATGCCAATATCCTGTCCAAGATACCGAAAGAAGATTGGTTCGTCAAGACGACCACTTTGAAATAAAAGGATATTTAAAAAATGACGATGAAAGGATTGTTCCCAAGATACTAGCCCGTGAGTGAGATATATAGATGGTGAACAAGAACGAGGCGGTGAGAGCAACCAGTTGATGAGTTCATATTTTCACTCATTATTGGTTTGATTTATCTTTGTTTTCAGTTGCATTTTTAATTATTTCATTTATTTTTGTTGCATGAATCTATTTAGAGTGGTTTTATGCTTATGGTGCTTGGTTCTTGGTGTTTTCGGGAAAACCCATGTGAAAACTTCAGAAAAAGGCAAAAATCCCATGCTGCCGGTTTTTATTTCGGCTGAAATAGAGCCACATCGACCAATATGGAATTTTACGTCGACCAACATAGAAGTGTGTCGACTGACATGATTTAATTTGGTGAATTTTCAAAGATTCACATATATTTTGGTCGAGATTTGCTGGGCATTCAAGATATACACCCACTTGGAAGCCTTGAAGACTCAATAAGGAAGATATATGGCAAATAGGATAATAGGATTGAGATATACATCAAATCTAATCCTATTCCTTATAGGATTCTGCCATATTCAGCTAAGATAGCATTGAACTTAGAAAGTGTGAGTTTGAAATTTTGCACATTTAATTTCTCAGTAGTTCAGTTATCATCTCTCTTGGAGCACCTCCTTTATTTATAGGCGAGGTTAGAGAGATTTGAAAATGTTTTTGTTTAGAGATATTCTGGATGTTGTCCGATTCATAGCCTCTTTCTTATACGAAGGACATGTTGCTTTTCTGAAAATCTGCACCTGCTCCTGGTTTTTTTGACAAAAAGTGTTGAATCTGTATTTTGTGTAAGAACGACTTTGTTCGTCAGTCCGAGGAATCGAAACAAGTTGAAAACCAGGGTCTCCAGACTTTAAGGAATCTTCATTCTTAAAGTCTGGCCTTGAAAAGCATTCCTCTGACTTGTTCCCTTTGTCTCAATGCACGGGTTAAGAAATCTTGTAAACTGGTGTCCTCCAAGCTGGTGAGTTCTGCCAGTTTTTCTGAAGGTGAGAATCCCAAACTAATATACTGCTTACCAGTTTCTTCTAACTTCTTGTGCATCCCAAATTGGTGGATTAACTCCTGAACCAGTTTGTCTTGATCAGCTCCAATACAACTCAAAAGACATCTTATACAGGACATTACAAGTTTTGCACGAACTAGAGCTAATCTAGAGACACTCTAAATTGATGCTTTCTATACAGTTTTTGACACATAAAAAACACAAAAATTAAATAAGAAATTTGAATCTAATTTCCTAACATTTTCCCCCATTTGATGTAGTCAAAACCACCACTAAGTTGGTAAAATGATCAATTTTTCGAGTTTACAAAAGATATTATAGCAAGTTCTATCACTCAAAAATGAAATCCTTAACTACTTAGCCTACCCTATAAATCTTCCCCCTCAACAGGAGAGATATTTCTCGGTTAAATCTTTAGGGCGAAAACAAACTGATTACACTGAAATGTGTAAATTCAGATATATAAGAATAGATAAGTTTGGATAGTAGGATTTCGTCTTCAAACTTTGCCAGTTTTCATTTATATGATTGAAAATAAAAATCACTAGTACAATGAAACATTGCCATAAGGAAAACTAGAGCATACAAGCCTTAGTTCTTCTTAATATCTTCAAGTCTATTGGCAATCTCAAGCAGGCTCTATATCTCAACTTTTCTTCTTTCTCTTTATGCTCAGCTTCTTCCTTTTTGCGCAAGTCTTCTCCCTCTTTGACTACACCATTGAGGGTAGCCATGACAGTGAAAAACAGGGAGACCTCGGATTTGATTTCTACCACTGTCGCGCGGGTCTCCTCAAATTCACCTCTAAACTCTTCTTTGACGCTAACAATCTGGGTGTCAATGAAATTGAGCATGCCGCATGAGAATTTGGCTCATGAGGGGTTATTGGGGTGGTGGTGGTTGGCAAGTCATCTTGCTCTTCAATAACAGTCTCATCTTGAGCAAAGTTGACAACTTGGCCGACTGGGAACAAGGTGTGAGCACGATCCCTTTCATATAGCTCCCTCCAAACTTGAGAAGCAACATCTTCATTTTCCATGTGTTGTAGCTCCCGTTGCATCTCAAATTTTGAAATGAAGCGCTCTCTTTCTTCTTCTCTCCTCCTGGCTTGGGAAGCTTTGTCGTGGATCTCCATATTCATCAACTCCCATTGGCGATTTGATTTTGTAGTGGCAAGCTCCGCCAAGTGGATGGAGATATCAGTCAATTCCTGCAAAAGCTACTTCATTCTCCTTGTTGTAGGGCTTCTATTGACCAGGGCACATGTTGGATATTCCTCATCTTCTTCACAATACCTGATAACTTCGAATGGGGGAGGAAGAGGTAAGAGAATTGAAGTTGGTTTGAGCTGGATGACCAGGGCGGCTTCAGGATAAACTCTGTAAGTGGCACTCTCTCTTCTCCAGACTTAGCTCCGTATTCACAGATCAGAATAAGCCTGGCTCAAACTTGCTCTTCCATAAGCTGGTGCCTCTAGGCTTGTTCAATCTATAGATCCGCCCAAACCTCCTCAGTACGCCAATATGTAAGCCCAAGCCCGACCTTCAAGATGGTCGAGTCTTCTTGGGTTAGCTTGCGGGCACATATATCGAACCTCCTCCACCATTTGAACTCGCCCCTGAGTATGGTGGTCTCCACTGTCTCATCTCTAAGAACTGCACTGTAGAGATTTTCAATCTCCCAGGTGATTTGATTCTCTATGCGTTGAGAGATAGCTACAGACTAGGGTATCGGGTCTTGGTTGGCATAATCCATATGCGGGATTGGTGGGCACCAGTTCTTGATTATTTCAGCTGCAAGTCCCACATTTGGTAACCCAGACAAGGGAATCTTGTAGGCTGTAATTGAACAATGAATCTGTTAGGAAATTTGATGTTAGAACTTCCTTACTTATTTATGTTTTGGTGGGTCAAAGGGTCAAGGCCTAACCAGGCTAGGAAGTCTCTAGATTAGTTTCAATTTGATTTTTAAATGTAAAGTCCTGTAAGGTCTTTTTATTGAGTTAATGGAGCTGATCGAAGACTGATTGAAGAATCAATCTTGATGTGCAAATGACTCATGAGACTGGAAGTTCAGTATGGGAGACTGATTAGTCTAGGCCTCATCAGTCGGGGTCTGACCAGTTTGGAACTCACCAGTCTCAGAAGATCAAACTTACCAATCTGGGGGATCAAATGTTCAGACTCGAGATGTCAGCCAGCATGGACTTGCCAGCCTGACGATATTAGCATGGAATCCAAGTTCCAACCGTGCATAGAGACAAAGAGAATTGTCTGAGGAATGATGTTGACAAGATCATACTTAAAGGATTGGAGATTCCTAAATGTCTGCAAACTAAGACTTATGTCTGAAGAGTGGACGTATGACCTTGTGGTGTCCAAACCACTATAAATCCTTTGAGTCCATTTACTGTTTTATGTTATCAATTTACGTTCTGTAAAACTCATCATCCAAGTGTTGAAGTATAAACTAAAAACTGACTTAACATCTATTCAGACTTAACACCCGAACCGAGCTTTAGAAAAACCAAACTGAGGTTGACACTCAGCTTGGGTAAAGTGTAAGTCCCACCATTAAAATATTCCTTATAGGATTCTGCCATGTAAAGCCCACACAAACTCTATAAATACCCCTCTAGATTAGTTTATTCAGTGGACCTTAATCCCGTAATGTTTCTCCACCTCAATTTCTGTAATGTTTTTAGTCTTTAGTTTATATTTTTGTACTTTAATTTATGCACTTTAGAATTCCTATTTTATTTATGCAATTTACTTTTTATTTAATTATGCCTTTTTACTTTATTATGTCTAGTTAATTTTCCTAGCAGATTTTAGGGTTTGTACAACTGTTATGAATGCATGCTTAGGTTTTATTAATTGATTCATTGCTGATAGCTCATGATTCCTGTTTTATTTAATAATTCTACATTAAATGAATGATCGAGAGGTGAAATTTGATTTAGATGTCTAGCTATTGATAGAAGGATCGGGAGATGATTATTGATAGTGGGGTTAGGAATCTTTACTGTCTGACAAAAAAGTATTAGATTTTAGGGATTTAAATCTACTGATCTGATGAGATTGATTAATAGGAGATCTTGAGACCACGAGAAGATAGTCACTTATTAGTAATCTAGTCATTATTTGTCCAACCAAGGAAATAGTAACATTTTCCTGATATCTCACTTGTTGCATGATTCTGATTTATTAATTAATTGCATGCTATCTAGGATATAAGTTTAGCCCTAGGATCTATATCTTCCCTTATTTGTTTTAAATCCTTATTTTACTTTATTTGCCTAGTTAAATAATCAAATCTGTTTTCTAGTTTCTCAAATGATGATCTGAAAGCTATGTTTTAGTACATGAGTTTATTTCCCTACATCGTTCTCTGTGGGTTCGACATCCGAGTTATGAATCTATTAGTATTCAATAGAGTTTAATCCTGTTATTAGTTTGCTTCGAGGATTGCTCGATTGGGTTTTATTTATCAGTGATCAAATTGGCGTCGTTGCCAAGGTATGATAGATTTAGACTTGTTACTAATTTTGTAAGAGGATTATTGATTTAAGGTTTTTTTTCTAATTTTCGTATTTTATCTTAAAAAAATAGGAGCTGTCTATATCGACCTATACATTTATTTGTCGTTCGACAAAAAGGAGATCAATAGAACATATTTTGCGCTAGTCTGATGCTCGAAATCGAGGTCCACGTCGATCGACGCAAGATGGTCGATGGAGTGCACGTCGAGCTAGTCTAACACTTGATGCATGGGGATCACGTCGATCGACATTCAAGGGCATCGATTGATGTAAAATTCAGGTTGCTACACAGTAGAGTCGATCGACACTGAAGCTGAAAGAGCAAGGATAAAAAGTCAACGTCTGAGGTTGACCACCAGGTACATGTTTTGAGTTTTTGTCTGATTCTTAAACATTTTCCACTCTTTGAGCGATATAAGTTTGGGGGATGAGGACAAGAGTTTGAAACCTTTTTCTCCCTTTTATTTAATTATGCTTTCGGTATTTAAATTTCAGCATATTAGTTTTTAATTTAAATTTATGCCTAGTAAAAAATCTTCAAACCTTTTTGGGTTGAATTTTTTTCAACATTGTTGTTGGTCCCGAAATCAGAGTAATATATATTGCAGTGGAAAGTATGTTTGATTTGCACTTGTTCTCCGAAACTGACTGAAACTGAGTTTTGGGTTTATGAAAGTAAGTTTTAAGCTGAAAAGGTGATTAAGTAAGTTTCAAGTTATACACTTCAATACTTAAACAAGTATTGAAGGTTTCAAATAAGTATGAGAAACTTAAATATGTTGAATCTTAAATGAAAGCAAGTAAATGACTCAGGATATTATAGTGGTTCGGACTTAATATCCTACTTCTACTATTCCGAACATAATCGAGAATCCACTAAGCTTGATTACGAGTCTCCTTACGATCTATTAACAACCCGTCAGCACTTCGTCCTTTGGTTTGTTGTTGTCGCTCGCCTAGGAACTCCTTGTTGACTTAGTCCTCTGGTTGAAGTGAGGATGCACCCCGCAACCTTCTTCCTGGTGGTTGGATGTTTGCACGTTCTCACCAGAACTCAACTTTGTCGGTAGATGCCCATGAGAATCAGTGTTCCAGATAGAACATTGACTGCTATGAATATTACTTAGAAAAGTAATATTCACCAAACTATAGTTTAAGCTTTAAAGCTTCAGCCTCGTGCTGGTAAATTGAAGCACATAATGTTTAACTTGAGTTCTCATGAACAGAATCACAGAATAACAAAGATCTTTTGAGTAGAAAGACTGGCAGAGTGTCGGCTTAGCTTTTTGAGAGATTCTTGTTATTTCTACATTCAAACTGTTGGACTATTTATAGGACATTCTTAGGATATTTGAAATTCTTCCCGTTAAACCCATAAATCCAGCCGTTAGAGACAAGATTGAATGATCCAATCACAACCATCCTTTGGTAGGTATGCTCTGCTCTGCTCTGCTCTGTTATGAAAAGGTGTACTTTCATATACTTTCTACCTGCTCTTGTCAGACCCAGTTCCAGTTCGTGGAATCTTAGTACGGGACATCCTCGTACTGACTTTTTACTTAGCAATCATTCGCCTTTAAGTCTGACTTAACTTGGTTCGCCATGTGTTTCACGTGCTTCTTGAAATAAGGCCTCCATACTGGCATTCCATAGTCAGTATAGACAACCCTCATACTGA
This sequence comes from Plectranthus barbatus, assembly GCA_026898455.1. Lineage (NCBI taxonomy): Eukaryota > Viridiplantae > Streptophyta > Magnoliopsida > Lamiales > Lamiaceae > Plectranthus > Plectranthus barbatus. The sequence continues at coordinate 297,471 of JAPKLW010000713.1, forward strand.
CTTCTTATAAGTTAGTATGACAACCTCTATACCGAGTACCCAAACTCAGCATAGGCCTTGGCCATACTTAGTGAAACCAAGTTTCACACATGAACACATCTTCAAATCTCGATCATCTCCTTTGCTCGATCTTCAGCACCTAAGTTCTATTACAACTCAAATAATCATATACAAGAATTACAAGATAGAACTCTAGAAACTTAGTGTTAAAGTAGGTTTTGACATATCAAAACATCAAATTAAGGAGGGAACTAAAACTTAGTTCCTAACAATTGACTCCTTCCGAACAAGATAGTGCGATTGATGATTAATCTTTTGATGGTTTGAGTCGATTGTGATTGTGATTAAAGTAGCCTAAGAATATAGAATACCACATGAAGAGTTTGATTTTTGAAACTTGCACTTGCATGATAGATTAGGTTGGATTTGATGTTTACAATAGAAGAACAAAATTGCACCCTAAGTGAGATTTTGAGCCTTATATTCGTTTGATGTGAGAATTGCATGTTATATTTTCTCTAGAACTTGCTTTATTTCTGTTTCGAGACTGCATAGTGTGCACAAGTCTAGAAAATGATTCTAGGCCATTTTTTGTTAGCCAATCTATCCGAAACACTGTCCTTTACAATTACATTATCCCTAGTCAGCCTCGTTGAGCCTTTAGTTTTCTTTTCTTGTCTATGAGTTTAAGAAAAAGTTTTGGTTCCATCTTGTCAATGAGATATGGTGGTGAATAAGGGTGGAATATTTTTAAATGGATTCAAAATTTTTATAATGGGTGAAACAAAAGAAAGTAAGCTCTAGAAGAAGAAAATAAATGAAGAATCCTTATAAACTCTTCTCAAAAGAAAAGAAAAAAAATATAAGAGCATAAATGGATTGGAAAGAAAAAAAGAAAGAAAAAGAGTAGTAGTGGTCTGAATTGAAATATGTTAGGAGATGGGTGGATGATAATAGATAGTAGTTGGATTTGTTGAGAGCTGCGAACTCAATTAATTTTAGTCACTTGGCCATATTTTCCTACCTTTTACAAAAAGCTTACATTTCAACCTAAAATAAAGCCCTTTCTCATTCTAGTTCTTGTGTGCACATTTAAGAAGTGGAGAAGTTAGAAAAACTGCAAGCCTATGGTAGAAGTAGATCATACATGATGGAGTAAATACACATTAAACCCCTAAACACTTGAGTGATGAGCGAAACAGTTTTCAAGTGAGGTTCTTCGAAAGTTTACTAATTTTCTGGCTTGATTTAGATTGTTTGTGTATTGTGGATATTTCTTACTTAGTTTGTGATGAATCTTGTGAGGCATTGCACACTTTGATTACATGAACTTGAAATTTATTCTTTTCTTTTGATTGAGGACAATCAAGTATTCAAGTTTAGGGGATTGATGAGCTCATATTTTCACTCATTATTGGTTTGATTTATCTTTGTTTTTTGTTTCATTTTTGCTTATTTCCTTTATTGTTGTTTCATGAATCTATTTGGAGTGATTTTATGCTTGTGGTACTTGGTTCTTTGTGTTGAAAAGTGTAGAAAAAGGCAAAAATCCCATGCTGCCGGATTCTATTTTGATCGAAATAGAGCTACGTTGACTGACGTTGAATTTTACGTCGATCGAAGTAGAAGTGTGTCCACCGACACTAATTGATTTTGAGAATTTCTAGAAGATTTACAAATTTTTTGGTTGAGATTTCCTAGGGATTGAAGATATACGTAAACTTGGAAGCCTTGAAGACTCAAAAATTGAAGATATATGTAAAATATGATAATAGGATTGAGATATACATCAAATCTAATTCTATACCTTATATACAAACTCTATAAATACCTCTCTAGATTAGTTTATTCAATGGACCTTAGTCCCTTAATGTTCCTCCACCTCAATTTCTGTAGTGCTTTTAGGCTATAGTTTTCATTTTAGAACTTTAATTTATGCACTTTAGAATTCCTATTTTATTTATGCAATTTACTTTTTATTTAATTATGTCTAGTTAATTTACCTAGCTGATTTTAGGGTTTGTACAATTGTTCTAAATGCGAACTTAGGTTTTATTAATTAATTCATTGCTGATAGTTCATGATTCTTGTTTTATTTCATAATTCTAGATTAAATGAAGGACTGAGAGGTGAATATTGATTGTAGGATTAGGAATGCATGAGGCGATATTAACTGTCCGACCAAGAAGTATTATATTGTAGGGATTTATATTTGTTGATCTAATGAGATTGATTAATAGGTGATTTTGAGACTCAGAGGAGATAATCACTTATTAGTAATCTAGTCATTATTTGTCCAACCAAGAAAATAGTAACTCTTTTCTGATATCTCACGTGTTGCTTGAATTTGTTTTATTAATTAATTGCATGCTATCCAGGATAGAAGTTCAGCCCTAGAATCTGTATTTTCCCTTATTTCTTTTAAATCCTTATTTTACTTTATTTGCCTAGTTAAATAATCAAATCTCTTTTCTGGTTTCTCAAACGATGATCTGAAAACTATGTTTTAGTACATTAATTTATTTCCCAACATCATTATCTGTGGGTTCGACATCCGAGTTATGAATCTATTTGGTATTTGATAGAGTTTGATCCTGTTATTAGTTTGCTTTGAGGATTGTAGGATTGAGTTTTATTTACTCAAATGATGAACTAAGAATTATGGCTTGTACATAGGATAATCTCATCATTCGTTTCCATAAGGGTTTGGGTTTGTCAACTTGTGGTTTTATAAATTTATTTGGCCACTGTATTATAATTAATCTGGTAGAAATTTTGACACCCGCTCTCCGAGTTCCAAGGCTAAAGATGCAACCTACTTTGTAAAGAGGGACTCGAAATGGAGACTCAAGAAGCCCTTCCAGACTGATCGACCAGCTCAAAAAGATATTTGAGCGTAGAGTACCGGAAATCCCAGATCACGACGACGATTACTATTCATCTAATGAGGATTCTGAGGAAGAAGCTCTTCTAGCTTTCATGGACGCATTCAAAGAAGAGACCGATGAAGAAGAGATAAAAATTGAAGTTGAGACATCACTCACTGCTTCAAGTGAGAAGGTAAATTCTTTACTATTAGTTTCTAATTTCTTTGCTAGCATTCTTGACAAAACTGAGTCGCATTGGTCTGACTCAGAAGAAGTCACTCTAGACATCTTATCAAAAGAATTTGAAAATTTTTATGAATTAAAAAATGTTTTAGCCAATGAAAACACCTCACTGAAATCACAAGTTTCAATTTTGACCGATAAAATTGAAAAATATAGGTTTGTTAGTGAGGAGCTATAAAAACTCAAAGAGATTCACTCTACTTTGTTTAAAAATTTTGAAAATCTTCATCTTGAGTGTGAATCTTTGAAAATCACCGTCCTTGAGCAAGACGAAAATTGTGTTTATTTAAGTAAGGCTCAAGAGGAGGTCATGCAATGCATGAGACACCACAAATAAGTCTAGTTTAAGTTTTGAAAGTGATTTGAGCAGCAAAAACCCTGCAGAGACTGGTAGTACGAAAACCATCAGTTTTTTAAAAGAAAAAATTAGTACTAAGTCCAGGTCGAGTGGTGAAGGGGTGGTGCAAAACAAACCAGGTAAAACTGGTAATGCTAAATGTTAGTTAGCCAACAACCCCAAGCTGGTGGACCGGAATGAGACTAATAAGTCCAAGTCCAAGGGTAAACTGGTAACATAGAATAACCCTAGACTGGCTAAGCCTCAGACTGGAAGGAAGCCAGCTCAACCACAGAGACTGACCAAGCAGTATGTTCCTTCTGCAAGGAAGTCAGTCCCATCAACCAGTTCAACCAAGCAATAATTCTATGTTGCAAGGAAGTCGAACACACAACCCCGTCAATTCTTTAGCCAGGGACCCAAATTTCAAGCTCAACATGAAATGAGGAATCTACCAAGTAGAGGGAACACCTACTTGAGGTCCGAGCCTAAAAATACTTTTATTTCAAGGGTTATGAAGGCTAACCACGGTGGTCAAAACTTGTCCAACGCCACAAAGGTATCACACATGTACGGAACCCAGTTTCCGAGGTTCTCAAATGAAGCACACTTCCAAGAGGACCACACACACTCCCACACCTTCCCAATCCAAAAGCATGCACTATTATCGAAGAAAGGGAAATATTACTGCTAGTGATGACAGTAAGAAGCTAGTTGCTGTCAAGGTCACAAAAGTTTAGATTCCCAAGGGGATAATCCAAAGAGCTAAAGGACCCGCATATACTCGGGGACCTAAAGTATAGCTTTGTGACTTGCAGGAACAGGTACATGCAAATCTAATTCAAGAGAAGAGCGAGTGGATCCTGGACAGTAGATGCTCGGGTCACATGACTAGAAAGTAAGATCAGTTTACAGATCTTAATATGGTTAGAGGACCACCAATCCTGTTTCGTGATAACTCCAGGGGCAGAGTTATATGAAAAGGGTGCATCGACAAAATTGAGTCCACATTATTAATGTATCCCTCGTCACTAACTTGAAGCACAATCTTCTCAGCATAAGTCAACTACGCGAGAGTGGATATGTAGAAGAGTCAGAGTGCCAGATCAAAGACAAAGCTTTAGGAGAAGTTAAGCTCAGAGGAATCCAAAAAGGAGGATTGTACATCGTAGACTGGTAAAGGGGGCAAACTAATTTGTGCTTTGAGACAACCAACTCGATGGAGACAAAATGATTGTGACACAAGAGACTGAGCCACTTGAACTTCAAGACTATCAAAAATCTAGCCAAGCACGAACTAGTGGAAGGTCTACCCAAAGGAGTGTTCAAAAAGGAAGGAGTGTGCAAAGCTTGCCAACAAGGGAAGCAAACCTAAGCATCTTATAAGAACAAGTTAGTCAGCCCCTGGACTAGCCAAGTGCTCGAGTTACTTTATATGGACTTCTTTGGTCCAATAACTCCCCCAACCATTGGCAGAAAGCGATTCTCACTGGTAGTCGTGGATGATTACTCGAGGTACACCTGGATAAAGCTTCTTAAGACAAAGCATAAAGTAAACATTCTCCTCCCGAACTGATCACACGAGTGCAAAATCAAAGAGAAGTCATAGTCAAGAGAATCCGCTCAGACAATGTGACTGAGTTTTGCAATGGCCCATTGATGGACTTCTGCGTGGAAGCTTGCATTGGCCGCGAGAGAACTACTCCCAGAACACTGCAACAGAACGGGCTTGCAGAGCGAAGAAACCAGACACTGAAGAAAGCAGTTCGGACCATGTTGACAGAGACCAGTTTGGGTGAGAGGTTTTGGGGTGAAGCGTTGATGACGGTCTGCATCACGCAAAATCGAAGTGGCATCAACGATTGACTTCAAAAGACCCTCATACAAAGTTTACCATGGTCGTAAGCTTTATTTAGCCGATCTTCGTGAATTCGGTTCTCCATGTTCTTCATAACAATGTGAAGTTAAAGTTGAATGCTTTCTCTCCTAATGTTGATGAAGGAGTGTTCTTTGGATATGTACACCCTTCTTACAAGGGATACAGGGTATTCAATACAAAGTTGTGGAAATAACATGCAATGTTATTTTTGATGAGGCTAATTTGGTGCGTAGGACCATGAAGGAACTGAGAGAAGAAGTTTCTGAGGTCAATGATGTAAATAATAAGTTGGGCAGAAATTCTTTCAATGTTAAACCAATTGATTCAACTAGACCGACGAATGGATCATTTTCTCAACCAGGACCCTCGATTGGGCATCAGACAATTGAGGGGGTTGGTGATGCAAATAATCTTGCTTAGACCTCAAATTCAATCTCCTTGAGAGAAGGTATAAATCGAGGGGAACTTAAAATGGAGTGTTCGAGACTGATGATGGTGAAGCTCAGACTGAAGACGACGAGGCTCAGACATCAAAGCTGAGACTGAAGATTATGGAGATCAGATTGAAGGAGTTCAAACTGATAGAGGCCAAATTTCCAGTTCTGCCTCAATTCAGATATCAGTTCAAGTAGACCAAGGCACAGATCATCCAGTTTTGGGGAACGAGATGATTCCAGAGGATTTCTTCCTCACTAACGTGCTAATTGCAGACGTTCATTCTGAAGAGCCATTTGTTCAACTTGTCCAGGTCGAAGAGCTTCAACGACCAAAATGTCTTCGCAATCATCCTGAAGATGCCATGTTCGATGATGTCACCAATCCAGTCCGAACTAGACAGGGGAGTGCCCTTCTTTCGTGTTATATCTCTATGGCAGAACCTACAAAGATAGGAGTAGCACTATAATCAGCAGAATGGATCAACGCTATGCAAGAAGAGCTTACAGAATTCACTCGCAACCATGTATGGGACTTGGTAGATAGACCATCACATTAGTCTGTGATTGGTACTAAGTGGGTGTTCAAGAACAAACAAGATGAAGCTAACAATATAGTCCAAAACAAGGCAAGACTAATTTCCAAAGGATATGCACAATGTGAAAGCATCAACTCTGACAAGACCTAGGCCCCAGTAGTTAGACTAGAAGCAATCAAGTTGTTTCTAGCGTATGGCACATATCACAGCTTCACAGTCTACGAGATGGATGTGAAGTCTGCCTTCTTAAATGGTGAATTGAAGGAGGAAGTTCATGTTGAGAAGGCACACATGTATACAAGCCGTGGAAGGAATTATATGGATTAAAGCAAGCACCGCGAGCGTGGTACGACACCCTATCCCAGTTTCTTCTGAAGAATGGATTCAGAAATAGGAAGATCGATAGGACCTTATTTCTTATCAAAGATACTGAAGACACCTATTGGCCCAGATATATGTCGATGACATCATATTTGGATCTAAGAACTTGAGTCTATGTGAGAAGTTTGCACAACTTATGCAAAGTCACTTCTAAATGAGTATGATGGGCAAGATGACCTACTTCTTGGGACTGCAAGTTCATCAATCCAGCGAAAGAATCTTCATTATCAAGAAGGCGTACACTAGGGATTTGATCAACAAGTTTTGTCCAGAGAAGACAAAGTCTCTACGAATCCCTATGAGCACAAGTGTCCAGATCACCTTGGATGAATATATAGAATCAATAAATCCATCAGCTTACAGAGGCATTATTGGTTCACTTCTCTATTTGACAGCACACCAGCACAATATTTTATACGCTATTGGGGAGTGCGCGAGATTTACGACCATCCGAAGAAATCACACATGGATGCTGCCAAAAGAATTGTTAGATACTTGAAGTGCATTGAGTCACTAATTTGGTGCCCAAGATGCGATGAACTTACATGAAATGGGTACTCAGACTCGGATTTTGAAGGATGTCGTATTGATAGCAAGAGCACGAGTGGAACTTGCCAGTTTGTAGGGCATAAGCTAATCAGTTGGTTCATCAAGAAAAAACACTCAGTCGCAACATCCACTACTGAAGCTGAATTTGTTCTGATGCCAGTTGCTGTGCTCAAGTATTGTGGATCAAACAATAACTACCGGATTATGATGTCAGCTCAGGTTGCGTTCCATTATATTGCTACAACAATAGTGGGATGTCATAACAAAGAATCCGGCTCATCATTCCAGAACCAAGCTCATCAACATCCAACATCACTTTATTTCTGATCATGTCGAGAAGAAGGATATAAGTGTGGAGTATATCTGTACTGAAGATCAGCTCACAGACATCTTCATGAAACCTCTCCCAGAAGCTGTTTCAAGGTGCTTCGTATCAAACTTGGCCTTTTGGAGTTTGATGAGATCTCAGAAGGAGAAGAATGACTCCAAGCTCCCATTCCTTCATTTGTCTTGAAGATTCTTTGGGTTTATGGAGAAAAGGAATAAAACTAAGTCCAAACTCTTAGTTTTCGGATTTCTTAGAATTTTAGACTGAGATTGATCGCCAGTTTTTATTAATGTACATCAGTTCGAAGTTTATGAAGACTAACAATTAGACTGGTAGTTCGTTCAGTTTGAAGTTTACAAGTCTCATCACGACGAAGATGCAAAATAAAAATGAGTCCCAACTCCCAGTTTTTCTCGAGTGATAAGATACTTCAAGAGGTATCAGTTTTACTTCACGATGCTCAAACAAAACTAATTGAAGATCTAGCGGATTAAAATTGAGTCCAAGCTCTCAGTTTTATTGAAAAATGAGACTGATAATTAAGTCTAGACTATCGCATAAATATGGGACTGGCGCTCAAGTGTTTCTAGACTTGCTCTTTCGTTTTCAGCATGAAACTTGCAGACCAGTTCAAAAATCTGCATGGGCGGGATTTTTTGAAATCCTTATTCGCTTATGCGACATGTAGCATTAAATGCTGAATTTTAATGCAAAGGCGTTGAAGGACAGTCAAAGCACAGTTAAAGGTCTAATGAGGACACGCCACGTCAGCGGCACCAGGATTGAAGGCTGTAGCCACTTAGCTACCAACAACTCTAGTCGTAGGTCAAATAATATCAACCGTCGCAAGTATTTCCTGACCGTTGATCATGTCGTTCCTGGTTTGATCCAAACCATCCAAACTAGCATCTACTTTTCATCCATAGGGTTTCCACTCCAGTGGGCAAGCTTTAATACACTTGAAACTTTTCTAAGGCATTTATTGAAGATAAGAAATTCACTGAAAATATTCTCTACATTTCTTCAATCATATACATTAAACGGTGGAATCATCCCACGCTGTCGGTCTTCCAACCCACCACCAGTTTATGAAATTATGACCAACTTTCTGGAGCATGAGCCATCCTTTACAGGGGTGTACCATGTCAAAGTCCTTGATACTTCGATTCCCGATGCCAGGTTGGTGACCATCTCAAGAAAGATAGATGAGACGACATAGCTGACTTATGCGCAGCAGAGGGCTGTGCAGGTACATAATGAAAAGCTTTTGTATCTTCCATTGGCGGAGAAACAATATGGGTCGGAGCTGATAGATATTCTAACCAAAGAATGACTTCTGACCTATCTGACCGCCAAGCCGGAAGCTTTCCATCCTCATATGGTAGCCAAGTTCTATGCTCGTGCGGTGATTGCCAAGGATGAATCGCACTTCATCACCTGCATCCTTAGGAGGAAGATCTATGTGGATCCTGCTGTGTTGGCAAACATCTATTCTTTGAGGAATGAAGGCCCGTCTGTGTCATGTATCTGGAGAACGACCGGACTGCCATGAGGAAGTACTTGGCAGAAGTGGAAGGAGGAGGTCGTAGCTGAGTGGAAATTTGGAACTCCCAACTCTCAACTGGACGAGTTCTACAAGATGTTGTGCGACGTTGCTGTCAGGATGCTGCAATGTGAGATTGGCTCATACTCAGAGTTGAGTCTCAAGAAATACTCAGTAATGATGACCCTCAATGATGGAATCAAGGGGAACTTGGTAGAGTTTATACATGGCAGGATTCTGGATAACGTGAAAAGAAATATCAAGATGAAGACTGAACATACATTCACCATTGCTTTCAGTTTTGGGCTGACGATCAGCCACCTGCTAGAAGCCTGATGCCCGATGATAAAATTGATATGGGCGAGGCCTTGTTTGGGACTGATTACATTCCAGTCACTAAGCCCAGCAAAAGCCAGTAAATTACTAGAGGCCAACGTACCTAACCTACCGAAAGAATGTGGACCTGGAGGAGCTAGTTTCCGAGGATGAGGCACCTGAGGATGCTAAAGGGGTAATGGTGCAGGCCATTGCCCAATTACTTTCCGAAGAACAGAGGTCGAACAAGCCAAGAAGGCTGAAGTGGAGAAGTGCTTTTAACAATTGGAAGAATGCATCGCTCTTGGCACTCAAACTGGAGCTGACGTAGTGTTACCTACCACATTGCAGATTGAGACTGAGCAGCTAGTCCATAAGAAGTTGCAAAAGAAACCAGTCCAAAAGAAAGCACAGACTGAAGGTGCTAGCACAGGATGTGGTGACCCTTTTAAAAAGAAAATGGAGGCTGATAATGCCCGAGCCCGAGCATAGAAGAAGGTAGAGCAAGATGCCTTAGAAGCCAAGTCGGCTGCTTGAGATGAATCCCTTGAGCGAATCAAGGCCGGAGCTAAGGCAAAGAAGCAGCAAGAGATGACAGAGATTCTTGCAAAGTCTATTAGGGGTAAAGCCCATGCCACATAAATTGAGACTACCAGTCCAACCGTTTTTCCTGGTATCCAGGGTTCCAAGAAGATAGAGATCCAGGAACCAATCCAGGAAATTCCTACTGATATCATGACCGATGAAGCCTTCAATAGGTTGTTGACAGAGGTAACTCAACCAGAGGTTGATGTACTGGATTTGGTGGAGGAGTATGAGGGAGACGAGTAGGCAGCAGTGCAAGGGAATGTTGACCTGACTCAGACTGAAACTGAGGAAATACTCGGGCGACCACCCTTGTAAAATTGGCAAAATCAGTGGTGGAGACAAAGGAGGATGTGGAGGTGCCTGCAGTGCAAGGGGTTGCAGGCATATCTGAACTTGTGTAGCATAATTTATTGTCAAAATTTGATATGTCTGTTTCAGAAAAAGGTAGCACATCCATCCAGGGGGAAGCTGAGGCTGATGCCCATGAGTCTAAAGGTGAGGATGATGATGAGGAACTGAAGAGGTTGTTGGAGACCAAGGAGGAACGATTAGCCAGGGTCAAGGCTCCGCATCCATGGGTCACTCGCCTGATGCCTTATGAGCGGACCACGACTGAGCTTTCAATGTATCTAGTTCCCTTGGTCGGACTGCCACATCCTGACCTTCCAGCCATGAGGATTAGAAGCTGGTGCCTTCCCCTCCATCAACTTGATAAAGATAATGATGCTATCTTTCTGCAAGACAATGCGATCACTGAGTGTATGGAGAACTAGGTGGACAGGGAGATAAGAAGATAATATGCTGAATATCTTGATGAAGGGTCCATCCTGATGCAGTAATTTTCAAAGTGGAGGATTTATGACTTTTGCAATTATTAGCTCCATCATGAAGAGAGAGTTGTTCTATATGTTCGACTGGGGCTTACATTCTGGAAATCCAAAGAGATATGGGCTGATGAGTGGATAGGCCGCAAAATCCCATGGTCCAGGCAGTTCTTAGTCAAGTTTATCAAGAAAAGATTCAAGAAAATTAATGCCTATAGACTGAAGACTGGGACCGAAGGGTTCCCACCAAGGAAGAAGAAGGTTGAAGGACCATTTCTTCAACTGAGGCGGATTTTCTATGGTGTTGAGTTAATATAAAACCTCTTCAGTGTGAACATAGAGTTCCCGCCCCTAAGGACAACCCTTTTTCCGGTTGCCAATGTCGTGCTGCGCCTACGGGAACTAGACACATGATAGAGTAGGATGAAGTAGCCAGAGCTCGCCAAGCTCAAGATGAAAAAGAGAAGAGATGGTGCCCACAGTACATGAGCCTCTCGAGAATAATTGGCCCGTTGTTGTTGCTGCTTATGATTAAGCCTCCACATCCATCACTCTATCTGGTGCTACACCTCTTAACAATGATCCACTTGTGGCTCACATCAACGACCTTGTTGCAGAACAGGTCCGAACTCAAGTGGAAGTAGCTAAGGAGGAGCTGACCAAAGTTATTGAGATGAAGATGGATTCAGTGAGCACATTTTTGGCGATTTTCAAAGAGGGGGAAGAGCAGAGGAGGAAAGAAAACAAAGAAAGGAGAAGGCCGAGGAAGAGCACCTGAGGATCCAAGAAAAAGAGATGAGAAAAAGGGAGGAGTGTGAGGAGGATGACAGGAAGGAGCGCGAGGATGATATGGCTAAACTCATAAATCTTATCGCTTCCCTAGGTGACCTAGCCAAATTCATTCCTAGCTCCTCCTCTACAATTAAATGGAGTGTCCTCTTCCTGTTCCTAAACTGTAAAATTTTCTGGCTGACCTCATATGTAACCTGGCACCTCTTCTTTTTGTTGTATAGACTCACAGTTAGTTTTTCCTGTACTTGTAATCGAACTCATCATGAATGGAAAAACTAACCAGTTGATGACAAATCCTATTTGTCCAATAAAAAGTCATTTTTATTTTGGCTGAACTTACACAATCCAGTGTTATACGCATTGTTCGCTCTTACTTATGATTTTGCTCTATTTTTACTTTCAATCGAGCAATATCTCTCCTAGTTTTAGGGGAAAGATCCTAAGTAGAGTAGGCGGAGTCTAAGGAGGTACTTTCCACGAGTTTGTAGTTTGATAGATTATACTTGTAAGTGTTGGGTTTTTTATATAGAAAACATTTATCATGATGAGTATACATTCGAGATTATTTCTTATCTATTAAACAAACTTACATGCGAGTAGCAATAGTTTCCTCTTATCTCACCGATAGGGACAATCATACGGCGTATTGTAGATAGCAAAATACAGTATGATCACTTGACCTAGTGAGATATAAATTTATCACAGCCGAGACAACGTTGTGGATAAGTCTATCGGTATAGGCTGCACGTAGTCGGAATGAAGTGATCTGTCTTGATCACTTGATATACTCTTCCTTGGACGCAAACCCAGTTTGTGCAAGTTTAGAGTATGGGGTTGTCCAACACACGTGCTGATGAAGGAACCTGATCAGTTAGAAAGCAGGTCCAAGGTAATGTTGTTTATGGGGTATCCTAGGCAAACGAAAGATGGTTACTTTTACTGTCCTGAGAGTCAGAGAATCGTTGTTAGCACCAACTCTAAATTCCCGGAGGATGAGTATGTGAGAAATCACAAGATAAGGAGTGATATAGTACTTCAAGAAATTGAAGACGAGAATACAATTCCAAGGGAAAGGGAACGTGTGAATGTGAGTGCACCTATGAGAGGTACAACACCACTGACACATTCTTCAGTGCAAGGTGCAGAACTACAAGTTACTGCACCAACTGCTGATATGGCATCAATGCCTCGTCGCAATGGGAGAGTCTTCCAACTGGATAGGTACATGTTCATGGGTGAGTCCTCAGACTTGAGCCCAAAAGACGGACATGAAGACTTTGACCCACTGACCTATGAAGAGGCAGTGAATGACAAAAATGTTGAAAAATGGCGCATCGCCATGGATTCTGAGATAGAATCTGTTGGGCCCAAAAGTGATTGGGCTGTAAAAACCAAGCCCAAGCCCAGTAGTGATGGCAACGGCCCAAAAGGAGTTTACATCCTAAGCTCCTTCAGACCCATCTGGACCTGCCTCTCGCAACAAGTCCAACCAACCATCAGCGTCCGGCTCCCGGATAACAACATGACCCTAGGAGCTCCAGAATCACGACCCTTAAGTCCGAGCGAGGAGCTCCAGTACCTGCGCACACAACCCTCCAAGAGGCTGACGTATCCAGGTCCCTGTTCGCACGAAATGTGGAAGGAAGTAGAGAAACCGCATGCCAATGGCCCCCTTGAAGATTGAAACCACCTTTGGATACTTCACGCTGCTAACGGAAAGGACCGCTCGCTGAGCTGAAATTCTAGCTTCGTGGACCCGAAGAAATTGCGACGACCTCGCCAGTAGTTCATTTTCGGAGATGATTTTTGCTTTACACACTTTTATGCTCAAATCTAATTAGCTGAATTCTATCATTTTTAATAAAAAATTATACCTTCATTTTGTCTTTTCGGTCATATTCCATTTGAATTACCGTAAGTTCTAAGGGTCCCTATCTAATCACAAATCGAACCTCAACAATTTGGCGCCCGCCGTGGGGCCTTTAGAACAAAGATTTGGTCTTTTTCGCAGGAAATGGTCGAAGAACATGCTCCGGCAATGAGTTCCAACGCAGAAAGCTCCCAAGGGTGGGAGGAATTCCCAGAGACTCGGGCGAATGTGCTCCAGAGCCTTCTGCTTGGGATGGAGCAAAACCATGTGACACAACTGGCGCTAAGCTTCCCCCCACCGCACCCCTCGTCGATGGACAATCCAAACGTGGCGCAACTCATGAACCAGGTCCGGGATGTGCAATAGGAGATCGTAAGGATCAACCTGCAGATATAGTAGATGATGAGGGCCTATTGAGAGGTTCTCGAGGAAAACCGGTGCCTTCGGGTGGCAAGACCCGCAACGAACCACTAGCCATGGGTCACAGCTCCCGAGAGCTCCACACGATGCCCTCCAGCCACCTCGAGGAATTTGAACGTGGAATTCAACCACAACACCAGCAGACGTGGTCAAAACGTCCCTCTTAACACTGATGGAAGACCCAGGACTAGGGCTGGCGAGGCCGATTTCCGAGCAGCCACCACGGCGGCAATGAGCGCAATGGAGAGCTGCCTAAATTATTTCGCGTCTCTACTGGCTCATATCCCGAGAGTACCACCACGGGAAAGGAACATCACGAGGGAGAGCTATGCGGACTAGCCCTTTGCACCTAGTATTGCCAACGTCGTGATCTCAGCGAGGTTTCATCCCACCGAGCTTTGCTCTGTATGACAAAACCATCGATCCAGAGAACCACATTGCAATCTACAAGCAAAAGATGTTCACCGCGTCAATACCGGTCGAGGAACGGGATGCATGCATGTGCAAGAATTTTGGGTCAAACTTGATCGGGCCTGTCCTGGAGTGGTTAGTGAGTGTTGGGAAATTATTCCTAAATCTCCCTTAGGATCATGCTGTAAAATGTTTTGTTGGATCAAACCTTTAGTAGATTGGTCGTTCAATTGCTGAATTCTAGTATAGTCTAGCAACTCTTGTAATGTCATGTATAGGCTAAGTATCGAGTTGTAATAGATTAGATTGCTAGAATCATTCCTAGCATATTGTGAATGCTAGAGATATTAGCAGACGAGGATGACTGCTAAAGTATAGCGGTCAAGTGCTAAGGAGGGGATTGCTATGGAGATAGCAATCCTATGTCAAAGGAAGAAACTGCTAGAATCAAGTACTCAGCAGTCAGAATAATAATACCAGAATGCTAGAAGAAGATTAGCATTTACTAAAAGCAAAGTATAGCGGAATGCTGAAGGAGTCTGCATTCGCTAGCATGTAGCAGATTGCTAAAGGCGATAGCAATCCAGAGTCAAAGGAATCAAGAGCTAAACATGAGCAACTGCTGAGCAGTCAGCAGTCCGATACATTGTCTAGCAGATTGCTAGGAAGGCTTAGCAGATTGTTCCGAGAAGGCTTAGCAAGGCGAGATAGCTAACAACGACTACTACACTATCGTTCTCACAGAAGTAAATGCAAAGGATAAAACTTTCCCGAAGTAGGTTGGAAAGTACTGTACGATGTCGGAAAGGACGAATAAAGTCGAACCACTCTGGACAAAGGGACCGTTGTGTCTAACGGGTCTGGAGATTCAAAATTTGAATCTCCAGACATAAAAGACAAGTCCAGAAGTGAGAGATGACTACTGCTTCCATTACTCACGAGCTAAGGAACCTCAACCACATCTGAAAAAGCATTAAAAGCAAGATTCCTTTGACAAACAAAGAGTGAGAAAGTAATTAGTTGAGAGCACGAGATAAAAGTGTATTCAAAGCTCTCAACAACCAGGAGTGTCTTCCATTGAATATCTGACACTGCCTTTAATAGATTCCTTGACTTCGGTCGAGAATCCAATCATTGGGATACCTTCTATCCTAGGAAGCATCCAGCAGTCACACCTCTGAAAAGGGATTGACTCCGACGGGCATATTGCCGAAAACAGACAAGTTCAGGAGAGAACTTTAAAAGCTCCCCCTAGCAGCGAAGGACAAGTTTTACGAAGATTTGCCCTTGACTTGGCCGGAGCTGCAGCTGTCTGAGAAGAATGAAGTAACGGAGGATAGCTTTGCTGTGGCCTGCTTGAAAGCTCACCGCCTACAGCATGTGTTCGACGAATCCTTGTATTTCGTATATTTTGTTAGTAAAATTCTTAGCATTTCAGCTAAGGAGTGGACGTAGATCTATTTGATCAAACCACTATAAATATCGTGTCCGCTTTACTGTTTTATTGATTTACTGTTTCTTGTGTTTGATCTTGAAACCTAGCAACCAAGTTTCTAGAGTATAACTGTATGAAACCCTAAGTACAAGCTGAGCTAAACAATCTTGATGAAGAACTTAAGTGTGCAAGTGAACGTTAATATTCCGCTGCATTTCATGTGTGAGTTGATTTGTTATTCACCACGATGACTCTGATCTCGGGACCAACAGTGAGCCTCCCATGAGGATGCATATCCAGCTTCGCCGAACTCCACCAGCTCTTCCGACGACAGTACGCCAATAACCAAAAGCTATAGAAGCACCCGGATGAACTCTATGCCATCATTCAGAAGCCTAGGGAGCCCCTGCGCTCCCACGTCGCCTGCTTCAACAAGGAGCAGGTCAACATCCCAAACTGCCCCCAGTCAACCGCAATTGGGGCTTTCAGGAAGGGTCTCGACGTGGACTGCGACTTGTACAAAGAGCTGACGTTGTACCCATGCCAGATGCTGGATGATGCCCTCAACAAAGCTGGGGCTTGTATAAAGTGGGAAGAAGACGAACCTTATCGGGTCTCAAGGAGGATTGCCCTCCGCACTCCAGGGAAGTTGTTAAGGGATAATAGGTACGAACCACATGACAAAAAGGAAGCCAGGTCGCATCTATATACCTGACCGCTGAGGAGTGGTGCTGCATACGTGCTTGACTATACCCTAAGCATCAAACCTGTGGATCTGGTGAACAACGTACTCAAGAAAATGCCCGGGGCTGTAAGATGGCCACCTTGAATGACGACCGACCCTGCCTCACGGGACACCAAAAAATTATGCGAGTTCCATAACGATCATGGTCATCATACAAAGGAATGTTGTGCACTAAGAATTGAAGTAATGGAGGTTATTGAGTTCACCAACAAAGAGTCGCCAGAGATCCACCATCCGCACCACGATGCATTGGTTATCTCGCTACCGCTCTCCAACTATCAAATTCGGCGGATCCTGGTAGATAACAAGAGCTCGGTGAACGTGCTGTTCTACCAAGCCTTCAAGGAGATGGGCATTGATAAGCTATTTTTAGCAGTGAGCAAATAAATTTTACACCCGAAGGTGGTCTATCCCAGTGGGACTGTGCAATGAGATATCTTGATTACTAGCTATAGTTTTCAGAACATAGAAGTTTGAGGACAATCAAGATATATCCCAAAGTCCTTTTTAATTCTTGAATTGTGAGCACATTTGAGCAGTGGAGATTCTAGAAATTTTGCAAGCCTATGATAGAAATTTCTTCATACATGTTGTGAGTGCTTTCATTAAAACTCAAACACTTGTGTGAATGAGCGATACACATCCTTGTTGTTGGTCCCGAAATATCAGAGTCATCGTGTTGATGACTTAACACGAAATGCAGCGGAATAGTTTTATGTCTCTTGCACTTACGTTATTTTCCAAAAGTTAGTTAGCTCAAGTTA
>JAPKLW010000713.1:329734-377386 GCA_026898455.1 Plectranthus barbatus
CTTTTACAAATAAGTCCTAAGGGAGATTTTAGGAATAATTCCCAACACTTGTGAGTCTTCCGAAGTTGATGGATTTCTTATCTCTTTCAAATTGTTTGTGTGATGTGGATTTTTTAATCTTGAATATGATGAATCTTGTGAGGCATTGCACTTTTAATTGCATGAGATTTCGTTTCTTTCTTTTCTTTTGATTGAGAACAATCAAGTATTCAAGTTTGGGGGGTTTAATAAGTTCATATTTGTACTCACTTATCCATGTTTTTCTCCTTTGTTTTAGTGCAATTAGGTTTAGTTTTTTGTTGTTTTCGTGCATGAGTGGATTATAGAGGATGTTATGCTTCTGATGCTCAGTTTTGTAAGTATTTGAGGTGAAAAACAGGTCATATGATGAAAAGTGCCATGAAGAACAAAGTTGCTGCTTCAATTGACACACGGGAAGTTGACCAAGTTGGAAGACGTGCCAAAAACCCAAAGCATTACCTCTGTGTTGATCAACTTGGAGCATGTCAATCAACACGGAGGTCGGATGTCGATCAAAGGAGGTTGCGGAAGCTGGGCTCGACACGCTTGCATGCATGTCGATGGAAACCACCAGTGTCAATCGACACGGAGGCTGGACGGGTGGATCTAAATGAAGATAAAAAGAAGTCGACACACTTACCTATGTGTCGATCGACACACTCTGCGTCTATCGACTCAAAAACCCGAGAAGGAAATTTAGCCTTTCTGGTTACTTTTGTTATTTTAGCTCAATACCAAGTTTAGATGTTTTGTCTCCTCTATAAATACCAAACTCAATTAGGCTCGAAAATTATGAATTATTTTACTTTGAATTATTCAACATTGGACGTTTTAGAGACCTTCAAGGTTCCTATTTCCCTTGTAAGGTAATTTATGTTTTTAATAGAATGTTTGTTTTGTTTCAAGTCATGTTTTGTAGCTAGAAACCCTAAAACAGGTTCTAGGGTTAGTGATAATCTTTTTTGATGCATGCTTAAGTAAATCAACTCAATTACATGGTTTAATTTCTTGAGTTTAATTGATCGAATCTTGATTTAAAGAAGGATCAAGAGATGAATTTAAATCTAGGTTTGTAGTTATCAATTGAAAGACCGAGAGGTGAAAATTGGTAATAGGAAAAAGAAATTAAATGCAATTATTTTTTCTCTCAAAAGGAAGAATTAATTTGTAGGAATTAATTAGATAATTATCGAGCTTAGCTAATTTGTATTCTTGAGACTGAGAGGAGATAGTCACACTTTAGAAATCTAGGGTTTAATTGCCTAACCAAGGAGTTTAATCAATATGAATCCAAATTAATCCCAATTGCTGAGTTGATGAATTTGCATGTTAATGATTAGGTTATCTTCCCTAGGATCTGTATCTTTACATATTGTTTTTCAAAACCTTTAATTTTATGCATTTTTATCTTTAAATTATAAAACCAAATCCCTTTACGAATTTCTCAAACAACTATGGTTTAAGAACTATAACTAGCACTTAGGAGAGTTTCATTACACAATCTCTGTGGGTTCGACCACCTTAGGGTGAAAATTATAAATATATTTGCTTGCTAATTTAAAGCTTGTCATAGTTCGCCTCTTCTTTTATTTGAGCCATCGGACTCATCGGCTCAAGAAGAGATGGGGTCTCTCTCTTCGGATCGCGGATCCCCGGAGCTTGAGCAAAGCGGGGGAGCAGGTTTGGGTTCTGGTCACCGAGTTTTAAGGTCTCATCCTCTTTGGAGGATGAGCCTCTAGTGTAGTCGACTCGATCAAGAAAGGGGAAACAGAAGGTTGAGAAGAAGAGGCTGGTGTTAGAGGCAATTTCAACAGTGTCGGAGATACAACTTCTTGAAATCATGAGACATGTTTCTCGAGAGGTAGTGAGGTTTCGTCTCCCTTTAGACGAGGAGAAGTGTTTCAGCCCGCCTTTAGATTATGTAGCTTTATACCTTCCAATCATAGAGAAAGGGGTAGATCTTTCTTTGCATCTATTTTTCTGCGATGTCCTTAACTCTTATGGTTTGGCTCCCTTTAATTTATCTCCGGTGAGTTGGTGTCACATGGTGGGTACCTTTTTGATATTCATAGATCACGACCTCGGTCTTCCTACCATTTGTGAATGGCATTACATGTACCGACTCAACCCGTTTTGCCCAGGTATGCAACCAAGTGGACCGGGGACTGGTCACCGTTGTGCAGTAGGCTCCTAACAACTCCAAATGGTGGAACCGGTGGTTTTATCTGGGGATGGACCTTGAGGATCTGAAGTTTACTTCGGTGTGCGAGGATGTTTTAAGTTAGTTTCAGCTCTATGGATGATGGCTCGATTTGATTATCTTCGCTGGTTTTTCCTTATGTTTATCGGGTGTTTGCTTTTGCAGGATTGCGGCGCATTGAGCTAACTCGCGCGGAGTTGAAAAGGGTGGATAGGGCGTATGCTGTTGAGGTGAGGTCATGGAAGGAAGTCCGAGCTGGTAGGAGTATTTCCTCTTCTTGCATCAGATACCCATAAGGTCGAGTCATAGAGCTACCAGCAAAAATGAAAGGGAACAAGGCTACGTGGGTGGCATTGGCAGAGGCGCTTAATATAAAGGAGCGAGCTAGAGAGGAATAGGGTCATTCCGATAGGAAGCGTCCATCTTCAGGTCGCCGAGCAGGGTTCCCTGTACACAAATGGTCCCAAGAGGAGCATGAGGAGCGTCAATTGTGCGCACACGACAGGGACAGTCTGCGGAAGGAGGATGAAAGATGGGAGGAGAGGACGGTGGTCGATGAGTTCATATTTTCACTCATATTTGGTTTGATGAATTAGTATTTTTCTTTATATTATATTTCATTTACTTAGTTTTTGTAGCATGAGTCACTCTAGGAGGGTATTATGCTTGTGGTGGTGTATTTATGCAGGTTTGAGGTCAAATTAACTGAAAACTCGTAGCGAAAGCAGTAGATGTTCAAATAAATAGTCACAACTTCTACCACATATGGAATTTGAGCTAATGGATAATATCAATAGAAAGATATTTGGATTATATTTCCAATGCAACTAAAATCGGGTCAATCGGAGTTCGGGAGCAAAAGTTATGGCAAGAACTGTAAGGAGGTCCAAAAGTGGTCGAAATTGATAAAATCGGACGAAGTTGAATTTTGTGTCGACCGACGCAGAGCCACGTTGACCGACGCGAGTTGTTTTGGCGAGACTCTGGAAGATTTACACATATTTTGGGTTATATTTGCAAGGGATTCAAGATATACGGTCCCTCCCACTGGGGGGCGAGCTTTCTTGCCTTGTCCTCCTTAGTGTTCTGGAACACCTTACGCAGCACTAGGTTGCCCTCCTTGAAGGTCCACAGTTTGAGTCTTTTATTGAAGTATTTTTCGACTTGTTGCCTCCCTTGCGCCATTTGGATGTATGCATCATTCTTTATTTCGTCGAGTAGCTCACAACCCATGAGTAGGTCATGTTGGTTATTGGCGAATTGACAGAAGTCAACCCGGGGGCTTCATACCTGTGTTTCTATGGGAGTAATTGCTTCCTTACTATAAGCCATTGATAAGTTCCTATTTGTACTTACTTATCAATGTTTTTCTCCATTGTTTTGATTTAATTAGTTTATGTTTTTAGTCATTTCTGTGCATGAGTCTGTTTTAGAGGATGTTATGCTCTCTATGGTGAGTTTTGTAGGTATTTAGGGCTAAAAAGAGGATGAATGATGAAAAGAGCCAAGTTACACAGAGTTGCCGCTTTGATTGACACACGGGAAGTCAACCAAGTTGGAATACGAGCCAAAATCTTGAAGCCGGACCTCCGTGTCAATCGATGTGGTGTATGTCGATCGACACAGAGGTTGGATGTCGATCGAAGGTAAGGCAGAGGAAGCAGGTTCAACATGTTGCAGGCATGTCGATCGAAATACACGATGTCAATTGACAGGGATGATAGGGAGGCTGATCAACATGAAGAAGACACCCGGATTTTGACTTAGATGTGTGTCGATCGACATGGTGTATGTCGATCGACACAGAAGCTCGAGAAGGAAAATTGGTCTGTTTTGGTTACTTTTGTTATTTTAGTTCAATACCTGGTTTAGATATTTTTTTCTTCTTTACACTTAGAATATTTTGACATTGGAGTTTTTCCAAGACATTGAAGGTTCCTCATCAATTTTTAAGGTATTTTGTAACATGTTTGCTTTTATTCAAGTGATGATTTGTGGCTAGAAACCCTAGCAGGTTCTAGGGCTTTTGATATTCTTTTCTGATGCATGTTTAAATGAAATCAACTCAATAGCATGGTTTAATTTCCTGAGATTAATTAATTGAATCTAAATTTGAAGAAGTATCGAGAGATGAATTTGTATCTGGGTTAATAGTTATCAATTGAAAGATCGAGAGGTGAAAAAGGGTAATTGGAAGAGGAAATTAAATATACTTGTTTTCTGTCTCAAAAGAAAGAATCATGTGTAGGAAATAATTCGATAATTATTGAGATGGACAAAGTTTGTGTTCTTAAGACCGAGAGAAGATAGTCACAACTTTGTAATCTAGGGTTAATTGCCTGACCAAGGAGTTTAATCCATCAAAATCCTATTTATCCCCATTGCTGAGTTGATGAATTTGCATGCTGATGATTAGCATATCTGCCCTAGGATCTATATCTTTAATAATTGTTTTCAAAACCTTTACTTTTTATGCATTGCTATCTTTCAATTTCCAAACCAAATCCCTATTTTCAAATTCGTCAATCATTTATGTTCTAAAAACTATAGCTAGTATTCAAGATATTTCGTTGCACAGTCCCTGTGGGATCGACCACCTTAGGGTATAAAAATTTATTTGCTCGCTGGATTCTGCAACTTATCGAATTGGCGACGTTGCCGGGGACTGTCAGATCTATCTAGATATTAGTTTGTTTTTAGATCTGATGGATTGAGGTTGTATTTTATTTGAATTTTTGTTTATTTTGGTTTCTGTTGATTTATTTTCGAATTTTAGTGTGCATGTGATATTTTAGGGTTTTTGCATCTGTATCCATCGACACAGCTGCAAATGCCCTGCGTGTCGATCGACAGAGCCCCTGTCGGTCAACACAGAGGGGTTGGGGCAAACCACTCGAATATTTTGATCCAAAAATCGAGGCCACAGTCCGAAAGAGGAAAAACAAGGAATAAGAAAGCACAACCAACCACATGGATCCACCACAACACCGAACCGAAGATGACTTCTCAGACATGCCATCATTGGAGGAGCCAAACACACAACTCACTCAAGGTAATGGCTTGCTTCAAGTCCAAGAAGTCAATCACATGAAGGACATCATCAAGCAATTGATGGCTGAAAGAGAAGCAGACAGACTCGAGGCTGTGAGAAGGGAAAGAGAAAGAGAAAGAGAAAGGTGCCGCCAAGAGGACTCCTATGATGAGGATCCGAATGCCATGGCAAGGAGGTACAGACCGCAACCCGGTAATGAGGGATTGGTTATTGGTATCAATGCCAATAACTTTGAACTCAAAACCGACTTGATTCAGGTGGTTCAGCGGAACCAATTTGGTGGCCGAGCAGTGGAGGATCCCTACACTCACCTTCGCATATTTGTGGAGGTATGTGAGACAATCAAACAAAATAGAGTGACCCAGAATGTTATTCGTCTATGCCTGTTTCCCTTTTCACTTCGGGATCAGGCTAGATCGTGGTTTACATCTCTTGATTGCAGCAGCATCCACACTTTGGACGATCTCCGAGTAGAGTTACTTGCCACGTTCTTCCCTCCATCAGTCATCATCCAAAAGAAGATGGAGATCTTGTACTTCTATGAGAAGATGGACGAGTCTTTGTTCGAGGCATGGAGCAGATGGAATGCGTTGTTGAGGAGCTGTCCAGGCCATGGAGTTGATACCGAGGAGCAGACCCACATCTTCTATAGCGGGATGAATGAGAGAACCCAAGAGTCCGTTGACAATGCCGCGGGAGGTTCTCTGATGAGAAAATCACCTGAAAAAGGCTTCAAGTTGTTCAAGAAGATGGCGCTGCACACTCGGCAATGGTCCAATCCAAGGAGACCGCAAGTTCGGACAGTGGAAAAGAAGGAAGATAACACCCTGAAGAAGGAGATCGAGCAGCTCAAGGGGGAGATGGAGAAACTGACATCTAATGCTACTTGTGTTTCTGTTGCACAGGTTGACCCCAAAGCTGATGTAAACTATATGAACTAAGGCGGTTATCAAAACTAATACCGGCAAGGGGTATATCAGCATTACCACCCGAGAGCTCATCCTGGATTTTCCTATGCTTAGCCAGAAGGTGCCGAACATCCTCCACTAGACTTCGATGTTCAGAATGGTGAAATTGTTGCTAAGAAAAAGGAAAGCCTCGATCAGGTGTTGCAAAAATTCATAAAGGCTTCCGATTACTGTGTGGGCAAGATTGAGCAAGAAGTGGTCGGGATCATCCCCAAGGTGGACAAGATTGGGAAGCATGTGCAGATCATAGAGACGCAGGTCACTCAGATTGCCACCTCACTTGCTGCACAACATCAACATGGAAAGCTGCCAAGCACCACTGAAGTGAACCCAAAGAATCAGAAAGAGTGCAAAGCCATTAAAATGAGATTCGTAACCAGCTACACAGGTTCGAGCATGCCCCAAAATAAGTTTGGGGGAGAAGAGAAGGAGCAGGCCGCTAGACCGTCCTCTATTTCGATCGACACAGAGACCAGGAGGAGGACGCCATGTCGAGTGATGAAGAGATTTCAACCAACAGGACTTCTGCGGGCATGTCGATCGACATGGAGGGCAAGACGACATATCTGCTGCCCAGTTGACACAAAGGCTTCCCCAACATCAAACATCAAGTTCCAAAGCTGCCAGACCACCTTCAATGCCGTTCCCACGACGTTTTGCCAAACAGAAGGAGGATTCCAAGTTCTCTCGGTTTGTTGAGAACTTGAAGAAGGTAAGCATTAATTTGCCACTAATTGAAGCTCTGTGAGAAATTCCAGGTTACATGAAGTATCTCCGCAAGTTGATGAGCGAAAAGAAGCATTTTGTGGAGAACTCAACAATCAAACTTCATGAGCAATGCAGCCTCCGCCTCTAAAAGAAGATCCCAATCAAAAGGAGTCATCCAGGATGTTTCACAATTCCAGTTGAGATCGGGGGGATCGAGTTCGAGAAGGTGTTGTGCGACACTGGTGCCAGCATCAATCTGATGCCCTATTCCATCTTCCAGCGCCTCCACATTGGAGAATTGAGGCCGACCACCATCACACTGCAGATGGCAGATCGATCTATGTCTCGCCCAAAAGGTATAATTGAAGATGTACTTATTCGTGTAGGTTACCTTATTTTTCCTACAGATTTTGTGGTCTTGGACATGAAGTAAGATGGCACAACACCCCTCATCTTGGGAAGAGGAAGAACTTGAAGAAGACCAGGAAGACCAAGCCTCTCAAGAATGGGAGCGAGGGAATAAGGTGGAAAAATTGTCAATTACACCATCTTATATCGAGCTCACTGTTGTCATTCAAGATCTTTTGGTCTATATGGTGGATGCTCGAGGAAGGCGAGTCCGTACATGTTGGTGTATACTGTAAAGCAAACTTTTAAGTGAGCTTTCTCATGTATTCAATCTCTTTGATTAAACTGAAATCAATCTGAAATAAATGTTATCACATTGTTGCTTTATTATGATTGCATGTATATCCACTTATCTTATATTGTAGTCAATGTGGTGGGTGTGTCGTCCCACTGAAGATCGCATTGTTGGGTTCTTTATAAGATATAAAACGTATTCACAACTGAGATAGTTCTGGATAAACTATCATTTTAGGTTGTAGTATAAACTTGAGATAACTAGTCTTAGTTATTAGTTTATGCTAGTGCGTGGTGTCGCATTGAATGGATCACGGTGAGACGTGTTCTTCTATTCTGACTCTATGAAGAACCAAGGTCTCGGCGACTTTGATAATTCTTAACCCTAGATGTGATATTTAGATATATGCAAATGGTTGTTTGTTACTTTGACTTACCATGGGTGAGAATCAAAAGGATGATTCAATATGCTCCGTATCTTGGGTAACAACATTATTTGTATGTGTTTATATAGTCACATTAGGGCACCGTTTCCTGGACATCCAGGTTGATGACATCTCCTTAAGGAGTTCATAAGTTTTATCGTATTAAACCCTGCAGGTGGAATTTATTCCGATACGATAATAATGTTGAGCGGGTACTACTTAAGGATTAAGATATTAATTAATTAATGCTGTCAGAGCTTTTAATTAATTAATGGATGTGCGTTATCTTAAACACGGGGAATTAATTAAGTCAAATAGAAGCCCTGATTCACATCGGGATAGGATGGCAGTTGCAACATTAATTCTCTAGTGGAATGAATTAATGTTATAAGTTCAAATTATATTCTGGGCTGAATATATGTGTTTGGACTTGGGAGGCCCAATCCTATACCTTCTAGAGATCCCTGGCCTGGCCCAACTAGAAACCCTAGAAGATGCCTATAAATAGGATCTTATGGTTGAGAGAAAAACCCTAGTTGTTATTCTCCATAAGCTCATGTGTTGAGCGACGACTAGGGTTTAGTTCTCTCAAACATTGTAGATCTAGTATTTTAGATTGGCATCTACGATTCGGAGGATTGCTGTCCACTCGGCATCCGATCGTGGTTCATGGGATACAGGCTAGAAGATCTCCAGTGGAATCAATCTCCAGATCTGTAGATCTGGTAAGGTAATCACTGATCTCCTTGATTTAATTTAATTAAACCATGTATGTGTACGTTTGGTAACCAACATCGATCGTGGGGACGATCCGCCTTCACCGGCATGTTCCTTCAGTACACACCCTCCTTGGACTTGAGAAAAGAGGTACTGTCGAGCTACGACGTTAACTAAAGCACTTGTTGGGAGGTAACCCAACTTTTACATGCTTTCTTTTCAATTTTCTTTGTTTTTCTTTTTGATATTATTTGTGTTTAACTTTGTTATTTTCATATTTCAATTTTCCTTTATTTTATTATATTCTCAAAAAAATAGTGGAGGATTTACCTCTATTTCGATCGACATGCCTGATGTCGATCGACAAAGAGGTACGCACGGAGTTACACTTCGACCCAAGGTAGGAGTCGACGATAAGGCTTTGTGTCGATCAACAGGCTCCCTGTCGATCGACACAGAGTGCAAGCAGCAATAATTCTTTTCATCACGATGAGTTGATCCCTCCGGTGGATAAAAACGTTGATGTCTTAGATCAACAGTCAGGTACAAGTTCTTTTTCTTGTCTGATTTTCAAACTTTTTCTAACTCTCCGAGTTCAAAATAAGTTTGGGGGAATGTGGACAAGAAATTCAAACTTATATATCCTTTATGGCTTTCTTTGATTTGTTTTGTTTATATAAATTTTTGCCTAAAAAAAATATGGATATAGTGATGAGGAAAATTGTTGAATAATTGAACCCATTTGAACTAATTGTGAGTTGAAATCGATTATGGATGAGTTTGATTTGATTTCAATTGTGGTTGATTGCCTATGAATGTAGAATACCGCATGATAGGTCTAATTGAAACTTACACTCGCATGATATTTGAGATGATTGAAATTGACTAAGGAAGAAATTTTTGAACAAAAGTGAGATTTTAGCCTTACTTTTGTTCATGTGAGATTCGCATGTATGTTTTGATTTCTCTAGAACTTGCTTCTCTTCTGTTTCGAGGCTGCATGGTGTGCACTATGATAGAAAATGATTTTAGGCCATCTTTGCTAGCCAAATTATCCTAAACAATGTCCCTTGTGATATTTTATCCCTAGATTAGCCCCTTTGAGCCTGTACTTTTTCTCTCTTGGTCTATGAGTTAAGAAAAACATTATAGTTCTATCTTGTCTATGAGAGAGTGCTATGAAAAGGTAACATGTATCCTGTCTATAGGATTTGCGTGAAATAATGGTAATTGTTATAGGTGGATGAGAAAATTTTAAATTGGTGAACAAAAGAAGGTTGGGCTCTAGGAAAAAAAGAGTATGGTTATGTCCTTATAAGCTCAAATGATTAAACATAATTTTGTAGAGCATAAAAGGATTAGAAAAGAAAAAGAAAAAAAGAAGAAGAAGAAGAAGAAGAGTCTTGATTTGTGTTGAAAATTTTAGGAGATGGGTGGATGATGAATAGATAGTGGTTTGGATTGATTGAGGGTGTACAACTTGATTGATTTTAGTCACTTGACCTTATTTCCCTACCTTTCACAAAAAGCCTACATTACAACACAATCAAAGTCCTTTTTTATTCTTGAATTGTGTGCACAGATAAGCAGTGGAGATTCTAGAAATTTTGCAAGCCTATGGTAGAAATTTCTTCATACATGTTGTGAGTGCTTTCATTGAAAACCCAATCACTTGAGTGCATGAGCAAAATACTTCCTCGTGAGTCTTCCGAAGTTGATGAATTTCCTATCTCTTTCAAATTGCTTGTATGATGTGTATTGACGATCCTTGATTGTGAAGAATCTTGTGAGGCATTGCACTTTCAACTACTTGAGATTTTTTTTCTTTCTTTTCTTTGATTGAGGACAATCACGTATTCAAGTTTGGGAGGATCGATAAGTTCATATTTGTACTCACGTATCCAAGTTTTTCTCCATGGTTTTGATTTAATTAGTTTATGTTTTTAGTCATTTCTGTGCATGAGACTATTTTAGAGCATGTTATGCTCTCTATTGTGAGTTTGCAGGTATTTAGGGCTAATAAGAGGTTGAATGATGAAAAGAGCCGAGTTACATAGAGTTGTCTCTTGATTGACACACGGGAAGTCGACCAAGTTGGAAGACGAGCCAAAATCCTGAAGCAGGACTCTATGTCAATCAACGTGGTGCATGTCGATCGACACAGAGGTGGGATTTCAATTGAAGGCAAGGCAGAGGAAGGAGGATCGACATGTTGCAGGCATGTCGATCGACAATGATAGGGAGGCTGATCGACATGAAGGAGCAACCTGGATTTTGACTAACATGTGTGTCGATCGACATGGTTCATGTTGATCGACACAAAAGCCTGAGAAGGAAAATTGGTCTGTTTTGATTACTTTGTTTATTTTGGCTCAATAGCTAGAAATTTCTTCATACATGTTGTGAGTGTTTTCATTAAAATTCCTCAAACATTAATGTTCTAAAAACTATAGCTAGTATTCAAGATATTTCGTTGCACAGTCCCTGTGGGATCGACCACCTTAGGGTGTAAAGGTTTATTTGCTCGCTGCATTCTATAGCTTATTAGCCAGTGAGGATGGGGTTGCTCTAGTGGTTGTTCGTGGTGTGGTTCGATAGGACCCCAGGTAACTCTTCCACCCACCTGGATTTATGGTCTTCTAACTTCTTTTTTAGGGTGTTCATTGGGTCATGATCATCTATTTCACTAGCCCGTTTGCCTTGGGGTACCTTGGTATGGAAAACACGAGCTTGATCCCAAACTTTTCACAGAATGCTTAACTTTGCCATTGGTGAATTGAGCTACATTATCGGTCCTGATCTCTTTTGGGACGCTGAACCGACATAAGATGTGGACTCACAGGAACTTGATGACCTCTACTTCTCCAGTTTTTCTTAATGTCTTCGCTTCCACCCATTTGGTGATGTAATCTGTGGCTACTAGGATGTATTTCTTTTGGGCAGTTCCTTTGGCCAGTTTGCCTTCGATGTCCATCCCCCAAGACGTGAATGACCAAGGGGCGGCTATCACGTGTAGCGCTCAGCACTTGCGTGGGAGGTGGCCTCAAATCTTTGGCATCGGTCACATCTTTTTATGAATTCCCTTGTGTCATTACATAGGGTCGGCTAACAGAACCCGACAGTAATAACTTTATGGGCTGGAGATCATCCTCCTACGTGGTTCCCGAAATTCCATTTGTGGATTTTATATAATATCCAGATCAATTATGGCTTATCTACACACTTGAGTAGAGGTCCTTCCAAGGAACTTCGGTACAAGGTATCGTCCACAATTGTGTATTTTGCGGCTTGTCTTTCGAGGCGTATAGCATCGCTCCTGTCTTCTAGCTTGGTCCCATCTTCAAGAAATTAGCATATGGGGGTGATCCACGAGTGTGCGTCTTCTTGCTCATTGGTGCGACCTCTGTCTGCATTGTGGTGATAGGGTGTTCAACCTAGGTCACTGGGATTGATCTTGGAACCTGGGTGTTGGTAGCGGTGGCGAGCCCGGCTAGGGTGTCGGCTATGCAATTCTCCTCTCAGACTATATATTTCATGTTGCACTCCTGGAAGGCCTCTTTTAATTTCTTGATTTCTTCGCGGTAGCATAGCAGACGAGGCTCTTTGACTTGATACTCTCCATTCATCTTATTAACTACCAGTTGTGAGTCGCTTAGAATTTCCACTCTTCTAGCCGCTAACTCTTTCGCCTGTAGGGCTCCTCTTATTAGGTCCTCGTACTCGGCTTCATTGTTGGTAGCGTTCAAGTTCAGGCGAATAGACCTTTGGAATGTTTCACCATAGGGGTTGGAGAGGTGTAGCCCCGCTCCGTTGCCATGGACGTTGCTAGTTCCATCCATGTGCAAGGTCTATGGTTCTTTCGTTGTTCACTCGTGATTGAGGTGAGCTACATCATACTCCGCTTGGAGTTGGAGGTTGCTAGTGAATTCTGCCACAAAATTTGCCAGTACTTGGGACTTGATCGCAGTTCTTGTTTCGTACTCAATGTTGTAACTTCTTCGCTCCATGGCCCATTTGAGTAGTTGATCGAACATGCTTGGTTTTGAGAACACTGTATGCAGGAGGTGCGTAGTTACAACCTTGATTGGATGTGATTCCAAGGTTTCAACTTTCGAGCTGAGTTGATAAGAGCTAAGGCTAGCTTCTCCAAGGAACTGTATCTAGAATCCGGATCAAGTAGGACCTTGCTGGAGTAGTGCACTGGGCGTTGGACAGTCCCAACCTCCCTTGCGAGGACTGACCCTACCGCTTTCTCTGAGACGGAGTGGTATAACAAGAGGACTTCAACATTTTTAGGTTTTGTCAGCACCGGTGGGCTTTGAGGTAGTGCTTTAGCTCCATTAGGGCTTTTGCACATTCGTCTATCCATTCAAATTTATTCCCCTTTCTTAGGGTCTGGAAGAAAGCATTGGTCTTTTCGGAGTACTTGGCCACAAACCTGCTCAGGGCCGCGAGTCTACCAGTAAGCTTCAAGACTTTCTTGGGATTCCTGGGGTGTCGTAGTTAATGAATAGCCTTGATTTGCATGGGATCTGCTTCGATACCCCTTTTGGTCACCATGTATCAAAGGAACTTGCCGGAGGACACTCCAAATGCGCATTTTGCAAGGTTGAGTTTCATATTGTACTTCTCGATGGTTTTGAAGGCTTCACACAGGTGTGGCACATGGTCCTCTACCCTGAGGGACTTGACCAGCATGTCGTCGATGTACACTTCCATGGTCCACCCTTTGAGATGTTCAAGCATCTTATTTACCGACCTTTAATAGGTGGATCCTGTGTTTTTTAGGCCAAATGGCATCACTTTATAACAACAGATTCCCTCGTTGGTCATAAATATCGTCTTCTCTTGGTCTGAGGGGTACATTTGAATCTGATTGTACCCTGAAAATATATCCATAAAGCTGAGTAGGTCATGTCGGTCGCGTTCATGATGTTATCAATGTGAGGAAGAGGGTAAGGGTCCTTGGGACACGCTTTGTTTAGATCTGTGAAGTCTATACATATGCGGTTCTTCCCGTTGTTTTTTCATGACCACCACATTTTCCAACCAAGTAGGATACTTGACTTCCCAAACCGACCCAATGCTTAGAATTTGTCGATCTCTTCATTAAAGGCTTGGTTCTGTTATGGGGAAAAATTTCCTCGCCTATGTTGCACAGGTTTCCGGTGAGGGTCTACCTGTTGCTTGTGAGTCATTACTTCGGGGTCAATGTCTGTCATCTCAAAATGTTACCCGGAAAACACATTGTGCTTAGATCGTAGGAATTGCAGATGCTCGGAGAAAAGTTTTGTATCCAATTCTGCCCCTATGAAAGTCGTCTTAGCAGAATCTTGTTCATCCAAGTTAACCTCTTCAAGGTCATCCAGCGGCGTGGACTTGGTTTGGTCCTCTATGGTGTTTACAGCCTTAAGGCTTGTGTAGTAATACTCTGGAGGCCATTTGCTTGCCATGAATAGTGTAATTTCCCCATCTTGTAGGGAATTTGACCACCTGATGATATGTTCAGTGGATGGCATGAAGCTCGTGCAACCAAGGTCTTCCCAAGATAGAGTTGAACACTGAGGGTGCATCCACCACTTGGAAGGTGAGGTCCATATTTTTGCCACCACAGTATACCGGGAGACGTACATCTCCCAGCGTGTTCATTTTCTCTCCGTTGAACCCGGTCAGCTGGGTGATGTTCTCTTTTACCTTGGATTCAGGGATGCCCATATCTTTGAACGCTTGAAGGAACAACACATTAGTTGAGCTGCCCTTGTCTACTAAGATCGAACAAATGCGGCAATTGGAGATTGGAAGTGATATTACCAGAGCATCGTGATGCGGATGATGGGTTCCTAGTGACTCTATACTAGTGAACTTGATAACTTCATGTTTCGGGTTTTTGCGAGGTATTCTATCAGTGTTGCTGCCGGCGCGACATGCTCTTTTCACCAACACCCAATTTATTCCGCTAAGTTTCAAGTCTTTGATGTTGTAATGCACTGTCTTATCGATTGTAGGGGAAGCCGGTGGAGGCTTACCATCTTTTACTTTCTTGCCGGGGGTAGTTTCCCGCGAATCCAGGTCTTTTTTTCCTTGGGTGAGTGGTATTCCATGAGCATACCTTTCTTCAGGAGTTCGAGGACCTCAATTCTCAAATCCTGATAGTCCTCCATTCAGTGACCATGGTCATTATGAAATTCGCAGGACTTATTAGCATCCCGCAAGGCAGGATTGGTCTTCATCCTTGGTGGCCACCTCACGGCCCCTAGAATTTGCTTCAGCACATTGTTCACTAGGTCTGTGGGTCGATGCCCAGTGTGTAATCTGGCACAAAAGGAGCGTCGGCCCGCAACGATCAAGTGTAAAGGTGAGGCCTTGCTTCCTTCTTGTCACGGAGGTCGTGTCTGTCGTCCTTTATTAACTGATTCGAGGTCCACAAAGCATTTATTCTTGACACCCGATACGGTTCATTTTCTTTCCACTTAATTTGAGCCCCATCTTTCTTGAGGGCGTCATCCAGCATCTGGCAAGGGTACAAGGTAAGTTCCTTGTACAGGTCAGAATCTTTGTTGAGACCCTTTTGGAAAGCCTGATCGTTGTGGATTGAGGGCAATTCAGGATGTAGACCAACTCCTTATTGAAGTGGCCCACGTATGAATGCATGGACTCTCTTGGCTTCTGAGTAATGGTGTAGAGTTCATCGGGGTGCTTTTTGAGCTTCCGACTGCTGGCGTACTGATGCCGAAAGATTTGGTGCAGCTCCACGAATGTGGATATGGATCCTCTAGGAAGGCTTACAAACCTCTTCAGAGCGGGTCCCGTTAGACTGGACCGATAGTTCTTACATATGCATGCCTCTCGCACGTCTGCCGGTATGGATACGGTGAATTCCCCAAAGCAACTGCAAACATTTCACATGATCATATGTAAATGCTTTGAGTAAACCTTTAATGATTCAAACTAGATTATAACTCTTATTATATATTTAAGTTAACCTTTGGGCTATACTTAAAAATAAAATATTTCAAGAATGGTGCCAAAATAAAGTAAATATTTTCATATACAAAAGCCATAACATATAATCAAATATGTACAAGCAAAACACATGTGTTATCTTTGGACAACAAATAATATTTACTCAACAGATAAATTTATCCCTTTAATTGTAACACCCCGTGTATTATTTGACCTTGTAATAGTTGTTCAGATGAAATAAAGAAAGGAAATTTCAATTGGAAAGCATTGGAAATTTTGGTTATTGATTGGGGAATTAATTGTGATACCGAGTTTGGGTTATAATATTAATCTTAAGGAATTATCAAGAATTTTTTTAGAGATGAGGAGATGAATTAATGGTTTGGGAAATAAGATATGATATTCATAAAGGAATTATTATAAGGAACTTGTGATGGCATTAGTATAAATTGAAGGGTGGATATACACATTAATACATGTATATTATTGTACATGTGTATAATTATGATTATATTATGAGGGGATTAGTACAACCAATATAAATAGGAGAAATCATACCTTATAACATTTTTTCCACCTTATTGTATAATCCAGAGAGAGATAGAGTTGAAAACCCTTCCCTCCACCCAAACCCGTCAGACAACTTCCCGGCCATTTTCGGCCAACTCCGGCAGACAATGGATGAACCACCACCACCAGCTTGTAGTACGTTTCCAGAGCATCGATTTGAGTACTCGTGGGCTCCGAGAGGACAAGAAGCGAGAGAGATATCGAGGTGTGAAGTTGAGGTGGGTGTGTGGTGCGATTTTAAGATTTTGTATTTAAATCTCGTTATTCCGGCCGAATTTCAATGTTTTGATGCTAGATTTGTATTCTCCATCATGTAGAAAATGTTCGGACGTCAAGAAAACAGGATTTCGTCGCCGGAAATTGCCCCCGCCGCCGTGTGTGGAGGAGCTCCGGTGAGCTATTTTATGTCTCCGTTTATCTTCGTATTTCTATATTTTGTGGTCATATTCTTGTTCCTTGTAGTCTAGGGATTCGAAATATGTAATTGCATGTAGAATCGGCCGGATAAATCGTGAGATACGGCGAGTTGCAGGTTCAGCTCCGGTGAAGCTCGCGAAGAAGATAACCTGTGTCGATCGACACAGAAGTGTGTCGACCGACATAGGGTTCGATCGAAAGGGAGTGAGTCGACAACTTGTGTCGATCGACACAGTTGGTTGATATATGTGTGTCGACTGAAGTGTGTCGACCGATACAGGGCAAGTCGACAGGGTTATGTCGACCCAACGGACCTGTGTCAACCCAGGGCTGTGTCGACCGACACAAAACCCTGTCGGTCGATACGGGCATGTGTCGACCGACACAATTCCCTGTCGGTCGATACAGAGGCGTGGATAATAGTATCCTTTTGTGTTTCTTATCCAATCTTAGTTCCTTTCGAGTCTTGTTTATTTACGATTAAGATAATGACCTAGATCTATCGTACTGACTCAAGTACTCTAATTGATTGTAGGAATCTGAAGGCAAGGGACAGTCGAGCTCATTCTAGCAAGAAACATCTATACTAAAGGTCAAGAACGAGGTGGGAAACTATTTCAAATATAAAACAAAATGCGTGTTTTCATTTCAAAAATGTGTTATAAACTGTTTTGTTTTAACTGAGACTGCTATGCGTGTTTGTGCTATTATATCTGTCCTCTGTCGATTCCCATCGACAGAGAGAATAACTAATGAGTTTAGAACCAGGTTCTCATAACTGCGCTAGAACTCAATTAGTAATATGGAGTAGCGACTCCATATGATTGGGAATTGGAAGATATAAGGTGGAAATTTTGTTGTGTTTGGATCCGGTGATTATTAATATTTAAAAATCGGCTCCCAAAATGGATTGCTGAGACTAGTGCACTTAGATGACAGTAGGTTGAGTGTATTTCCATTCCTGACTGATCATCGTAACTTGGAAGCCGGCCAATTTCCAGTTACAAAACTGAAACAGATATGATAACATGTAAATAGCACGTGCAAAATAAAATGTTTTAGATAGCATGGTCCTTTTCAACAAAACCCCATGTCTATCTGTGTGAGTTGCATAGCATTTTCTCATATACAATGCATGTTTTCAGGCATGTTTCTCATTGGGTACATTAGTACTCAACCCCTCGTATTATTTCTAAAATACGCAGGTTGAGCGGCAAGGATGGGTGAGTAGGAGTGTAAACGAGCAAAACGAAAGATTTCGAAGGCCATAGATCCTGTGGCATGCATCTTCATATGCATGTCACCATCACACTACACACATTGCTGCACCGCGCTCTGTTTACCCTTCCCGAACTATAGTTTCTATTTGAATATTTTTATTTTGAACTGACTCGAAGTACAATTTCAAATATTTATTTATCTCTTCATTTCAAATTAAGTCTTCCGCTAAAATAATTGAGAACGTGTTGATAAAACCTGAAACATCAATGTAATGTGGCCCCAAATTGGGAAGGTCAGTTGGGGGCGTTACAGAGGTGGTATCAGAGCTGAGTTTTTGAAGCTTTAAAAGATTTTAAAGTAATTTGGAAAACTTTGAGTCTTAAAGTGTTTGATTTTGAAAGTTGTGTGAAGTATTCGCTCATGTTTACACCCTACTCCATCCTGCGCCACCTGAGGTACGTTTTAAAGTTTTAAAGTTTAAAGATTTAAAAGTTTCCCCAGCTTGCAATTTGAATATGATTTGAATGTTTTGAAAACATTATGAATCTCTTGAAGTAAATTGAGATTTGAAAGAAAACAGAGTTTTTACGGAGTGAAAAGGGTGGATTAATTTGAATAGAATTGATTTTGTATTAAGCAAAAGTGTTAATACAGATTTGATGAAGTGATTTGAATTTGTTGAGTTGAGAAAGTTTGACATTTAAAGATGAAAGTTATGTATTTATTTGGCACTGGTAAGGTGACCTTTCCTGAAAGTGTGAAATGAGTTGAACTTATTAATTTGTAATTGAGCTAATTGCAAGCAAAATCTTAAAACCTTGGTATTATGACTATAGATGTGCTAGATGAATAATGAGCTATAGTATGGCATAAT
Source organism: Plectranthus barbatus (assembly GCA_026898455.1). NCBI lineage: Eukaryota > Viridiplantae > Streptophyta > Magnoliopsida > Lamiales > Lamiaceae > Plectranthus > Plectranthus barbatus. Next base: position 348,513 of record JAPKLW010000713.1, read on the forward strand.
TTGGAGATGAATCAAAGGATAACTGGGTCAGATCATGAGTGACTATGTAGTTTTGGGCCTTGAAAAGGCATTGACTTGATTTGGGGTGTGGAAATTTAAAATTTCCTTAAGTTGTTGATTTGACGGAGTAGTGAGAGAATGAGTTGACTTGTAGAAACTACAAGCTAACATGAAATCGTACAGAATGTACATAATGAGCCTGATAAACATAGTTAGACTTGGTGTAAGGTAGTGTAAGCGAGGATCCGAAGGAACCTCGGCAGAGTGTGTGGTGTAATTATTCTATATGACTCAGTACTGATCGTTTATTTCTATTTTGGTGGCAGATGGCACCTCAGGATCGGATTGTGAGACGTTTCAGGGAGCGCCTTCCTTTCACTGTGGATAACCTTGCGTCAGCTTTATTGGACTACTTGGAGTTATGGGAGAGAGTACGCTACTTAGGAGTAAGGGATAGGGAGGCGATGGAGCTGACAATGAACCTTATGCCGGAGAGATGGACTAACTGGGTATTATCATTGACTAGATGGCATTGTAATAGTGAGACAGGCACCGTGGGGAGTTATCGTCATTTTATGGGGGACTTGATCCAGAAGGTGGTTGCTGAGGGGCGCCCTTCGCCAGCATCTTCTAGAGGCACGCAGGCATCCCGGACCAGGACCTCATCACCTGAGTGGACTCCAGCTTCGCCGCCAGCGCCAGCTGATGCCCAGATTGCACCTGTGCATGCACCCACCTCGAGACCGAGAGTGCGACCAGTGCCTAGTACTCCGACCGCGGCATATATGCCATTTCCGCCCGGATATCCGCAGGAAGGGACTTATGATCCGTATGCACTTGGTAACATGTCCATGGCTTCAGTCCAGTCTCCTACACAGTATCAGGACCCGATGTTGCCTTCAGGAGACCTTAGACCACCCGTTCCATCGTATCTGCAGTCACAGTGGGAGGTTGGAGGACCCAGTTGGGTCAGACCAGCGCAGGATTCAGGTCGGGACAGCGCGGAGATGTGGCCTAGACCGACCCCTAGCGGACAGGAGGACATGTTTGGTGGCCATGGGACCATCCATGGCTATGGGACGAGGCAGGCGCTGATATGTTTATCTAGCGATACCGAGGACAGCCGAGGCAGGAGGACAGACGCTCCGGATAGAGGAGAGGGACCAGTGAAGGCCGAGGATGACGAGGAGGACCCATCTGAGGGATCTGAGTGATGGATGTTATGACTTTATCGTTTCAGTTGTTCTGTATTCCATTTGAACCTTTTATTTTGTTGCAGACGTATTTGTTGTTGTTGATGTAGACCTTTATTTTGATGATTTGCATTGGAACGATGTGTTTAAGAGTTATTTGACTATTGCGAGAATGTTTAATGATATTATGAATGGTGGTTATTTGAGAATTTTTGGTTGAGTAATGATTATCTTGTTGAGACTTTTGAGAGATATTGACTGATGTTGTTTTGCAGAAAGAAATAATGGAATATATTGATCAAGGCAGAGGGAGAGGCCGAGGCTGAGGCAGAGGCCGAGGCAGAGGTAGAGGTAGAGGCCAGAGGGGCCGAGGACATGGGAGAGCCATTCCTCAACCGATGCATGAGGAACCGTTATGGGAGGATGCTCCATTAAACTAGGAGTATGAGGAATTAGAAATTTTATCTGATGATGAGGACGCTACTGGACAGCACGGACCAGTTCCACCACCTCAAGGAAATGCACCGGAAATTCCATCGGTTATGTGGGTGGAAACTTTTAGAAAGTAGCATCCTCCAACTTTTGATGGAACTGGAGGCCCCACAGCTGCAGAGGACAGGATCAGAGAGCTTGAAAAGATTTTCAAGCATATGAGGTGCTCTGAGGATGAGAAAATAAATTGCATGTCCTACCAGCTCAAAGGCAAAGCAGATAGATGGTGGGAGACTTATGTTAAGTCTGTCGCACCAGCAGAAAGGGACAATGTAAGCTGGGAACGATTCAAGGAGGCATTCTTCGAGAAATATGTTCCGAGGCAGTATAGGAAAGAGAGGGCGGTGGAATTCTTTCTATTAAAGCAAGGGAAGTTAACTGTGGAGGAGTATGACACCAAGTTCGATGAGCTACTCCAGATGGCACCACATTAGGCAGATACACCGCAGAAGATGGCGGAGAAATTCAGGGATGGTCTGTGTGAGGAGATCCGCACACAACTGGCAACCATGAAAGGATTAAGCTACCAGGAGCTGCTGAGTCATGCCTTGGATATTGAAGCATCCAAAAACATGAAGAAGATGCCGGAATAGGGAGTGCAGGAGGCGCAGGCTTCAGGTTCAAATCAGAAGAGAAAGTTTGAGGAGCCACCAAGGCATTTCATTCAGGGTCAAGGCAATCAGAAACGCCATGACCAGGGCAGGCAGCAGAATTTCCAAGGGAGGCCAAACCAACCAAACTTCCAGAGGTTCAACCCTCACCAAGCTCAGAGGCGAGATCAGACAGGACCGCAGAACTGCCAAAGGTGTGGCAGAAGGCATGCCGGATTTTGTCAAGGTAATGCAGGCAGATGTTTCAACTGCGGAGGGCAAGGTCACTATGCCAACAATTGCCCTACACCACCACAAGCTCAAGGTGGTAATCGCCAGAACTTTCAGAGGCCGGCGAACCAACAGTTGAGGGCTATCAGAGGACACCGCCAGCCGTGGAGAGGTAATGCTGGAAACAGAGGAGGGGGAAGGCAGGGTAATCAAGCCCCACCCCGGAACCAGGAAGGTAACCCACAGGGTGGTGATGGACAACCGAGGAGAGCCAGAGCTTATGCTTTGGATGGTAACCAAGATGATGGCAACTTGGCAGGTATGGAATGCATTAGTGATATACCAGTTATGGTACTTTTTGATACTGGAGCATCGCATACATTCATTTCATCTGCATGTGTTGAGGCATTTGGACTTAAGGTAGAGAAGAATAGTCAGGATTTGAACGTAGCAATACCTTCAGGAGAAATAACTATTTCTACTTTAGTGTGCCGAGACTTGAAAATCAAGATGAACGAGAATGAAATTCAAGTAGCAGAGCTGAATGTATTGGACATCCATGACGTAGATATAATCCTAGGGATGGATTGGTTGTCGGAGAACAAGGCAACGATTTTGTGTCATGAGAAGAGAGTAATCATTCCGCAGCGAGGGAATGAAGAAGCTTTTGTGCATGGATTTAGAAGGAAGCAAAGAGTACCAGTGATTTCGGCGATTCAAGCAACGAAGTTGTTGCGTAAGACGGGAAATCAAGCTTTCTTAGTATATTTAGAAGTAGAAGAGAAACAAGAGCTAACAGTGTAAGATGTGCCAATAGTGAGAGAGTTTGAGGATGTATTTCTGATAAGTTAGGATTTTCACCAACTTATCTTATTGTTCTTTGACTGATTGTGTAGTGTTTAGATCGTTTTTTGTATCATTTTCGTGCATGAATTGGATTTTGTACATGGAATGTCGTGTTTGATGAATCATGTAGGTTTTTAGTCGAAAAATAGAGAAGGATGAGAGTTTCAGTTTCAGCACCCCGTCGATCGACGAGGCAAAGGAAACCAAGCGCTCGACGAAGGGACAAGGGAGATCGACGGAAGTCAAGGCCTTGTCGATCGACGAGGATTTCCCAGGCTCAACGATCGACGCCGAACAGCCACGGTCGACGCGCATGCGGGAATCCTAGTCTGGATCTGATTTGGAGATTAACGCATATCTAACCCTAGATACTGCTAGGTACATCATTCACCTCTATAAATATTCATGTAAATTCATTTTTTGAAGATGAAGAGACCAGAGTTAGAGAGAGAAAAGAGTTAGAGCAATTACAAGACTTAGGTATTGAAGAGTTTTTAGAGTTTTATGTTTGAAGACAAGTTTTTACGAGAAGATTTCCGGATTCCAGTTTTTATGCAATTCAGGTTGTATTTTTCTTTGATGAATATTACCATGAATATGTGTAACTAAATCCCTTCTCAGATTCTAGGGTTTCGAACTATCAATGTATGTTTGTTATGATTAATTGAATTATTTTCCCTTTCCCTTCGTAGTTTGTGAAATATGTGCTTACTCATAATTCTGATTTGCTGATCACATCTTAGGATTATCTAGTTGATTACTTGAGACGTAACTGTGATAGTTTGCAATCGAAAGAGATTTTCACAATATAATTTGATTTCTTGTCGTAACTGAAGGAGATTAATTGTAGGAATAAATCTGTAGATCTTTGGAGTTAGTTAATTTATCTTGAGACCGAGCGGAGATAGGTAATTAATTAATCTACTTTACGAATTGTCCAACAAAGAAGTTCGTAATACTTTTCTAATGTTTCACTACGAAGAGGAATTAAAATTGGGAATTAATCAATTTATTCATACATGTCATACTTGATAGGTAGATATCCCTGGAATCTGTGCTTCTCTTGTTTGACTTCAAAAGCTTTTTAATTTCATGTTTAAATTTCATTAGCAACTATTGCGATTTTCAAAAAAACAACAAAACCTTTTATTTGATTTTCCTAATCAGTATTTTCAAGAACGCCTGGCTTAGTACTTAAAGGTTATTCGTTACTTCTTTCCCTGTGGGATCGATAATTTTATTTGCCGCTATATTATTAGCTTTGCTAAGTCGTGGGTTAAAAATATACGCGATCAAATTTTGGCGCCGTTGCCGGGGAGAGAATAGAATTAATCTTACTATTAAGTCTGTGATTGAAATATTGCTTTAGGCTGTAATTTTCGTACTTTCTGAATTTTCTCGTATTTTTCGTATTTCCCATCGATTGACGCTAGTTTTCGTCGATCGAGGAAGCCATTTTCTTTCCGTCGATCGACGCTTTCCCTCATCGATCGACGCCTTTGCTCGTTTCAGAGGCTCAATTTTCTTAATTCGGTTCGTTTATTTTCAGTCTTACATCACTACCTCCTTTGCTGTACAGGTAGTGCATGAGTACAAGAGCTAGAGGAAAGGACCCGTTGTATTATTACCCGGATATTGAAGCCACTTGCAGAAAGATCCAAAAGAATAAGCGTGCTCAGGAAGGCTCGAGTAATCAAACAATGGAAGATAACGTACCACTACCTCCACCAGTGCTAACTGCAGAGGAGCAGGTTGTGCTTCTCCAAGAAGTTCAAGCTATGAGGGCGCAAATCCAACAGTACAATCTGGAAAGAGAACTCGAAAGGAACAATCCTAATGGAAGGGATCTTCGCCATAACCCATTGTTCGAGGACAAGCCCAACGATGAAGAGGAAGACAATCAAGATCCTCCAGAGGAGTCGGACGATGAGGAAGAAGAGGAAGCCATGCAGAACCGGTATAAACCTCGGTTCAAGGAGACTGACTTCAAGATTGGCATCAATGCCAGCAATTTTGAACTGAAGACCGGATTGGTGCAGATGGTGCAACAAAATCAATTCGGAGGAAGACCTACTGAGGACCCCTATGCACACTTGGACAAGTTCATTATGCTCTGCAACACTGTCAAAATTGGAGGAGTCAGCAAGAGTGCCATCCGAATGCGTCTGTTCGCATTCTCTCTGAGGGATAAGGCACAATCATGGTTCACCGCACTGGACAAGGGAAGCATAGGCACGTGGACCGAACTGAGGAATGAGTTTCTAGGGAACTTTTTCCCTCCGAATGTTATCAGGCAAAAACGGAAAGAAATCATCAGGTTCGCTCAAAGGCCTGACGAGAGCTTCAGTGAGGCGTGGGATAGATTCAAAGAACTATTGAGAGCCTGCCCCGGACATGGTTTTCCGCCAGGAGAACAAGCTGAAGCATTTTATGAAGGGCTCAATGATAAGACAGCCAAATTGGTGGACACCACTCTAGGAGACACAGTCATGACGAAGAGTGGAAAGAAAGCCATGGAGTTCTTCCAAAAGATGGCCAACAACACTCAAAGGTGGTCCTCAAGCCGAACTCGGCCTGTGAAAGCTGTCGAGAAAGTAGTGGAAAAAGCGGTGGAAAAAGTTGCCGAGCAACCCGATTTGGCAGCCGAGCTGAAAAAGCTCAGGGAAGAGTTTGCTAATCTGAAGCAAGAGAAAATTGTTGCTGCAGTTGAAGCAGTGCAGGGTCCAACCAAGGAAGACAATGCCGAGGTGAATTTCATTCAAAGAGGCGGTTATCAAAACAACTACCGAGGAGGATATCAGCAACACAATCAGTAGAATAACCAGCCCTACACCTTCAATCACGCAAGGAATCACCCTGGATTCTCCTATGCAAACCCTCAAGCTGCAGAGCAACCACCACCAGGATTTGCCGTACAAGACGGGGTAATAGTGGAGAAAAAGAAGCCAAATCTCGAGGAGATTTTGGCTAAATTCATGGAAGGCTCCACCGACACTGTAGCCAAGCTGAAGCAGGAAATTTCGGGGGTGAACACAAAGGTTGATCAGGTGCAAAAACATGTGCAGATCATTGAAAATCAAGTCAGCCAGATCGCCGATGCCCTTGGAACCAAACACAAGCCGGGACAACTTCCAAGCAACACTCAGGTCAACCCCAAGAATCAAAATTAGAGGAATCAAGTGAACGCTATCACTCTGAGAGGGGGCAAAACCTACGAAGGGCCCAAGCAAGCAGGGACAGACACCCAAGATGAAGGAGAAGCCGAGGAAGAAGGAGAAGTCGTCACAGGAGAAGCTCCGTCGACCGACGAAGCATCTCCGTCGATCAACGAAGCACCAAAATAGCCGTCGACCAAGGCTGATGCTCATCGATCGACGGCCGCCCCTGCTATGCCAATGTACAAGCCGCCTCTGCCCTTTCCGCAGCGGCTTGCCAAGACCAAGATGAACGAAAGGTATGCACGATTTCTGGAGACAATGAAGAAGGTGCATATCAACATCCCATTGGTAGAAGCTCTTCAAGAAATGACCGGGTACATCAAGTTCTTGAAAGACATGGTTTCTCAGAAAAGACCGTTCTTGGAGAACGAGACGGTCAATCTGTTCGAAGAGTGCAGCGCCATCATCCAAAAGAAGATGCCGATCAAAAGGGAAGACCCGGGTTCTTTCACAATCTCTTGTGTCATCGGAGGTGAGACCTTCGGGAAGGTTCTCTGTGATTCAGGGGCTTCGATCAACTTGATGCCGCTATCAATTTTCAGACGGTTAAAGATCGAAAGCATCAAGCCCATGACAATCTCACTGCAGATGGCCGATCGATCAGTCACCTATCCGAAGGGCATCGTTGAAGATGTGTTGGTGAAGGTAAAGGACTTCATAATTCCCGCTGACTTTGCGGTGCTCGACATGGAGGAGGATTGAAACATTCCTCTGATCCTCGGAAGACCATTCCTGAAGACCGGAGGGGCATTGATCGACATCCGCGACGGCAAGCTGACGTTCTGAGTGAACAATGAGTCCGTCACATTCTCAATCTACAAGGCAATGCAGAAGCACAACGATGGAAGTTATGCAGAAGAATGCCACATGATCAACTGCTTCAGCCCGGTAATGTCTTCCCCCTTCACTTATCTCAAAAATGAGCCGGATCTCCTGGAAAATTGCTTGCAACACTCCCTTTCCTCGTCCACAAATCTGGACGAAGCAACTGAGGGGATCCTGAATCTGGTCATGGAGCTGGATGTGTTCGAGGAGGTTACTCGTGAGAAAGAACTTAAAAGAGAACCGCTGCCTAGCCACTACAGCCAATCCTCGTCGATCGACTACACTGCCTCGTCGATCGACGCTGCAATAACATCCTCGTCGATCGATGAAGCTACTCCATCGATCGACGGCAACCTAGAGAAGCCAATTTCCAACTCAGAGCCGCCACTTCTGGAGCTCAAGACACTCCCGACACACCTCAGGTACGCATTCCTTGGGTCAGATAGCACTTACCCTGTTATCGTTTCTGCTTATCTTTCACAGGGAGAGCTAGACAAACTGCTGCGAGTTCTACGGACATACAAGTCCGCCATTGGATGGACTTTGGGAGACATCAAAAGGATCAGCCCTTCGCTGTGCATGCACAAGATCATCCTTGAAGAGGATGCCAAACCAAAGAGACAAGCACAACGACGTCTGAATCCTATCGTGCAAGAGGCTGTAAAGAAGGAAGTTCTCAAACTCCTTGACCATGGCATGATCTACCCAATTTCCGACAGCAAGTGGGTAAGCCCTACACAAGTAGTAGCCAAGAAAGGAGGGATGCAAATTGTAAAGAATGATGATGGGGAAGAAGTAGCGCAAAGACCAATCACGGGATGGCGAGTCTGCATTGACTACCGGGCTTTGAATACCGCCACGTGCAAGGATCATTTTCCTCTTCCATTCATTGATCAAATGCTAGATAGATTGTCTGGTTACCCTTTTTACTGCTTTCTTGATGGTTACTCAGGGTACAATCAGATAGTTGTGGCACCTGAAGATCAACACAGGACGGCATTCACCTGTCCATACGGAGTATTCGCCTACCGACGGATGCCCTTTGGATTATGCAATGCACCAGCCACCTTCCAGAGATGCATGACGGCAATCTTCCACGACTTGATCGAGGACATCATGGAGGTATTTATGGATGATTTCTCGGTTTTTGGTAGCTCATTCGATGTCTGTTTGCAGAATTTGGCTACTGTACTTGAGAGATGCACCAAGACAAACATGTGCCTCAACTGGGAGAAATGCCATTTCATGGTTCGGGAAGGAATCGTGTTGGGACATCGAGTATCAGCCGAGGGATTGGAAGTGGATCAAGCCAAGGTGATAGCCATTGAGAAGATGCCACCACCAACAAATGTCAAAGCCGTCCGAAGTTTCCTAGGTCATGCAGGATTCTACAGGAGGTTCATCAAAGACTTCTCGAAGGTATCCCGGCCCTTGTGCAACCTGTTGGAGAAGGATGTGTCCTTCGTTTTTGATGAAGAATGTCTGAAGGCATTTGAGAAGTTGAAAGAAGCACTGGTAACTGCACCAGTCCTCACCGCAACAGATTGGGAAGAGCGTTTCACATTGATGTGCGACGCCAGCGACTACGCTGTTGGAGCAGTTTTAGGCCAACTGACAGGAAGACTCTTCCATGTGATTCAATACGCCAGCAAGAGTATGAATCCGGCCCAATGCAACTACACCACAACAGAAAAGGAGATGCTTGCGGTTGTGTATGCCTTCGACAAGTTCCGGTCTTATCTAATAGGCTAAAAAACAATTGTCTACACCGACCATGCAGCAATCAGGTACCTGTTTGCAAAACAAGATGCCAAGCCCAGACTGATCCGATGGATACTGCTGTTGCAAGAGTTTGACTTGGAGATCAAGGACAGAAAAGGAAGTGAGAACGTCATCACCGACCACTTGTCAAGACTCGACCCACCGGCCAAAGGAGATGATCAGCAATTGATAATCCGAGAGACATTCCCTGATGAACAAGTCTATGCCTTGAGGGACATGAAAGAGATGTATGAATCCAAAACCCCGTGGTACGCAGACTTTGCCAATTATCTGGTCGGCGGCATACTTCCTCCGGACTCCTCTCCATACGCAAAGAAGAAGTTCATGCACAACGTCAGATTCTACTATTGGGAGGATCCATACCTTTGGCGCAGATGTGCTGATGGCGTCATTTGCCGCTGTGTGCCCCAGTCCGAGTGGCACAAAATCTTCGAAGCTTGCCACTCATCTCCTACCGGTGGCCACCATTCAGCCAACCAGACTGCCTTCAAAATTCTTGCAAGCGGGTTCTATTGGCCTTCCATCTACGAAGTCTGTCGCGGATGGATAACGGGCTGTGATCGCTGCCAAAGGACTGGCAACATCTCGCGGAGGGATGAGATGCCACAGACTCCGGTGATTGAAATTGAAAGGATTCACATACATTCTATTGGCGGTAGACTACGTGTCACGTTGGATCGAAGCCATTCCGACAGCCACCAATGATCACAAAGTTGTCATCAAGTTCCTGCAAAAGCTCATCACGAGATTCGGAACACCAAGAGCCCTGGTAAGTGATGGGGGATCACATTTTTGTAACAGATGGCTTTCTTCTCTTCTTGCTAGGTACGGAGTAAAGCACCGCGTTACTACCTCATATCACCCTCAAGGGAACGGGCTGACAGAACTATCCAACAGAGAAATCAAGCAGATTCTGGAGAAGACGGTAAAGCAAAGAAAGGATTGGGCGGCAGTCCTCGACGATGCACTTTGGGCATACCGCACCGCCTACAAAACACCGATTGGGACATCTCCATATCAGCTGATTTTCGGGAAATCATGTCACCTTCCCGTCGAGATGGAGCACAAAGCTTGGAGGGCAGTGAAGGAATTAAATTTGGATTGGAGGACAGCTGCAGAAGAACGTGCTATGACACTGAATGAATTAGAAGACTTTCGGGACAAAGCCTATGAGAACAACGTCATTTATAAGAATCGAGCGAAGAGGTTCCACGACAAGAAGATCCGCTCGCATGTCTTCCAATCAGGTGACAAGGTTCTCCTATTCAAATCCCGTCTTCGATTCATGCCCGAAAAACTGCAGTCAAAGTGGGCCGGACCATACACCGTGATCTGCCAATTCATGAACGGTGTAGTTGAATTAGCTGGCCAAGATGGAAAGAATTTCAAAGTGAACGGGCAAAACCTGAAACCATACTTCACCCCTCTTCAGATCGGAGCAGTGGAGAAGTATTACTTGAACCGCCCTTAAAAGCTCAGGTATTGTCGAGCTAGCGACAATAAACCAAGCACTGGTTGGGAGGTAACCCAACAGTTTCCTGCTTTATTTATTTCAGTATTTTTTTTAATTCAGTCAAGTCGAGTCAGTTGAGTTTCGTTTTTCTTTTTCGAATTGTTTCGGGTCCAGTCATCTGTCAACCACATCGATCGAGGTTCCCTGGCATCGATCGACGAGGAAATTTGGCCTCATCGATCAACGAAGGTGCTCGTCGATCGACAAGAATGTTTCGCCTTCGTCGATCGACGAAGATGCCTCGTCGATCGACGCGAACATTGCTGAGTCGGACAGAGACGGGTTTAAAACCCACTTTCCCTCATTTTTTCCTCACAAACACACTACGCACGCTGCTCTCACTCTCCCAAACACCACCTCGAATTTTTTCTCTCCAAATTCGTCAAAACCAACCACGTTTGACCATGGATTTTCGACCCACCTTCGCCAAGCAAGCTCATGAGAGGCGATACAGAAAATTTGCAGGAGATGAGTTCACTATCCGGCAGACACTTTACCCATGCCCGGAGACAATGCAAATGCTGGGAATCCGAGCAAATATAGAGGCCCTCTTGCAGAGAATTGATTGGAATGCTTGGATGACAGCCCACTGGCCGACATACCCGTCGCTCGTCCTAGAGTTTTTTGCTTCACTCCGCGTCTTTGAGGTTCAGCCGGAATCAGAGCCGACCACAATTGGTTTCCAGCTTCTGAACCAGTACTACGAAATTCCAAGGGACGAGCTTGAAGAAATCTGGGGAGTCCACGTTGGGGGGGTCGGTTTTCTTCCCCCACACTTCGACATCGCCCGTTTCTGGTCCCAGATTGCTTCTGATGCCAGAGAGGACCTGCGGGAGTTTGACTCAGGGACCTTGAAAGCATCCTCCATCGACAACCCAGTCTTCAGATATCTTCAGAGATGCATGGAGGTGTCGATCACCGGCAGGCATGAGAGCGGGAAAGTGAGAGTGGGGGAACTTTTTGCCCTCAATTGCATGTTGACAGGGGAGCAGTTTAGCTTTGCGGCACTGGTCATGGACTAATGGCGGCATCAGATCAAGGCCACCAAAGGCAACATTTTGAGCGGGGGATTGATCACCCCGATTGCGGAGCATGTGGGGATCGATTTAACACAAATCGAGTCGCTTGAGGACGACAACAGAGGACTCGACACTGGGACTCTGGTGAAGATGTTGATGCTTTCACCACGGGCATTAGGTTGGTCTTTGCGGATGTCCAATGGGGACAGATTTCCACTTCCTCAGCGGGACCTCACTCACGTCACCGATTATCACTTCCGTGATAATTGGTTGATGAGCACACCCGCCCACTTGAGGCTGATGGTCGGAGCACAAGGAGGCCCAGGTACCTCCAGACTTCGACACCGACCACTGACCCGGCCAGACCAGCGACCGCCGCAGACGCCCCTAGAAATGCCCGAGGAGGAGGAACCTCAGGATGATGAAGGAGGAGAGCACAGCCCTGACCGGACCGGCAGACGGCCGCTACACCACTTCTCGGGAGAGTCTTCATCTTCCGGGGTGGATCTGGCGACGATCTACCAGTTTATGCAGCAGCAGGCTGATTTGCATGCAGCAGAGCACGCACGGCAGGCAGATTTTTGACAGAATGTGAACACGAGGTTGAATAACCTCGACGTTCAGATGCAGTGACTCCTCCTGAACACGCAGCCTGAGTCCGTCTACCTACGCCGGCAAAGAGAGCGATAAGGCCGCCGACGGCGACTGCCCGTGTGGCCATCTCCCGATGTCAAGATGGAGGATCCTCCGGAGGAGGAATGAGGTATCGTTTCCTTTTTCCTTATCTAACTTTCAAACTTTTCCACTCCTTCGAGTGAAACAAGTTTGGGGGGATGAGGATAGGAAAAGGGAAACGTTTGTTTGTTTTCATTTTCCTATTTTTTTTATTTATTATTTTCGTTGTTTCGTTGTTTTTTTCTGTTTTTGTTTTCGATTCTTTTGTTTTTTTTCTGAACCATCACCATCCTTGTTCTTTTGCTTCAGTGTGAACAATTGCTCTCTGCAAGGCTTTTACTTAAAATTAGTATTTTTGAACTCTTGATTTGTGGTACTTGTTCTAAGTGAATAGTCTGAGCATTGTTTAGGAGCTTCTGAACATAGGACAGTCGGAACTTTTTGATCATGATTGGTGTTATGACTGATTACTTGTCTTTACTTGAACTAGAATTGTTGATTGATAATCGAGATATTTGCGGATTAAGAATGATAATCTATGTGATAAAGTAGCCAATGATAGGAGCTGTTTTGTTTGATATGTTGATCTTTGAAACTTAAATCTTTGCATGATAACTGTTCGAAATTGGACAATTATTGAGGAGCAACGAAAATTTCTACCTTGTGAGGAATTTGTGCCAATTTTTCCGTTTGATGAGTGACAAAGTTGTTAGATTTATTTCCTAGAATTTGACAAATTTCTCTCTTGAGGTTGCATTTAGTGTGGTAATAGGGTGAAAATGATTTTAGGCATGTTCTTTCGTAGCCCATTTCCCATACAATAACCTTAAATCTTCACTTGTAGCCCCTTTGAGCCTTGAATGAATTTTTTTCTTTGATTAGAAGGGTTGATGAATAAGATGATTGTGATTTATTGAATGGTGTGAATTGTGGGAATGTGATGTGAGGCCATGTGCGAAAAACAAAATCAAGAAAAGAAAAGAAAGAATTTTGTTTTTAGGGGTTTCCATGGGAAAAGTTAGAAAAGAGAAAAATGAACATTGGTGAGAAAGAAAGAAAATGAGGGGAACTCGTTTATGTTGTTCATAAATAACTAAGAGCAAGTTCTTAGGAACCCCGAGAGAATGATGAAAAGAAAAAAAAAAGAGAAAGATCAAGAATGTGCATAAATAGAAAAAATGATGTGGTTATGATATGCTTGGGTCTTTGGGTTTGATTGAAATATTTTGAGCCACTTAGCCAAAAATATCCTACCTATTAGGTGAGCCACATTACAACCAAATAAGACCTTTCTGATTCCCTGAAAAACCACACTAACAAGCAGTGGAGAGATGAGAAATTTGTCAAACCTATGGTGAAATAAGCTGAAACTTTGATTGTGTGAATTTCAAAATCCTTTTGCTTGATTGAGCGATGAGTGCAAACACTGCCCGGTGAGGTTTCTCCTCAATAGTTTACCAATAAGAATTTGTTTGGATTGCATGATTTTTGTGAATAAGTGAAACTTAGATTACAAAAGAGGCTTGTGAGGCATTGCACACTTGTATCTGCATTTGTTTGGAGTTCTTTTCTGTGAATTGATCGAGGACAATCAATGGTTTAAGTTTGGGGGAGTTGATAAGTTAGGATTTTCACCAACTTATCTTATTGTTCTTTGACTGATTGTGTAGTGTTTAGATAGTTTTTTGTATCATTTTTGTGCATGAATTGGATTTTGTACTTGGAATGTCGTGTTTGATGAATCATGCAGGTTTTTAGTCGAAAAACAGAGAAGGATGAGAGTTTCAGTTTCAGCACCCCGTCGATCGATGAAGATGCTCGTCGATCGACGAGGCAAAGGAAACCAAGCGCTCGACGAAGGGACAAGGGAGATCGACGGAAGTTAAGGCCTCGTCGATCGCTGCTCAAGCTCGTCGATCGACGAGGATTTCCCAGGCTCAGCGATCGACGTCAAACAATCACGGTTGACGCGCATGCGGGAATCCTAGTCTGGATCTGATTTGGAGATTAACGCATATCTAACCCTAGATACTGCTAGATACATCATTCACCTCTATAAATATTCATGTAAATTCGTTTTTTGAAGAAGAAGAGACCAGAGTTAGAGAGAGAAAAGAGTTAGAGCAATTACAAGACTTAGGTATTGAAGAGTTTTTAGAGTTTTATGTTTGAAGACAAGTTTTTACGAGAAGATTTCCGGATTCCAGTTTTTATGCAATTCAGGTTGTATTTTTCTTTGATGAATATTACCATGAATATGTGTAACTAAATCCCTTCTCAGATTCTAGGGTTTCGAACTATCAATGTATGTTTGTTATGATTAATTGAATTATTTTCCCTTTCCCTTCGTAGTTTATGAAATATGTGCTTACTCATAATTCTGATTTGCTGATCACATCTTAGGATTATCTAGTTGATTACTTGAGATGTAACTGTGATAGTTTTCAATCGAAAGAGATTTTCACAATATAATTTGATTTCTTGTCGTAACTGAAGGAGATTAATTGTAGGAATAAATCTGTAGATCTTTGGAGTTAGTTAATTTATCTTGAGACCGAGCGGAGATAGGTAATTAATTAATCTACTTTACGAATTGTCCAACAAAGAAGTTCGTAATACTTTTCTGATGTTTCACTACGAAGAGGAATTAAAATTGGGAATTAATCAATTTATTCACACATGTCATACTTGATAGGTAGATATCCCTGGAATCTGTACTTCTCTTGTTTGACTTCAAAAGCTTTTTAATTTCCTGTTTAAATTTCATTAGCAACTATTGCAATTTTCAAAACAACAACAAAACCTTTAATTTGGTTTTCCTAATCAGTATTTTCAAGAACGCCTGGCTTAGTACTTAAAGGTTATTCGTTACTTCTTTCCCTGTGGGATCGATAATTTTATTTGCCGCTATATTATTAGCTTTGCTAAGTCGTGGGTTAAAAATATACGCGATCAATTTCCGAAAGAACTACCAGGAATACCACCAGACAGGCAGGTGGAATTTACCATTGATCTGGAACCAGGTGCGGCACCAATTTCTAAAGCGCCGTACCGCATGGCCCCGAAGGAGTTACAAGAATTGAAGGTCCAACTACAAGAGCTGTTAGACATGGGTTATATCAGGCCAAGCGTGTCACCATGGGGTGCACCGGTTCTGTTTGTGAAAAAGAAGGATGGATCGATGCGTATGTGCATTGACTACAGGGAGCTGAATAAGTTGACACTGAAAAACAGATACCCACTACCAAGGATCGATGATCTATTCGATCAGCTCAAGGGAGCAAAAGTATTTTCTAAGATCGACCTGCGATCAGGGTATCATCAGTTGAAGATTCGGAAAGAAGATATTCCAAAGACGGCATTCAGGACTAGATATGGTCATTATGAGTTTATAGTAATGCCATTTGGACTTACAAATGCTCCTGCAGTGTTCATGGACTTAATGAACCGAGTATTCCATCCGTACCTTGACAACTTTGTACTGGTGTTTATAGATGACATCCTAATATACTCGAGGAGTGAAATGGAGCAGGAGCAGCATCTGAGAACAGTATTGCGAACCCTGAGAGATGAGAAACTGTACGCCAAATTCAGCAAGTGTGAATTCTGGTTAAGAGAAGTGACGTTTTTGGGTCACATTGTTTCGGCAGATGGGATTAAGGTAGATCCAGCCAAGATTCAAACAGTGATGGACTGGAAATCACCAACTACGCCGAACGAGATTCGTAGTTTTCTAGGTTTAGCAGGCTATTACAGGAGATTCATCGAGGACTTCTCAAAAATCGCAAAGCCGATGACTCAGTTACTACTGAAGAATGTTAAGTTTGTGTGGACGGAAGAATGTGAGGAGAGCTTCCAAAATTTGAAATAGTTGTTAACAACCGCGCCAATTCTAACAGTACCAGAGTCAGATAAGAACTTTGAGGTTTACACTGACGCATTGAAGAACGGGCTAGGTTGTGTGTTGATGCAAGATGGGAAGGTGATAGCTTATGTGTCAAGACAGTTAAGACCGCATGAGGTGAATTACCCGACTCATGATTTGGAATTAGCGGCCGTAATCCACGCACTGAAGATTTGGAGACACTATCTCTATGGAGTGAAATGTGCCATATTCACTGATCACAAGAGTTTGAAGTATTTCTTCTAACAGAAGAATCTTAATATGAGGCAGAGGAGATGGTTAGAGCTTGTGAATGATTACGATCTAACGATAAATTACCACCCAGGTAAAGCTAACTCAGTAGCCGATGCCTTGAGCAGGAAAGGAGAAGCCCAGCTAGGCTGTATGCTTACGAGAGAAGACAACTTAATCAAGGAATTTGAGAGGCTTAGCTTAGAAGTGATATCACCTTCAGAAAGGAAGAGGTGTGTTTTAGCGGCTTTGACAATAGTGTCGGATTTGAGAGAAAGAATTATTGAGGCCTAGAAGGAAGACGCAGAGATTGAGAAGTTGCGTCAGAAGTTGAAGGTCAAGCCAGTGGGAGAGCATAAAGAGGCACCTGACAGTGCGATGTTATTCAGAGACCGAATCTTAGTGCCGAGCAGTGAGGAGTTAAGAAGTGAGATCTTAAGTGAAGCACACGATACGCCGTATACCGCTCACCCGGGAAGTACTAAGATGTACCAAGATCTGAAAAGTAAATACTGGTGGGATGGTATGAAGAAGGATGTAGCCTTGTATGTAGACAAATGCTTAGTATGTCAACAGGTCAAGGCGTTACATCAACGGCCGTATGGGAAGTTGCAGCCGTTAGACATCCATGAGTGGAAATGGGAGCATATCACCATGGACTTCGTAACGGGGTTGCCGAGGTCACAGAAAGGGAATACGGTGATATGGGTCATAGTGGATCGTCTAACAAAGAGTGCACACTTTCTACCGATTAAGGTGAATTATGGATCAGATAAGCTAGCACAGATTTATGTCCGAGATATTATCAGACTGCCCGGAGTGCCAAAATCTATTACGTCTGACAGAGATGCAAAGTTTACATCTCATTTTTGGATGAGCTTGCAACGAGAGCTGGGGACTCGCCTAAATTTTAGCACGACGTTTCACCCTCAATCGGATGGTCAGTCTGAGAGAACCATTCAAACTTTAGAGGACATGCTGAGAACAGTGGTGTTAGACCGAGGGAGCAGTTAGGAGCTGATTTTGCCTTTGATCGAGTTTGCTTAAAATAACAGTTATCAGGCAACAATCGGAATGGCTCCTTATGAGGCCTTATATGGGAAGAAGTGTCGTTCACCTCTTTATTGGGATGAGGTAGGAGAACGAAAAGTGATTGGACCGGACGCAGTGGGCGAGATGATTGAGGTAGTCCGACAGATTCGAGAGAGAATCAGGGAAGCACAGAGTAGGCAGAAGTCCTATGCCGACTCGAGGAGGGAAGAATTGTGTTTTGAAGTTGGGGATAAGGTGTTCCTCAAGGTTTCACCCTCCAGAGGAATAGTACGCTTCGGGGTAAAAGGTAAGTTGAGACCGCGCTACGTGGGCCCGTATGAGATATTGGAGCGCATTGGTCCAGTGGCGTATAGATTGGCATTACCCCCGAGTATGGGCAATATTCACAATGTGTTCCACGTGTCTCAATTAAGGAAATATGTGTATGATCCGAGGCATGTGATTCGCCAAGAAGAAGTAATTTTGAGCCCAGATTTACGATATGAAGAACAGCCGGAGGCTATACTAGACCGGGAGATTCAAGAGCTCAGAAATAAATCAATTCCGTTAGTAAAGGTGCTTTGGAATCACCATGGGAGTGAAGAAGCAACCTGGGAGTTGGAAGACAAAATGAAAGAGAAGTATCCCGAGCTTTTCGAAGACTTGTAATTTTTGGGACGAAAATTTTATAAGGGCGAGGGGATGTAACACCCCGTGTATTATTTGACCTTGTAATAGTTGTTCAGATGAAATAAAGAAAGGAAATTTCAATTGGAAAGCATTGGAAATTTTTGTTATTGATTGGGGAATTAATATGTGATACCGAGTTTGGGTTATAATATTAATCTTGAGGAATTATCAAGAATTTTTTTAGAGATGGGGAGATGAATTAATGGTTTTGGAAATAAGATATGATATTCATAAAGGAATTATTATAAGGAACTTGTGATGGAATTAGTATAAATTGAAGGGTGGATATACACATTAATACATGTATATTATTATACATGTATATTATTGTATATGTGTATAATTATGATTATATTATGAGGGGATTAGTACAACCAATATAAATAGGAGAAATCATACCTTATAACATTTTTTCCACCTTATTATATAATCTAGATAGAGATAGAGTTGAAAACCCTTCCCTCCACCCAAACCCGTCAGACAACTTCCCGGCCATTTTTCGGCCAACTCCGGCAGACAACGGACAAACCACCACCACCAGCTTGTAGTACGTTTCCAGAGCTTCGATTTGAGTACTCGTGGGCTCCGAGAGGACAAGAAGCGAGAGAGATATCGAGGTGTGAAGTTGAGGTGGGTGTGTGGTGCGATTTTAAGATTTTGGATTTAAATCTCGTTATTCCGGCCGAATTTCAATGTTTTGATGCTAGATTTGTATTCTCTATCGTGTAGAGAACGTCCGGACGTCAAGAAAACATGATTTCATTGCCAGAAATCGCCCCCGCCGCCGTGTGTGGAGGAGCTCCGGTGAGCTATTTTATGTCTCTGTTTATCTTCGTATTTCTATATTTCGTGGTCATATTCTTGTTCCTTGTAGTCTAGGGAGTCGAAATATGTAATTGCATGTAGAATCGACCGAAGAAATTGCGAGATACGGCGAGTTGCAGGTTCAGCTCCGGCGAAGCTCGCGGAGAAGATGACTTGTGTCGATCGGCACAGAAGTGTGTCGACCGACACAGGGTTTGATCGAAAGGGAGTGAGTCGACAACTTGTGTCGATCGACACAGTTGGTCGATATATGTGTGTCGACTGAAGTGTGTCGACCGACATAAGACTGTGTCGACCGATATAGGGCAAGTCGACAGGGTTATGTCGACCCAACGAACCTGTGTCAACCCAGGGCTGTGTCGACCGACAAAAAACCCTGTCGATCGATACAGGCATGTGTCGACCAACACAATTCCCTGTCGGTCGATACAGAGGCGTGGATAATAGTATCATTTTGTGTTTCTTATCCAATCTTAGTTCCTTTCGAGTCTTGTTTATTTACGATTGAGATAATGACCTAGATCTATCGTACTGACTCAAGTACCCTAATTGATTGTAGGAATCTGAAGG
This sequence comes from Plectranthus barbatus, assembly GCA_026898455.1. Lineage (NCBI taxonomy): Eukaryota > Viridiplantae > Streptophyta > Magnoliopsida > Lamiales > Lamiaceae > Plectranthus > Plectranthus barbatus. The sequence goes on from JAPKLW010000713.1 coordinate 368,149, forward strand.
CAAGGGACAGTCGAGCTCATTCTAGCAAGAAACATCTATACTAAAGGTCAAGAACGAGGTGGGAAACTATTTCAAATATAAAACAAAATGCGTGTTTCATTTCAAAAATGTGTTATAAACTGTTTTGTTTTAACTGAGACTGCTATGCATGTTTTGTGCTATTATATCTGTCCTCTGTCGATTACCATCGACAGAGAGAATAACTAATGAGTTTAGAACCAGGTTCTCATAACTGCGCTAGAACTCAATTAGTAATATGGAGTAGCGACTCCATATGATTGGGAATTGGAAGATATAAGGTGGAAATTTTGTTGTGTTTGGATCCGGTGATTATTAATATTTAAAGATTGGGTCTCAAAATGGATTGCTGAGACTAGTGCACTTAGATGATAGTAGGTTGAGTGTATTTGCATTCCTGACTGATCATCGTAACTTGGAAGCCGGCCAACTTCCAGTTACAAAACTGAAACAGATATGATAACATGTAAATAGCACGTGCAAAATAAAATGTTTTAGATAGCATGGTCCTTTTCAACAAAACCCCATGTCTATCTGTGTGAGTTGCATAGCATTTTCTCATATATAATGTATGTTTTCGGGCATATTTCTCATTGGGTACATTAGTACTCAACCCCTCGTATTATTTCTAAAATACGCAGGTTGAGCGGCAAGGATGGGTGAGCAGGGGTGTCAACGAGCAAAACGAAAGATTTCGAAGGCCACAGATCCTGTGGCATGCATCTTCATATGCATGTCACCAAAACGCTACACACACTGCTGCACCGCGCTCTGTTTACCCTTCCCGAACTATGGTTTCTATTTAAATATTTTTATTTTGAACTGACTCGAAGTACAATTTCAAATGTTTATTTATCTCTTCATTTCAATTTAAGTCTTCCGCTAAAATAATTGAGAACGTGTTGATAAAACCTGAAACATCAATGTAACGTGGCCCCAAATTGGGAAGGTCAGTTGGGGGCGTTACATTAATTGTCATTAAATATAACCAATGATCCACCTTTGGGTATTCTCCTAGCATTGTAAATAATGATCTCAATTGTTCTTACTCAGTTTTTGGCAAATAAGAACAATTGAACTTTACATAATTAAATATTTTTATAACTTTTAAGCCAGCCCACTTTGGTGAGCAATTAGCTTGATTGTTATTATAAATATGTAATTCATTAATTATGATAGATATTATCGTATGATCATAAATTTTTAAACATTTAAACATAATAGCGGAAGCATTATAAAATCATATGATTATGATCATATCATAATGACATAAGAAGCATGTATCAGTAATATGCATAATCATATCATTCTCTAAATCACTCATAACTTTAAAAGCATGTATCAGTGATATGCTAATGAATTTTATCAAATTTAGCATGCTTTAATTCTTTATTAAATATAAAAAAATGTATCAGTTATTTTATTTTAACATGGAGAATCATATAAATTGATAATGCATGCTCTGATACCAATTGTTATATTAATTTAGATTTTTAGGATCTTTAACTTATATGATTTATCCAATTTAAATAATTACATAAGGAGGGATAATATAAATATCTTCATTCAAAGCTATAACTTTAAACTTCTCTTTGAATTGTTTGAGGCTCCATTCAATTCTATGGTCTTTCATTTCTTTCCCTCTCTTCCTTATTTCTACAATGTTTCTACTTTTGATGGTGCATAGAGAAGAGGATTAGAGACCTCTATTTATAGTGATAGATTTCATATGTTGTGTCATTTACAAAAGGACACAACATTTCACTTATGTCTCCAAGAGTTGCATCCTTTCATTTAATCTTTAATTATTTTATTCTTTTATATGAAATGATACAACTCTTCATTTCAATTAGATTGTGACCATTCATATTATTCTAAGTGTTGTAATATATTACACACTAAGATATAACATTTGATAAAATAAGATTATTCATTTAAAGGGAGAGAGAAGGGAATTAAAACTCATAACACTATTTCTTTAATACTAGCCATCATCTTAAGTAAAATAATATAGAGTCATATACTTTAATTATATGGACCATCATATATGATTATTATAAAAATAATCTAACAACAAATACTAAATATAATATTAATTGAATAAAAATACTCCATTAAGAAAATAACTTACTAAATAAAAACACACTATTTACCGAAAAATCCTGTTGAAATACATGGACAAATTTAGATCTATTTCAAAAAAAAATAATAACAATAAATGAAAAACAACAACAACGTAAAACTACCACATCCAACAAAAATAGTAGGATAGTAGGCCTTAATGGTTTGACCCCATTTCTCACATGTGCGAGCATCCCATTCCCTTAGTCGGTTTCGAAGTTGTTACGAGTTAGTTTTAGTTGGCCCAACAGATTACTGTTACTAAGCCCTAATATAAATAAGGTGAGTCCTTCCTTCGTAACCCTAATCTGATTCTAATTCTTCTGTGCCACACTACTCTCTCTCTCCCCGATATTCTCTCGATCTCTTTTCTCTCTATGAGTCGAGTTCTTCCCTATGAGTTTTTCGCCAGGGTTCTATTGACATCTCTCTGTTCTTGTGTGAGCTGTGAGTGTTGTGAGTGTTGATCCTTAGGACCAGCCATCACTCTCTTCATCTTGTGGTTGTGGTAAGGTAGGGGCCGGCTCAGGTGAGTTGTAAGCCAACCAATCCCGACGAAAGAGAACGTAAGGGATAGGCGCACAATTGCAAGCTGCTGTCCGCCGTGAGTCGAAGGAAGCCAGGAAGCTGCTGCTGCTGATTCAGGCAAAGGTGCTTCAAGGCTGCGCAGTCAACCGGTGGAAAATCATTTCGATCGGAGTTGGTTCGGGGTCCGGTGGTAATTAGGGAATTGTGTATCGCCGGTGGTGGTGTAAGAACATAACAGTGGCATCAGAGCTAGGTTCCACCCCCACTGCTGTGCAACCCGCCACTAAAGGACCCACGTCGTCGGCTCCCCAGGGCATGGAGGTGAGTCGGAAGTGCCCTCACCTAGGGCCTCCGCACTGGTATTACATCTTAACCTCTCTGTTTTTCAATTGGTAGAAAGATCGAGCGGCACCTATAGGATCTGGAATTTTTCTGTTTTCAAAGTGTCTAATTGGCTATGTGTTTTCGCCTTTTGGCGCTCCCCAACCCCTCAGTTTTCTGGTCCCGTATCCCCTTCCCTATTATTTCACCCTATCGAGGTGTTCGTGATTACGTTTTTGCTATTTTTTATCATAAAATTTGTGGTTTCCTGAGTGACCGTTCTGTTTGTGCTTTCTTTGTAGGTCTGTGACCTATATCTGCTGTCATTGATTTGTGCTTTGTGACTGGCTGCTTTCCTCTCGTATCCTCTATGTTTCTTGGCTGCGATTGTTTAAAGTTGCATGTGTGTTGCATCTGTCACTTGTCCTCTAATCCCTTCGAATAGAAACTTAGCTACTCCCACCGATCACTTGTCTATGCGGTATCATAAGTGTGTAGGCTCTGTGGCCACCTGTGATTCTCTGTAAAAGCATTGAAGGTCTCAACCCTAACTTTGTGTTTGTCTTGACTGTGTCCATCTTTTTCCCTATCTTCTGTTTTCTGAACATGGCATCAAGTTCAAATCCATTTGGTATGCCTCTTTTTAATGACAAAACTGATTTTACAATTTGGAAGGAAAAGATAAAGTGTGTCTTGATCCAACAGAAAGTGCATAGGGCTATAACTGAGTCATATCTTGATTCTGACACTAAAGAAAAACAAACTGAATTGAATGATCTAGCTTACATCTTGAATCTTTCAAATGCTTTGATTAGAAAGATAGGAATTATAACATCTGTTAAACAATTGTGGGATAAACTTGAAGAGTTGTATACTGAAAAATCTTTGCCAAGTAAAATGTATTTGCTTGAAAATTTCTTCAGATTTAAACTTGACTTAAGCAAAGACATCGATGAAAACTTGGACATTTTTAATAAATTAATTCAAGACATCAAGCTGACAGGTAATAAACATATTGATGAATATGCCCCGATTGCCCTACTAAATGCTATTCTTTATTCCTACAATGATCTTAAATCTGCTATCAAATACGGGAGGGACTCTGTGACCTTAGAGACCGTAATGAGTGGTTTAAAGAGTAAGGAACAAGATTCGAAACATAGCAAAAATAGAAATAGGGCAAACAATGAGGTCGTATATGTCAGGGGAAGATCTAAAACTAGATCTAACAAAAATGATAGAAAAAATGGGCAAAATAACACTAAGGATGATAATAGACCCCAAGGTGATAGGAGGAATAGGTCGAAATCTAGAACAAGGGGTAGGAGGTGTTATAACTGTGGAGAACCAGGGCACTACAGAAAACAGTGCACTAAACCGAAAAGGAACAGATCTGAAAATAGATAATCATGCTAATGTTTCTCCTGATGACAATCTTGGTGATGTTTACGTGGTTATAGGCTCTGATACTCCTATTCCCTCACTATCTATTAATGCTTGCATGAATAATTTGAGTAAGAATGATTGGTTAATTGATTCCGAGTGTACTTTTCACATCTCACCAAACAAGCACCTGTTTAATAATCTAAAAACTGTTGAAAATGGATATATATCTCTTGCTGATGAAAAGAAATTCAAAGTTGTCGGTATTGGTGATATCAAATTAAGATTTGAATCTGATTGCCTGATTACTTTGAAAGTTGTGAGATATGTTCCTACTCTTTGCTACAACCTGCTTTCATGTGCTGCATTAGAAAATGAGGGGTTAGAAAGCAGATGGGGTAAGGAGGTCATGAAAATCATGCAAGGATCCTTAGTCTTGTTTAAGGCTGAAAGAAAAAATAATCTTTATGTCTGCAACTGTGAACCTGTTCTTGATAATAACTCTGTGAACAATGTGCATGATGATAAGACAAATTTGTGGCATAGAAGGTTAGGACATATGAGTAACAAATGAATGGAAATACTAAAAAAGGATGATATGTTTGGGAGTGATAAAGTGTCTAGCATGGTGTTTTGTGAACATTGTGTTCTAGGTAAACAAAATAGAGTTACTTTTCCTTCCACTATTTTCCCAAATGTTTCTAAGTGTAAAACTATTCTTGAATATGTTCATGCTAATGTGTGGGTCCCTCTAGTGAACCCACTCATGCGGGGAAGAGGTATTTTCTGTCCATAATTGATGAGGTGTGGGTTTTCCTCATGGAAAACAAATCTGATGTGTTTGTCAATTTTAAGACTTGGAAAACTTTAATTGAAACCAAACTGGAAAGAGAGTAAAAACTTTGAGGACTGATAATGGATTGGAATTTCGTAATAACTCTATGGACACTTTATGCAACACATATGGAATAAAAAGACATAAAACCGTACCTTATAATCCTCAACAGAATGACATAACTGAAAGAATGAATAGGACTTTACTTGAAAGGGTGAGATGCATGCTGGCCACAAGTGGTCTTAATAAGTCGTTTTGGGGAGAAGTTGCTATGAATGCTGCCTATGTGATAAATTGATCTCCCTCTGTCCCCTTGAATGGTAAATGTCCTGAAGCTATTTTCTGTGGTAAACATGTTCACTTGTCTAACTTGCGTGTGTTTGGTTGTGCTGCTTATGTGCTTCAAAAGGGTGATAAGCTAGACCCTAGGGCTAAAAAATGTGTTTTTCTAGGTTACCCTGAAGGTGTTAAAGATTATAGGGTATGGGACACCTCTGATTTTGACTTTAGGGTGTTAATAAGCAGAGATGTCACTTTTAATGAATATGATTTTCCCTGCAAACAAACTTCTGTGTCTATTGTGCATGAAAATGATACTCAAAGTGAGGTAGAGACCCCACCTGTTGAGAAAACTGAACCTAATCATGATAGCATTCAGGGGGAAGATAGTAAAGCTCATTTAAATAAGAAAATTGAATGCCAACATGATAGGGACAACAATCAAGGTGGAGCTGGTAGTGAATCTGCTCCTGTTCCTGCTCCTGAACAACTGAATCTAGATAACTATAGGCTAGCTAGAGATAGGAGTAGACGCTCTGTTTCTGTGAACAGAAAATTTGATGACTTTGAGCGTGTTATGTTTGCTTTCAATGTGTTTGAAGAACTTGATGGAAATGAACCTAAATCCTATAAGGAGGTTGTTCAGTCACCAAATTCTAAAATGTGGTTGGAAGCTATGAATGATGAGATAAATAGCTTGCATGCTAATAAAACCTGGACTCTTGTAAAAGGGGATAAATCTGCATATGTGGTTGATTGTAAGTGGCTGTACAAATTAAAAAATGATGGCAAAAATGTTAGGTATAAAGTTAGACTAGTGGCTAAGGGTTTCAGTCAAAGAGAAGGAGTTGATTACACTGAAATTTTTGCACCAGTTGTAAAATTTACCACTGTGCGCATTATGTTTGCTTTAGTTGCTCATTTCAATTGGGAAATGAAGCAGATGGATGTAACTACTGCCTTTCTTTATGGAGATCTTGATGTTGAAATTTACATGAACCAGCCTAAAGGCTTAGTTGATAAAAACTATCCTAACCATGTTTGCCTACTTAAAAAGTCTTTGTATGGTCTGAAGCAATCCCCTTGGCAATGGAACATAAAGTTTGATCATGTCATGAAATCCTTAGGATATAATAGAAGCGTATATGATCATTGCTTGTATTTTAAAATGGCTGAAACTATTCCTATTTTTCTGCTATTATACGTGGATGATATGCTTATTGTGAGTCCATGTTTGAATTCTGTGAAGGATGTGCAAACTAGTCTAAGTGATAAGTTTAAAATGAAGGATCTAGGAGATACAAGAAGAATCCTAGGAATGGACATAAAAAGAGATAGGACTAAGTGTACCCTCATTTTAAATCAATGTGCCTATGTGTCTAAGATCCTAACCAAGTTCTCTATGTTAAATGCTAAAACTGTCTGTGTGCCTTTAGCTTCTCATTTCCTGTTAAGTAAGGATCAGTCCCCAAAGACCGATTCTGAAATGTTTGACATGAAAGATATTCCTTACTCTAATGCCATAGGCTCAGTCATGTATTTGATGGTGAGTACAAGACTTGACATTGCCTATGTTGTAATTGTATTGAGTAGATATATGGCTAATCCTGGTAAGCCCCATTGAGAAGCAATCAAGTGGTTACTTTGCTTCTTAAACTACTCTCAGCATGGTGGTTTATAGTTTTCTAAGTGTGCAACTGGTGTGAAACTTGTTGGCTATGTGGATTCTAACTATGCAAATGACAGAGACAATAGAAAATCAACTACATCCTATATCTTTACTCTATGTGGTTCATGCATTAGTTGGAAATCACAGCTACAACATATAGTTGCACTTTCTACTACTGAATCAGAATATGTTGCAATTACTGATGCTATAAAAGAAGCCTTATGGCTTAAGGGTCTGTTAAGTGAAATAGGATACTTAAGTGATAAACCTGTTGCGTTTTCAGATAGTCAATCTGCTATAAAACTATGCAAAAATCCTCTTTTTTATGATAGAACCAAACATATAGATGTTAGGTTCCACTTTATACGTGACATAGTTGAAAAAGAGCTTGTGTCTTTAGAAAAAATTGCAACGCAATTTATTCCAGCTGACATGGGAACTAAGTGTCTTCCAGTTGAGAAATTTACTTCATGTCAAAACACATTAAACTTTGATAATGGATGAGTATGATGTCTTATCTCAGTCATGTGTTGTTTATTTTTGTATTTATGAACTATGTGTTCACTTTTTTGAATTAAACTGTGTTTTGTTTTCTCTTGTTGTAGGTACTGTCCTTTCTTGTGGTGGACACGCCTACTCCCAGACCTTGAAAGTCCTCGTACATGAAATACACGAGGCAACAACTATGATGACCACCAAAATAAAGCCACAGCCCCAGCAAACCATCGTGCCTAAGGTGGAGATTGTAGGATACTAGGCCCTAATGGTTTGACCCCATTTCTCTCATGTGCGAGCAGCCCATTCCGTTAGTCGGTTTCGAAGTTGTTACGAGTTAGTTTTAGTTGGCCCAACAGATTATTGTTACTAAGCCCTAATATAAATAAGGTGAGTCCTTTCTTCCTAACCCTAATCTGATTCTAATTCTTCTGCGCCGCACTACTCTCTCTCTCCCCGATATTCTCTCGATCTCTTCTCTCTCTGTAAGTCGAGTTCTTCCCTGTGAGTTTTCGCCGGAGTTTTGCTAACATCTCTCTGTTCTTGTGTGTGTTGTGAGTGTTGTGAGGGTTGATCCTTAGGGCCAGCCACCACTCTCTTCATCTTGTGGCCGTGGTAAAGTAGAGGCCGGCTCAGGTGAGTTCTGAGCCAACCAGTCCAGAAGAAAGCGAAGGCAAGGGATAGGCGCACCACCGCAAGCTGCTGCTGCTGTCCGCCATGAGTCGAAGGAAGCCAGGAAGCTGTTGCAGCTGATTCAGGCGAAGGTGCTTCAAGGCTGTGAAGTCAACCGGTGGAAAATCAACTCAATCAGAGTTGGTTCGGGGTCCAGTGGTAATTAGGGAATTGTGTATCGCCGGTGGTGGTGTAAGAACATAACAAAAACTACTAATATATGAAAACAAAGATTTTCTACTTATTTAATGTCTTATAGAAGATCTAAATAATAATTTTATAAAATAATAATGATGAAAAATTAAATATATTATTAGATAATCACTAAAAGTGAATTTAAATATAAATGATTTTATGATCTATATCCAAATACCATAAATAAGGTATTATTTAATATGTATTAATTATTATAGAACGTAAAATTAGTTATATTAACAGCGTAACCCTTCTTCGGCTTTGCCAATAACTGGCTGCATTATCCGCTTTTTTCATACATTATTTATTATAAACAATATGATCAATTATTTTATAAATTATTTTAATTTTTTAAAATATATTACAAATTATGCATATTATCAAAATATATTAAAAATTATCAATGTTGTTTCAAATTTATTATGGGAGCAAATTTAGGGTGACAAAAATTTAAGTAACTTACTAAAAAATACAATTTAATATGCATAATGTGCAATATATTTTGAAAATATGAAAAATTATAAATTTTCGGCAAGCTACATTTACTTTTCATCGCCGGAAGTTTGCTCCCGTCATTGAAATAAAATTGACAATTTGTATTATATTTTAATAATATATATTTTGTAATATATTTAAGAATATCAGTATAATTTATATTATAATTATTAATTTTTCCTAAATAAATAATATTATATAATATCATCTATATATATATATATATA
>JAPKLW010000714.1:6498-45648 GCA_026898455.1 Plectranthus barbatus
CGACACATCAAGTAGCTAGGATAAGCCCACTTATGAACCGATGTGCCTCAGCTTAGACCGACAGCCTATCCAGGGACCGTCTCAGCTGTGATACTGTTTATATCTCGCTAGGTCAAACGATTCATATGATCCTCTGTGATCTCCTACACACCATATGATCATCCCTATAGGCGAGATAATAAGATATTATGGTTCGTTGTATGTTTGTTCTATCAGACAGCGAGTATTGTTGCGGCAACATATATGAAGACCAGTGTACAAAACACTTAATCATATATGCTTTCAGTATATAATCCCAACAATATTCTCCTAATTGGCAACAATGTGGAAGTCTTATCGGGCATAAAGGAGTGGTTATCCGAGCAGTTTCATATGAAGGACCTTGGGGATGCAAGTTACATCCTAGGGGTAAAAGTATTTTGGGAGCGCAAGAAAAGGATGCTAGCATTGTCCCAAGCTTCATATATGGATACTGTGATTGCCCGTTTCAGCATGCAAACTGCCAAGAAAGGTTTACCCTTCAAACATTACGTACATCTTTCTAAGGATCAATGTCCGGAGACACAAAAGGAAAAACATGAGATGAGCAATGTGTCGTATGCATCGGTCGTCGGTAGTCTTATGTATGCAATGCTATGTATGAGGCCAAATATCTGCTTTGTTGTAGGCATGGTAGCAAGATAACAATCTAGCCCTGGACAGGCGTATTGAACCGCGATAAAGAACATACTCAAATACTTAAAAAGGACTAGAGACTATTATCTCGTCTATCAGTGTGAGGAGTTGTGCATTGTGGGTTATACGGATTCGGATTTCCAAACAGACTGGGATGAAAAGTAGTCCACCTCTAGCTATGTGTTTACATTGGGAGGTGGGGCCATATCATGGAGGAGTGCAAAGCAAAAGTGCATTCAAGACTATCATGGTGTTTTGTGATAACTCTGGTGCTGTGGCGAACTCGAAGGTACCAGGAACTCAAAGAGCAACAAAACACATTGAGAGGAAGTACCATATCATACGAGAAATGGTAGATAGGGGTGATGTGTTGGTAGAGAAGATTGATACAAATTATTGTAGGAACTTAGTCTACAATAGGCGATGTGAATCGCCATTTATTTCTTGACCCCGGATTTGTTTTATGGATATCAAAATAAATTCTTTGACAAATAGTAAATGCCCTATGCATGATCCTATTTAACTTAATGCGTAGATTTAAAGGAAGAGCATAGTTCAAGCACGATAGCACCATCAACGAGTTCTTTGATGCCTACCGGTGGTGCCGGTGATGGTAGCGCTGCGGCAAAACCCCAATTCCGCTTGTGCATAGGCCGCGCTCAGCAAGGCTGATGCTCGTGTTTTTCGGCAAGGCCCAGGACAGGAGTAGGCAGTCTGCACGCAGCAGGTGTGCAGTTGTGGTTGTAGCATTGATGGTGGAGTAGTGTGAAGTGGGTCGCGGGCGAAGGAAGGGTCAGATACGTCTGTGTGCAGCAGTGTTTTTTTATGCAGCTTTGTTGTGGTTGTATCCTCTCCTCTCTCGCGTATCACCAAATGAGTGGCCGATAGAGCTGTGATGTTAGTGATGAATGGGGTTGCGTTCGGTGGCACAGGTGGCATGGGTGACGATTAGCATGGTTGCGCCCGGCTTCTTTCAATGGTTGATTTGCAATGTAAATCTTGTTGCGTTTGAATCTATTCTGCGTTATTTCAACAAACTCACAGACAGCACAAATGGCTTGTGAGGGCGACCGAATGTGGCTGGGTCTCAAGTGCAGTAGGTGGTGACGGTGAATGATCAGCAGCCAGGCTGCTTAAGGCCTTAGGCGGCAGCGTGGCTGAGCGGTGCAGGTGGCAGCTAGAGTTTGCAACCCTTGGATTTGGGGTTACGTGGGCGGGATGTGGGCTCGCCGGTCTTGATGTGGCTCGATGATCTAAAAATTAGGGTTTTGCTGCTATTGGGCTCAATTTTGGACTGAAATTCTAACTTGCTACCCAAATATTGTTTATTATCCCGTTTTAGATTTCAAGTCCAACGGTGGCTCAGTTTGAAGATTTGTATGAGAATTAAATATTGTAATTGTTAGAATTAATTTATTTTTCATGTAATCACATCTGAGAGGCCACGATAATTTTATTTGTTTATTTCTTTTATTTTTGTATTGGTGTGATTTTTTAAGTGCGCACTAGTAAATAATAGGATAAGCATGCTACTGGTTTATTTATTTATTGTTAAAGCACATTGTAATTTTATTTGTTGAGCATGTTTTATGTGTTTTATTTTATGTTTTAAATTGTGTCTATAAATTCTAGGATCATATTTATTTATGATGGAGTTTTTTATGTGACATAATTTATGAGACATAAAATAATGTGTGTGCATGAAACCTTTAAAATTGAAATACTAAGCTGGATTTTGATTTTATAAAATTAAAATCATTAGACGTTTACAAATACGACTTCTCATTAGAAGTAAGACATCTTGAAGCTTAAATGTCTACTTAAGTAGATTGCATTAGATATAGCTTACCAGTTCTAATGTGATGATGCTTCTAAATAAAATATTTATTTTTAAATGAGAAGTGGGAGCCTCTGAGCATACGTCTAGTTTAGTAGCTTGCGTTGAGACAACTCTCACTAGTCTCTAAGATTAATCTTAATGAGAAAACAAAGGATGTAAAGGGCATGTGGAATGGGTCTAGTATGAATGCGAAATTGTCTTTTATCATCCGGACTTAGGATTGTGGTTATTTAGCTTAGATGTTTCTTAAGCACAATTGGTCTAAGTTATCTCTAATGTTAATTTCTTTTGTCGGCAAATACATGTCATGGTTTTAAATTAAACGACCTATTTTGGTCTAGTTGAGCATTTGTCGTAAACGTCTACTAAGTAGCTTACAGTAAATTAGCTTGGGTGATTGGAGGAAACAAATTTTATTGTTTCTTATAAAGGTTACTATGTATATTTATTTCAATTTTTCTGTATATACGTGCTTAGTTAAATCCGCTTATTTGTTTTCAGACATGTCTATTATTACATCGCTTATTAATTTAATTGTACACAATTCCTTAACCGGTTCGAATTTCTTGGATGAAAAAGTGACATTGTCAAACTTTTGGATTCTTTTGGACATTTGTTTGTTCTGCAAACTCCAAACTCCTTGTTCAAGTCTACCGACTGATGCAACTTCCAATGAGGAGCGTGCATAGTACGACATGTGGATGTGATCAAATGGTTTGGTCTGACAATACATCTTGGATGGTATGTTAGATGCATTGTGTCCTCGTTATAGAGATACATGGCTTGCACGTCATATTATGCGACATCTTGACATTGCATATGGGGGCTCGATGGACATGCTAGATCGACTCTTATGAAGCGCATTGTAAGACAGAAAATGGGTCAGGGTTGTTCAGTGCGTTAACATGTGGAATCACTCATTCAACTAATCAATGAGTACACATTAATGGGTGGTCAAATTGACAATGATATCAAAATTAAATTGATACTCAACACGCTACCGAAGTCATTTGATATTTTCATAATTTATGTTGAGAAAAACAAGAATGAGTATATTGTTCACAGTCTGCTTAAGGATCTTTTGTCAACAGAAGCGTCTTCTGTCTTTTCTGTGAGTCCCTCTGATTTGCTTCCAAGCCAGAAGAGTGATGTCGAAGGAAAGAGGAATGAAAAATACAGTGGGAGCTATCTTACTTTATCATGTCTCCCATATCAATCTTGTTTTATCATGTCTCCCCATATCACTTGCTAAAAGTTCTTCTAAGTCATGTCGTAATGACAAGAAGAAGAAGAAGAAGAAGAAGAATAGTAAAGGAGTGAAGAACAAAGGAAAGAAAGAAAGTAAGAAAGACAAATGTTACAAGTGCCGGAAGGGTCATTGGAAAGTAAATCGTCCAAGTTTGGTTACTAAGGGATAAGGTACGTTATCTTTTGCATTGGTTGTTGAAACATGTTTAGTATCAATTTTCTACACCTTAGTGGTAGTGGTTATTGAGGTTACTAATCATGTTTGCTACACTTTGTTCGGGTTCAAGCCGATGATAAGGCTTGAAGATGGCAGGATTATCATCTCCAAGATTGATGTTGGAAGTCGCTACTTCAGCTGATGGAGATTTACTTTGTGTTTATGATAAACAATGCTTAGTTTTGAAGATGTTTTGTTTTAAAATCATTTCCATTTATGTTTTTCTATTGATTATAAGTTCTCTCTGATAGAATTATTTTATCATGATAAATAATAGTGTTTTCCATTATGATTAAATGGTTTTTTTTATCTCCATTACTTGTTTACATAAACCAGCAGTGTATCATGGCATATTATTGAATCATACTAGAGATGAGGTTACATCTATCTAAGTAGTATTAAGTAATTAATTGGATAATGAATTTTATCCAGATAATCCTGAAATGCAAATCATACATACCACTTAGAGGTAAAAGATAGTAATCAGACCTTTTAATAGGCGATTGAGTCTCTAGGAGGCATTTTGATTTGGCTCTGTGTAAGCCTATGTCTGTAGTAACCTTGAATAGGCATAGATCATTTAAGATATGGATATGTTTATCTAATTCACTACAAGTCTGAGCTTTAATCAAGAGCGTTACGACTAAAGTAGAGAAAAAACTAAACAAGTCCATAAAAACATTATGAATCCATCACGATAGTGCATCTCAAGTGATGAGTTTTATAGTATCTGGCAGAGCAAGGGATTATGTCACAGTTGACTGCACTTGTTATCCTCTGAAAATTGGATGGTGTAGCTAGAACGAAAGAAATAAGATTCTTTTAAAATGATAAACTATGTTAGCTTTGCCATTTTTCACTTTTGGGGAAATGGGCCTTAAAGTATAGTGTATTTACTTAATCTAGCGTCCTCTAAATCAGATGAAAATACCCTGTTGGAAACTTGACTTTTTCGAAAACAAAGATGGGTAGTTCAACTTTTGAGTTGAAAAGGAAGATGATTGGTTAGAAGAAAGGTTTGAGCTAATACTACTTTGTGGGCATCCCAAGTAAACGGAAGAGGTGGTTTCTTTAATATTCTAAACACAAGAGAATTGTATAGGATGGAAACCACGAATCCAAGTATGAGATTGTGCTCCAATGATCTGGAGAAGACAATTTCAAATCCATCAGGAAATATCCAATGACAAATCGAGCATACCTCGGCAATTATGGTACCAATTGCACGATCTCCCATGCAAGGTAGTAAACCACATATTAATACACTAATAACTAACACCATAAAAGGAGCATAGTTGCAGTGCCTTAACAGGCTTAACAGTACTGGTTTGTGGGAAAGTCTTTGGACTTAATCTCAGTTAACGAACAATGTTTACTAATCCCTAAATGTACAACGAAGCTATTAAAGACAAATGATGCAGTAAAATAACATCAAGTCATGGATTCAAAAATGAATCAATAACTGTTATGGATTTATATCAGGACTTGTATTACCAGATAGCTTTCCAACTATAGGTAACTGAGTGATATACAATAAAAATAAGCTTTTGAATAGTAACCTAGCATGTTTTAAAGGTCTAGGTTTGTGAGCAAGGTTTGTTTTATAACAAGACCTACTCAGTGGTTGCAAATCTTAAATTCATTCTAATTCTTTTGTCCATAACATCACATATAAACCTAAAGATCTGGAATGTAGATGTCATCATCTGTATTTTTCACAACTGGGTACCTTGTTAAAAAGGTGATGACATCTATATGCAACAACCAGAAAGGTTATATGCAGTAAGGGGAGCATTGTCTTGTCTAGAAGCCAAGGAAGTTCAAAGTATGAACTTAATGAAGCTTCAAGGTCATGAAACAGATATTTCGATACTGAATATCGAGAACGAGAGTTCCATGTTCAAGTTTTGTGGTAGCGGAAATGTGGTTTTCCTTGCATATTATGTAGATTACTTTCCCATCCAGAAACGGTGTGGAGATACTATCCGAACATTTTCAGAAGTAGAACATATGAGATACTGGAACGTCTTTGGATTAAAGTCTTGTGTGACCACAAGAAAGGATGTTCAGGTGTCTCAAGTAGCTTAAAATTATTTTGTGGTGACTAAATTCATTATAAGTCTAAGAAAGGGTCGTTACATTTCTCGATGCGGCAATGAATGCAGTCAGATATATGTAAAGTTATAAGCATAGTGAACAGATATCAATTCAACCCTAGAAAGACACACTGGCTTATAAATGTACCCTGTCGGTTGTGTGGTATCAGATTTCTAGGAGGATCTTATAAGAAGGAAATCGACCACTAACTATGTGCTGGTCTAAAAGGAGGAGTTATATGTTTCTAACGCATAAGTGTGTCGCAAATTCCAGTATGTAGGCTAAGTGTGTAATAGCTTTGTAAGAAGTAGTGTAACTCCAGTGTTGTCCTCTACAGGTGTGTGTTCCGAGTTTGCCTAACAGAATCACAAGGGACAGTGATCATGTTGGTGCAATGACAAGCTCAAGGGAACCCAGGACTCACAATGTGGTGAAACACATAGAATATGCAGTATCCATAATATAATAAATTGTGATAAGTGGCGATGTGTATAAAAAAAGGAGTGATTGACATGAAAGGTCTAGTAGATTTATTTACACAATGTTTACCTCAGAGGACTTATGAGGATCACTCTCATAGTCAAGATCTATAAGTAAAGTCAATCACAAGATGATGAAGGAGTAAATGTGTTTGGTCTTAAATAGACAAACTTAATACTCTGATGAAGTGATTGTATTATGCTTTGAGTATAAGTGGGAGATTTTTGGGATTGTGTACTAAATGCATTTATGATTAAATGTATTCTAACAATAAAATGTTTGATACACTGGTCTTCATAATTTTATTGCATCAACATAGTCGCTATCTGATATAATAAACATACGATACGAACAATAATATCATATTATCTGGCCTATGGGGATTGACCATATGGTGTGTAGGAGATAACAGAAGATCATATGTTTCATTTAACCTACCAAGATATAATCAAGTATCACGGTTGAGACATGTCCTGCATAGGCTGACAGGTTTAGGTTGCGACAAATCACTATATAAGTGAGCTCCTAACTACTTGATGTGGTGGTACATCATTATGTATTGATGGGATCAACAGTGAGATTCACCATTCTCATTGACATATGATTGAGTCGGATCTCAATATACTTCTTATTATCTAAAACCTAACGGAAGGCTAAGAGGCATACACAAGTTGATGATTAGGACTTGCTATGTTGGTGAGTCTTACATGTACTATAATATCTGCATCTTGGGTGTGGCTTGCTTAGGCTGGACATGTAGGTAATCATATCCATTTTAGGATGGTGACATTCGCTGATGAGCTCATGAGGTTCATTTTGCTAAACCCTACAAGTTTAATTATTAACTCAAGCATAATAAAAAAAGGAGTGAGTGGTACTACTCAAGAAATAAAAGATTAATTAATTATGGCTAATTGTCATAATTGATATTAATTAATGAGTGTTCGGAACCTTAAATATGTGGACCATACAAATTTAATGCAACCCGTCCCATATAACATTATAATAAAGGGTTGAGTCAACATTGATTTCCTTGGTGAAAGCAAAACAATATTTTATTACTTAATTATGTCTTGGGTTGGACAAGGAAGAATTAATTACTGAGGAGAGCCCACTTGAATATTTACATTTGGTCCCTGGTTTGGCCCACAAATTGTTTGAGCCATTACTACTACTAGGGTTTGTAAACCCTAACACTATATATAACCCTTTTCTTTACAGATCAAAATTATTTTTACACACAACAAAGTACGTAGTATTGAATCATAGAGAGAAAGGCAGCGGCTAACCAAATCAAGAAAACTGATGAACTTTCTTGAAGCTTTGGTGGAACTTGGTTGCGTATCCTCTCTAGATCTCCGAGGACAAGAGGTACAAATCAGAAGATCAGATCTACTGGAACACAACAGCATTGATTGAATCCCCACGTCCTGAATCTATCACCACCATGATCCAGATTGAAGAAATTAGAAGCTAAGTTCAGGTATTCCATTAATCCATCCGCTGCAATGAAATATTAGGAGCATGCAATCTGAATCCCTCTTATTTATTAAATCTGTAATTTATTTTTTATATCCTAAGAACGATCCAAATGGATAAATAATAAAAGACAATTCATATTGTCTATTGTAGACTCGGTTCCTACTAGAGGAGAGAGAAAGAGAGGGCACCGCCAACTGCATCAGAGGGACGAGAAATTCAATTTTTTCTTGTGCAATGCAATCTTGCGAAATCCTCAACAATAGTCGGATTGGAAAAACAAAGGGACACGGATCTAAAGATCTAATCTGGAGGAGCACCAGATTTCTTTTATCTATCTTCAATTGAATCTTGAATTAAACTGCAGATTATTTAATTCTTTACCCACGGATTCAAGCGAATCAGATTTTGACCCTTGTGGAGTTACAGTAAATTTGGATCAATTGAAATTAAATTCATAGGAACATGCATACAATTTTTCATCAAATAGTAATTATTTTGACATCCATGATCGGTCCTGATCAATAGATTTGTGATTCTGTTCATAACAAAAATCCTTATAGTAAGTGTCCTTTATGATACTCCCCAGAGAAAGTATCAAGGATATAGATACCCGGTTCAACTCCATAGTCAGCGAGTTGAAGGCCTTGGGCAAGGTATACTCTACAGCGGATCGAAATGCTAAGTTCCTGTTTAATAAGGCCAAAGAAGATTGGTTCCTAAAATCGACCACTCTGAAGTAGAAGGATTCCCAAGATGTCCACAAAGGAGTTGATTGCTCAGCTGCGAGCTCATCAATGGGACATCCAAATGACGAACAGGAATGAAGCCATCAGGGCAACCACCAGTACACCGGACAAATACAATGAAGATGCTGCCCACTTTGTGAAAAGGGACTTCCAAAGTCAAAGAAGCCCTTATACATAGAGTGACCAACAGGGCCACCTATGACAGAAGCCCCCCCCCCCCCCCCTCCACTTCTATCTCCACCTTAAAGGAAGGAGAGAGTTTCATCTTCGAAATTGAAGAGCATATGAGAAGAGTCTCCAGATTGCTGGAGAAGGAGAAAGCTAAGACTGATAATCCTTAATCAGCCGAAGGAAGATTTGTCAAACCCCTAATGCACATGTTTTGAGTGCACCTCTCCCGACCATCTAAAGTTTAAGTGCCCTCAAGTGCATAAAGAGGAGAGAGATCATCTAAGGAGGCTGTTTGAAAGTAGAGCTTAAAGAGACATTGCCAAAGCTATGGTCTATAGGACAGAGGTCGTAGTTATTCCTACCATGATAATGAATCAGTGTTGTTAGATGATGAGTCAGAAGAATAAGCATTGCTGGAATTCATGGCCGCAATAGGAGAAGATGCAGGAGACAATATTCAACAAGCTTTGACTGCTAATAGTAAGGTAAAAACTTCTTACCTATCTCAATTATGTCAACATGCATCTTAGAGGAACCAGAGTCGTATTTCCCCGATTTAGAGGGCATTTCCCTAAACTCTCTGTGTTTAGAATTCACAAAATTTTATGGGTTTAAAAATGTATTGGCTGGCAAAAATGCTGAAGGGATGGCTGTCAAACTGAATTGCCAATCCATAACCCAGGTTGAAATTGGATATCAAAAATAAATTTCTATGTCTATAAATAATCATAGCATGCTCCTATTGAAATGTACAAGATGGTTTGTCCTGAATACCTGGATTGTAAAAACTGTTGAAATAGTGCACAGGGATTTGATCCTCAATTTTCTTTCTTGCGCAACAAGATTTAATCCTACAAGATGAAGGAATTAAATCTATTAAAATTATAAGAATAATTCTGAAAACTTAGAGAGAGAAAGAAGATATTGATCCTCCAGATCAGATTTTTTTATATGTATCCTAGCTCCGATTTGGAAATTGGTGAAGATTCCCTCCGGATTCTTTTGCATGTCGAGAAATAGAGTTTCCTCCTTCTTTCTTAGATCAAGATCACCTATTACAACTCCCAATTACTTGTCTGCTACTTAGAAACTTATGATTTTATGGTGTGTTATGATCTGAGGGGTATTTATAGGAGAAAACTAGACTCAGATGAGCTTGAGCTTTAATAGGCCAGATCAGGGACCAGAATGTAAATAGCAAATTAGGTCTATCAATTAATTAATTCCCATATTAAATCCAAAGATAATTCATTAATTAGTATTGATTCATGCCACCAGAGAACTAATATTGTCCTACTTATTTGCTACCACATTATGAGGAACAGGTTGCATTGGCTCAGTAAATTCCCATATTTAAGGTTAACAAACATTCATTAATTAATTTGAGCTCTGACAAGCTTCCATAACTGTTCAGGGAATGTCACCATCCTTACTGGATATGGTTACCTAGTTCCGGTAATAGACAGTCATACAAGATTGCTACCACCCAAGATACAGATATGCAAGCTCGACTAGAACTTTCCACAGTATCTCAAAGTGACACACAAATTTGTGTATACTTCTGGACCTTCAAATTTGTGTATCTCAAAGGATTCTTTTAAATGTCAGATAAAAGAATCGATCTTACTTAGGTCCTATCAATGCATACCGAATGTACCAGACATACCAAGAAACTAAGCTAAGCTTCTTATTACCGCGTATGATGCAGCCTATACCGATAGTCTATCCTGGGGCTGTCTCAGTTGTGATACCGTTAAATCTCACTAGGTCAACTGATCCATACGATCTTCTGTGATCTACTACACACCATATGATCTTTCTATCAACGAGATAAGAGGATACTCGCGTTTGCAACATATGTATGTTAATTCAGACAGGAGATGAACATACAATATTAATGATTCCTTGTATATTAACAAATGTTCCTTATACGTAATATACTAATCATAATGCTTTCAGTATACATTTCCATCAACTCCCACTTATACTCAAAGCATTACAGTTTTGTTATCCAGAGAATAGAGTGTCTATCCTAATATAGCTATTATGTCAACATCTCATGTGGTTAGCTTCAACCTCAGTCCAAGGTTACGTACATCCATCTCGTAGACCTTTTGTGGCTCAGCTTTCGTGAATGGATCTGCTAGATTGTCCTTTGTATCAATTTTCTCTACCAGAACCTCACCCCTAGCCACAATTTCTCATATGATATGGGACTTCCTCTCAATGTGTTTTGTTGCTCTGTGAGCTCGTGGTTCCTTTGAGTTCGCCACAACACCAGAGTTATCACAATACACCGTAATAGTCTTCGGCAACTTAGGAATCACGTCCAACTCCAGAAGGAAGTTTCTCAACCATACTGCTTCTTTTGAAGCTTTAGAACTTGCCACATATGCTGCTTCCATGGAGGAGTCGGCAATGTAAACACATAGCCAGAGGTGGACTTCTTTTCATCTTGGTCTGTCTGGAAATCCAAATTCGTATAACCCACAGAGCACAACTCCTTACACTGATAGACGAGACAATAGTCTCTAGGCCTTTTCAAGTATTTATGTGTGTGCTTTACCGCGATCCAAAGCGCATGTCCAGAGTAATACTGATATCTTGCTACCATTCCTACAGCAAAGCAGATATCTGGCCTCGTGCATAGCATTGCATACATGAGACTTCCCATGGCCAATGCATAAAACACCTTGCTCATCTCATCATTCTCCTTTTGTGCCTCCAGACACTGTTCCTTAGAAAGATGTATACCATGCCTGAACGGTACCACCCCTTTCTTGGCAGTTTGCTTGCTGAAACGGGCAATCACAGTATCCACATATGAAGCTTGAGACAATGCTAACATCCTTTTCTTGCACTCCCTCAAGACTTTTGCCCCAAGGATGTACACCGTATTTCCAAGATCTTTCATATGAAACTACCCGGATAACCACCCCTTTATACCCGATAATACTTTCACATTGTCGCCAATTAGGAGAATATTATCTACATAAAGTGCAAGGAACACCACGCTTCCACTGACACACAGACGGTATACACAACTCTTGTTTGAGCATTGTGAAAATCTATATGATTTAATAACTTCATCAAAACGTAAGTTCCAATGATCATGAAGCTTGCTTCAGTCCATACAGCAACTTCTTGGGCATCCAGACCAAATGTTCTTCGCCCTTCTGCACATATCCTTCTGGCTGTAGCATATAGATGTCTTGACCTTTCTCAAGGTACCCGTTTACAAATGAGGTTTTGATATCCATCTGCGAGATCACTAGGTCCATATGTGCTACTATGGCAAGGATTATCCGAATGGACTTAAGCATAGCTACCGGTAAGAAGGTCTCGTCATAGTCTATCCCCTCTTTCTGACTATAACCCTTCGCCACCAACCATGCTTTGAAAGTTGTAATTTCCCCATTCAATACTATCTTTTTCTTGTATACCCATTTTCACGCTATGGCTCGATAGCCATTTAGCAAATCACCATTGCCTTTATGGATTCTATCTCCGAATCCGTGGTGACCCACCATTTGTCCGCATCTTTATCAAATACCGCCTCATCATATATCCATGGGTCAGTATCATCCAGCCTATGTTCTAGGATCAAGTCAGCAGACTTTCCTACGAACATGTACCTTTTTGGTTGTTGAACAACCCTCCCACTGTGATGAGGCATCTAGCCGTGTCCGTAGTTGGCACAGTACTCGTGCAGCACCCCGTATTTCTCGCGCTATATTTTCACTAAATAATTAATTATAAACGCGCGCGACGATGAATAGAGTTTCAAATAAAATAATCGGTTGCGCATAATTAATTTCGGCCATCATTTAAATATATGGACTAGATAAATTATTTTTGGACCAAATATTAATTCATGTAGAGTTTTGGGTTAGTACACTTATTTATTTATTTCTATACATGGGCCCAATTGAAGGAGAATGATAAAAGTCCATTTGAAAAGCAAGTATATTAATTTAGGTCCATTATACTCTAGCCATATTAATTAAATCCCATGAGGATTTAATTAAGGACCAATCGCGTACATTAATCGATACGAATATTATTCGAAAATTAATTCCAAGACGAAATTTGGAATTAAAATTCCTAATTCATTTTATGTAATTTTCAGTCCCCTTGCCTTAAATCATTAATGGCACATTAGTATATATATGTGATTATATTCGAGATTTACTTCCGAGGAGATTCTGAAAATTATTTCATATTATTTCCCTAAATTTTTTGTCCCTATTAAAATAAGATAGGGAAATTTGTATAATTCCAACCTTATGTTATATGATGTGGAAATTCAACCAATTATTAAATCAATTATAGGAATTTACTTAAATTGAGTGGAAGGAGGAATGACCACAATTGGTCTTCTAGAAGAAAAGCCATGCTTGGCCACTCAAATCAATGGAAGACAAAAAGGGAAATAAAGAATTAGACATAATCATGAAAATATGGGGAATTGTGCATGTGAATTTAAGTAAAACACTCAACCTGTCTCTTCCTCTCCCTAATGATCGATCATCACCTTCTCCCACCTCCAATCATACTTCATCTTCCACCTCTCTCCATTTTGAACACCCTCCAACCTCCATTGAAGCACCAAGCTTGCAGCCACCTTCAAACCACCATAACCCATACCTCAAAACTACTTAAATCACCACCATATTTCACCAAGCTCACCCCCACACCTTCCTCTTTTAATAAAGCCAAGTAGCTCCCCTAGATTTTAAGTTCAAGAATCGACCAAGGCTGGAAATTCCAGATCCATGGAAGAATCTTGAAGATCAAAGAGTGTACAAGGAGCTAGGAGCAAGAAAATACCAAGATCTAGCAAGAGGAGACCATTTTCGAGTTTTGGAGGATATAACTCAAATCTGAGCCTAAACCTCTCAAGTAACCCCTTATTTACCCTGTCTAGATCCTCATAAGCATGATTATAGGATTGCATGCATGATCAAGAAACCCCTAGTCGACTTTTTAGCTCATTTGATGAACTAGGGTTGATAATATGCTTATTTGATGGCCAATGCTTGATATGTTGTTGCTTGCTATTGCTATAATGTTTATATGATTGCTCTAATTTAAAATATATGTTGTAAAATCAATTTGAGATCATGATGGTGTCTGAAAATGAGGATACATGATGTCTAGCCACGAGCTAGTTGAATATATGAACTAATATTAGGGGTGTACACGGTCCGGTTTGGCCGGTTTGAAGGTCGAAGTATGGACCAAACCAAATAATACGGTTTGAAAAATTCTCAAACCAAACCGGCCAAATTAATTTTTCAAACCAAACCAAACCAAACCAAATGAAACGGTTTGGTTCGGCCGGTTTAACGGTTTGGAACATGACTTTAACGAGCAAAGTCAAAACATAAAAAAATTCTATTTTTAGCAATAATTTATTTGAGAAATTAAAAAAATAAATAATGGTTCTCATCGACAAAGTACAAGACAATCATAATAGAAACAAACAATTTATGACATCAATATATAATAGTTCATATCTCATTCTCAAACATAATAGTTCGTAAAAGGTCACATTATTACGATGCGACAATGGTGAAGCCGACCAATGCTTGAATTAAATTGTGAGATTGTAATATTGGATAGTTTAAGGTTTATTTTAAATTTCAATAAATAAATAAAAATGTAGGAGAAAAATAAAAATTCTATGATTTTGCACAGTATAGGATTCATACTTATTCTGAGAAGATAAGAAGGGTAAAAGGAGAGACGTTTACAAATAAATAAATAAAAATTTGTAAATAAAAATGTAGGAGAAAATAAAATATATGATGTTGCGTAAAGGATTTGAACTTGTACATTTTAAAATTCAAAGTATAGCTTGAACCACTACACTAAATGTACTACATTAATATTTTTAGTACAATATATAATTTAAATATTTATTAAAATTATAAACGGTCCGATCCGGTCCAAACGGCCGGTTTCTCTACTCAAACCATGGACCAAACCAAATTATACGGTTTGAAATTTACGGTCCGGCCGGCCGATTAATTCACTTGCCAAACCGGCCAAATCATTTTGGTTCAGCCGGTTTGGCCGGTTTGGACCAAACCGTGTACACCCCTAACTAATATGCCTGTTGTTAGTAGACTGTGACATGGATAGAGACGTTTGGTTGTAGCATATGGGTCAAATGGAACTCTATTGATCTGAAATTTAAATATGTTATACTTGAATGTGTTAGAAAGATTTGGATTTGGTTTCATATCAAAATGTTATGTGGTTCGAAAGTTATGCACTCTTCAAAGATGTGTGTCATTCTGTGTCGCGTTTTAAAAATGGTTTTCGAAACTGCATTTATACATTTTAAGAAATTCTCAAAAATTGTTTATAGGTTCTAAACAAATCATAGAGTCTTTATATAAAATTTTATGTCATTATCATGTGTATTTATGGCAGCAATGAATTTTTAAAGTTATACCCTGTTTTCAGACCCGTAGCAAAAATATTCCGGAAATCCAATCTCGCCCAGCCCATATCTCCCAAACTATAAACCGTCAATTGGATCATACTCAAGCAATAATTTAGTTTCTTCATGTAAAATTTCTTGTCTAAATTCTCTGTATATTTCATTCGGCATTGTAATATTTCTAAATTGCATCCAAATATATTCTTAAACTTACTTAACATGTTTTCAGACCTGAATAATGTTCTTAAAAATGTTTTACATAATTTTAAGTCAATTATATCCATTTAATTATAGGACTCAAACATGTTAGAGAGTCTCATTGCATACACCTTTAAAACAAATATGAAAGCCACAAGAATTTATATGGCGAGTCTTTGAGCATGTAAATAATCAAGGAAGTCTAGAAGAACTATATAATGTTTGGTACATAATTGTTAAGCATGTTGATTAAATTAAAAGAGGATGATGTATACAAGCTTACATATTAAATGAATGCTAGTAAGCATGAATATATGTTGAGCCTATGTATGAGGTGATTACTTGAAGCCTGAGCCGTGTAATTATTCATTCTAAAAGCTCAACAAATTTAGATGAAATGCTCTAGACCTACAAAAATCTCTTAGATAGATCGGGACTTGGCTTTAATAAAACTAATTTGAACAACACACATCTGTGACCCAACCCCAATATGCTAATCCTTCACGACTCACTGTTGATCGGGGACCAAGACTATTTTAACTGTTATGCAGGAACTAGTTTTTTTTTTTTTTTTTGAAAAGTTGCGGAATAAAATTGGGTCTCAACTCCTGGCTTTGGATTTTTGGTATCCACTCAACCATCAGTCATTTATATCTGCTAACATTCTTACTTTACCATTAAGTCTCATTACGATTTTTTTTAATCTCTCTAATAAGAAAAAGATTGTATGTATCAAAATAAAAATATCCATATATAATCTGATATGAAAAATATTATTCGAAATAAGTGAAAGAAGTATATATTCAGCCTAATCTAACTAAAATACATTGGATATGCTAATATTTTGAATAGAATGTATATCTATTACGCATATTGAATAGAAATACAATTTCCAAAAAGTAAATCTGTAAGCATGATTTTCACCCTTCTTCAATGGAATTCGTAAACATGCAAGTCCACTTTATCCTAGGCTTTCTTGTTTATCAGTGGATCTTCTTTTGTCTTTGTCATTTTTGCTTCGTCCTTGAAGATGAGGCATTACTCAATCTCAGTGGAGATGCCCCTTCATCCTTCAAGCCTTATCTATCGCCCACTCTTCATCTTCGTGGATAAGCTACAATCAACTCCATTAGCCATCCTCACGTATGCCATCATTTTCTCTTGACGAAGTGCTTTTCCTCCGTTTGTTATCACATGGCTTGGGTCTGTGGGCCTCTTCTTCGCATGCGGGCCAGAATTGGCTTTTTCGTGAACCTCATATTTTTGACTAATTACAAGTTTCATGTCACACATAATGATTAAATCAACAATGGAGGACAAATATCATTAGTAAACTTTGGGAGGTAATTCTCTAAAATAAAAAAACATGAAATATTATTCCCTAATCCAATAAACAAAAAATATATATTTCCTTAATTTCCCGAAATATTAACTTATAAATTCCAAAACTTATTGAAGAATAATATTACATCATGTAACTTGCGTAAACCTCTTTTATAACTTTAATTTTTTTTTAAAATAAATAAATTAGAAAACCAAAACTTATTGCAGGTTGCCAACAACAAATATCAGCAATCATCCTAAGTTCGGAAAAGAAGAAAATTAGTGAGACCAAACAAAGAGATTAAAACAATGTGTCAGTTGTATGCTTTCATCGACTTGAAGACACTGGGTTCTACAAGTCTATACCATTCAGGGACAAAGATCAAGTTGCTTCGGAATCTACCAATTTAGATTCCTAAGACTAGGAAAGAGTCGTTTCGACATAAGGTAGAAAAGTCTACAAACTAGAGAGCTCCGTACAGTTCTGCTGTGCAGAAAGTATACAACGTCAGAACATATCATTGATCGAATTAGAATTTGTCTCAAACGGCTAGATCACTATCTTCTCAAGGCATGTGCCTATAAATAGAGACCTAGGCACTCAAGGAGAAGGTTAAAAGAAATCACTGAGCTTATCAGAGTTACCAATTCAAAGGATCAACACTCTCTTTGTAACCTACATCCCTGTTCTTACGAGGTTTCTAAGGTCTCGAGCTTTAAGGCTTCCAAAGCTCTCATACTTCCCGTGTTTGACACACGAGGCTCTGAGCATCTTGCTAGATCAATTTCCAAAGTTCTTACTTTATGAGTAAGAATCTGAGTTGAGTTTCTCAGACCTTGAGAAACTCTGGTGGAACACCACCCAACCAACCAACCAACCTAGATGTTCATGGAAAAAAACAAACATCCAACCCCTTTCCAGCTAGTGGCTGCATGACGTGTTCGCATATTAAGCTAAAGAGAGCGAGTTTCTAATGGACTAGGCGAGACCGCATACAGTCGGTGGACGGAAGAGCTGGTCACGACTGTGATAGATTGTGCTACATCATCCTGTTACGAGTTCTACTGATTTCCGACCTACGCGGTTGAAGAGTGGAAGTATGACAATTGACTCAAAACCACTATAAAAATCTTGCGTCCTTTACCTGCTTTTACTTTTCTTGCTCTGTTTTCATTTCCTCTCCTTCTTGAGGCCCAACAACTTTCATGAGAAATCAACTATGTAAGATTAGGCTATCAAACCAATTTTTAGAACTAGAATAGACCAAAAACAGTTAGTTCTGATAACAAAAGAGTAAAACTCTTATTTATTTTTCATATATTTCCACTGCGTAGATTATCCTCTACTTTTTGGGACCAACAATTATTTTCCGTTGCCTTTAGTTTGGTATTTCACCTGAGGATATTTTTGTTGCTAGGTGTTTTTTTAACTGCGCATTACGTGGTCAGTTGCTATGTTGCTAGGAGTTTTTAAATTTAACTATGGATTATATTTATTGAGAAGTTTTTTCTAATTTTTACTAGGATTTTTTTAATTTTATCTAGGGACTATTTTCGTTGCTAAGTTTTCTCCATTTCATCTACAAATTATTTTGGTTGCTAAGCTTTTTTCATTTTACCTACAAAATAATTCCATTGTATGCTTTTTTTTTTTTCATTTTACGGACGGATGATTTTTGTTGCTAAACTTTTTATTATTATATATTTTTTTTGTTTGTGTTTTACCTACAGATTATTTCTACTGCTGCTAATCTTTGTTTTATTTAAGCTGCCAATTAGTTCCGTTGCTATGCCTTTTTTATTTTACCTAAGAATTACTTCCGTAGCTAAATTTTTTAATTTTATTGTTATTTTAATCGTTTTCTAATTATTTTTTCCTATTATTTTGCAAAAGAGACCCTCCATCTAAGGATGTCAATTTAGCCCGAAACTTGCGGGTTGGCCCGATTAACCCGAGTCAAAATGCGGGTTAGGGTCGAAATATTTTGACCCGAAAATTTTTTTGCCCGAATAGCCTGGAACGAAATAACCCGAGGCCCGATAGGGTTGAGCGCGAAACCCGATAGATTAGCCCGATTAACTCGATTATTTTTTAATTAATATATTTATTATAATTATAGTACTAAAATCTACTTCTAATATTGAAGATCATAATTATTAATTAAGTTTCAAGTTATATAATTATATTTAGTTCAAATAGTATTCAATAAATAGTTAAGTTTATTTATTTTTGAATTTAAAAATATTGCTAAAAGAAAAATAATGTGTTTTTAATAGTTAAATTTATCATTATCTAAAAATTTGTGATTTGTTATGCATTTCTTATAAGAGATAAGTATTATTTTATTTATTTTTATTATTTAAAATATTAAAGGAGTGAAAAGATATTAAAAATAAAAAATAATTAATAAATTTATTGGCCCGACGGACTAGCCCGAAAACTGATGGTTTAGGATTAGGGTCAATATTTTTTAGCCCGAAAAAATTTCAGCCCGATTCAACCCTGACCGATTAACCTGCAGCCCAAACCCGAAATCCGAAGGATTAGCCCTATTGACATCCCTACCTCCATCCATCGTCACTTTAAAATTCCCATTACATTTGTCACTTTACAACTCCGGCCACCTTCCATCGCCACTGTCAGCTATAGTACCGGAAGAAAAAGTTTATGCTCAGCTAAGGGAGGAGTTTGAGAGCGTCTGTTATTCGAGAAAAATCATCGCAATCCTAAGAAGCCTGGCGAAGACGCTGTTTGCAATCTCTCAGCTAGCATCAATCAACACCCACTCGAATTCAGGTTTTTTAATTGGTTGTTAACAGAAAAACAGAGAAGGCAAACAAACCAATGTCATATGAATTATAACTGGAATTTATCCACAAATAAAACACATTGGCGAAATCCCTTTAATTTGTTTACTCTAGAACTAGAATACCTTTAACTATTGGGATTTTGTGTAGTGGTCTTCGTCTCATAATTGTTTGGGGTTTTTTAGACCTATCATGTATTCTTCCTTTACCACTTCAATTGTCCATTTTTTTGGTAATTATCCATTTACCTTAAATAAAAAGTTAATACATACTAATTAATAAAATACCAATTTATACTATCTCTACTTACATTGATTATTGTGTCAAATCTCAAGGGACAATTCCGACGGAGGGAGTATCACTTATGATCTTAAAATACATATGCTGGGATATTTATGCAGTTTTGACTTACTTCAGTTCTACTTCCACCTATTCTAGTTTCTATCTTTTGAATATCATTATGTTCATCCTCATTGTGTAGATGCTGAAATATATAATTCTTGTTCTTTTCACAGGTTCATGTGAATATACTTGAAATTCTTCAAGAAATCGCATTGTAGTTCCCTCCACATAATGCATCCTAACAGTTTTTGCGAGCTGGGCATATAGCTTCGCCTTTTTGGAAGGTTCTTATAATACCAGCGTAGGTACCATTTCTATGTACAATATGTCCTTAGTGAACAACAAATATCAGTAATGGCTAGCTAGAAGCACACGTAGGAAAACCAATTGCCTTAGCTGCTATCACCTTTATAAAAGTAAAACTTGTATGTTTTGGTAATTTTTGGAAGGTTTATTCAATAACTGGGTATTGCTGTTTTAGGAATCTTCATGGTAGTCTTAACATTTAGAAGGACAGCTTTACATAATTAGATGTGAGCTGCTTTAACTATTTAAAGTTCACCGACCATCCTACTTAAAGTTTTAAAAAGTAAATCGTGCCATGGATTTGATCAAGAAGCAGCTAAAAGCCTAACAGTAATGATGGTGTCTTTACAATTTTGTACATTAAAGCTAGGACCTCAAAGGTACGTTGCATACCGCAACAGCCAAACCTAATGCGAAGTTATTGTATGCTTTCCCAGAATCTGGTCTTGCAGATTTCAGTTGCTATTATTCAATGTGTTTTGTCTTGTTAAGGTTGCATGTGTTTAGTGTGACGCATAGTGCTTACTCATTAATTATGACTACAAAATACTTCTAATTAAGTGGAAAATCTTTCGTACTCTGGTCACATACTCTACTGCGTTTCTCTTCCTTCTAAGTCTTTTATTTTCTACCTGTTAAAAGGCATGGTCAGCGACTAATTCTAATATGACCTCATAATATTTTTTTTTTTGTTGTTGTTTGGAAACATGAATTGGTGATTCATTGAATTCTTGTATATTTTGATTCACATCATTGGATAGTCACTCTTGTATATCTTTTAGGGAATTTTCTGAATACTGACTGATTTTCTTATTGAAGATTTATTGACCACAGTCTCTCTCTCTCTCTCTCTCCACTTCTATTAACTAATAACTCTTCATTTTCTCATTCCTTTTTCAGCTATATTTCAGCCCTGCAACAGTGAAAATGTTGAGAAATCTAAAGGTATGTTGATAGTGCATCTTGCTTGGTAATATATCTCATTTTTTTATACCTGATGTATGAGTATGTTAATCCTTTGTCTTATTGGTGTTTCAACATGCTTTAACAATAATAAAGTTGGTAGATCATCGTGCAAATGCAAACTCTAGTGTCTAAAAAGTCCATTCTGAAACAAAAATGAATTTGTTTGCCAGAGTAATTTCTCTTCGAAGGAAAAAGCTCATATTGATCTCTGTCTCATGCTATTACCATCATGCACAGGAGGATTGGATCTCATCGAGACTTTGTTCATCTCTTGTTTGTTTCCGCCTAGCAAAATGTTTAAGTGGAGGATTATGCCTATCATACTATTCAAATTCTTTCCAGAGCAATACTCTCCTGGTCCACATCAGTTTTTCTCATTTATTATTCCTACAAACGAACATCTTTATTTGCTGCAGCCAGTGCTAGCAAACTACATTACAATTTTTAGGTCTTGGTAATTTCTGTGACATACATTTCACGAGAATTTAATGAATTTGGTGCAAGACGAACCTGTTGGAAATTTGGGTATTTTGTGGTAAATTTCTGATTTAAAATATTTAATTTCGTCGTAATTAAATATTACCAACATAATCTACGCGAAGAGTAGATGATCGTAGTATATTTATTTTCTCAAATTCGAATTCCGTTGAGTGATAAATAAGTCCACGAAGTGACACGGTTGGTGGGATTATTTCATAAGTGAAGTATGTAATAAATGAAGTATATCCCACATTGATAGATTAAAGTAATTAATCTATGTTTAAATACCATTATATTGAGGTGTATAATAACCAAGTGTGCAGTGTATGTGGCACCCGGTGGCTCGCCTCGCGCGCCGCCGCCGTTCGCCTCGCCAAGCCTCGGCCTACGGCCTCAGCAAGGTCGGTGGACGAGCGCCCGCACTCGTGACTCGAGCCTCGACCCTGACCTCGGTCTTGGTTCTTGGCAATTTGTATTTGGGCTCTTGGGTCCCTTGGCTTGGCTTGGTCCACGGTGGCTTATCTTTTTGGGCAAGTGAAGTTAGCATGCGGGCTCGACACGTGGACGGTCGACGTGGCTAGTCCAGTCGACGTGGTGCACAATGGGCATGTGACGTGGCTGATGAGTTAGCCACGTGTTGCTATTGCATGTGTTTCAGCACATTTAGCACATGTTGGAATTGCATTCAAATGTTGTAACGGCTCTAGCCATTGAATGTCGTCGGTTACTCCGTGTCTCATGCCTTGTAACGGTTCAGCATTGATGCTGAGACAGGCATTGAATGTCGTCGGTTACTCCGTATCTCATGCCTTCTAACGGTTCAGCATTGATGCTGAGACAGGCCTCCCCTGGGTGGACATATCTATAAATAGGTATGCATTGAGTTGTCCCCGGTTCCTCAAACATCCGACATCAGACAACTCATTTAGCCAGAGATACTGCAACATTTCCCTCATATTGCTGCATCTCTTTTGTTGTTCTTCTGCAACTCAGTTTTGCCTCTATTTAGTTTGCCGGAGCCTTTTTGATTGCGGTGCTGCGTTGAAAAGGACGAAGTCATTTTATCTTTGGGGACAAACCACCGTTAGACGAGCACTACGTCGGCGAATTTGTCTTGCGGGAAGAGGGCTTCCTCGACTCGGCCGAGATTTATTCTACTTTGTTTTCTTTTATTTATTTCATTTCATTTTATTTCAATTGTTCTCGTGCTAGCAGTACCTGCAGATATACTTGTAAAAACTTGATGTACCAGACATAATTACTTGTAGTGTTTTAAGTTCTTCTTCAGATCTTGTACCCAACAATCGCAAGACAAATTTTCTACTTCTCAAGATCAAAGAAGGCTTATCACTCTCTCAGTAGTGCCGGAGGAAGCAACTCCAACAATGGTCATAAACTCCATCTGATTGCTCAAGCCGAAAAGCCCTTCAAGTTTGGAGGTGAGGACTTCAAAACTTGGCAACAAAAGATGTTATTCTACCTCACAACTCTTGGATTGGCGGCTTACTTGAAGGAAGACAAGCCGGAGCTTGCCGATGATGAGGCCGATCAAAACAAGAGAATAACTTTTGATAATTGGTGTCAAGGGGACTTTCTTTGTCAAAATTTTATATTAAATTGTTTAGTTGATCCCCTATACGCCGTGTATTGTAATGTAAACACCGCAAAAGAACTATGGAAACAATAAGAAAGAAAGTACAAAACGGAGGACGTGGGTACTAAGAAGTACGTCGTGGTCAAGTACCTGTCATACCTTATAGTTGACGGTCGTTCGGTGGTGGAACAAATACATGAGTTTCAACTCATTTTGCACAACGTTCACGCCGAGGGGATGTTACTCCCTGACGCCTTCAATGTGGCTGCGGTCATTGAGAAGTTGCCTCCTTCGTGGAAGGATTTCAAGAGCTACCTTAAGCATAAGCAAAAGGCTATGTCTCTTGAAGATTTTGATTGCCAAGCTTCGTATTGAAGAGGACAATCGAAAGGTGGATCCAAAGCCGAGAGCTATGGATGCCAAGGCCAATTTGATAAAACGTGGTGGTCCATCAAAGAAAAGGCAAAGACCCAACCTGTCGAACAAGGGGATTGTGATACAAGAACCTAAGTTCAAAGGTGTTTGCTACAATTGTGGCAAAAGTGGGCATATGGAAAATCAACGCAAAACGCCTAAGAATAAAAATAAAGGCAAAGCAAAGATGAATGTCAATAATGTTGAACCTGATAATGATTGGGATGACTTGTGTGCCGTGGTTTCCGAGGTTCACCATGTTGACAATCCACGTGAATGGTTTGTTGATATAGGCGCAACATGTCAAGTGGCTTCCAAAAGTAATGTGTTTATTTACTATAAGTCGGTTGAAGGAAAAAATCTCCATATGGGAAATCAAGCTTCTTCAGATGTGGTTGGAGTGGGCAATGTTGTGCTCAAGCTCACCGGTGGCAAGGATTTGACCTTAAAGGATGTGCTGCATGTCCCAGACATCCGAAAGAACCTCGTTTCGTGCTCTTTACTTGTAAATCATAGATTTAAACTTGTATTTGAGTCTGAAAAGTTTATCTTGTCAAAGTTTGGAAAGTTCCTTGGTAGAGGTTATCTAGCCAATGGTCTTTTCAAGTTGAATGTAATGGCACGACGCCTAGCCGAAAAGAAAATCAATAAGTTTGAATCTTCTTCTTCTTATTTGATTGAGTGCTCTTCTTTGTGGCATGTAAGATTGAGACATGTAAATCTTAATGCAATAAAAATATTAGTAAATCTGAATTTACTAAAAGTGGCTGAATTCAAACAAACTAAATGTGAAGTTTGTGTTGATGCGAAAATGACAAGAATACCGTTTAATTCAGTCGAAAGGAGCACTAAACCTCTAGAGTTGATACACACGGATTTGTGTGATTTCAAAATGGTGCAAACTAGAGGTGGAAAAAAGTATTTTATTACTTTTATTGATGATTGCACCAGATATTGTTATCTCTACGTGTTGAGAAGTAAAGATGAAGCAATTGATGCCTTAAAAAATTATAAAGAAGAGGCTGAAAATCAATTGAGTACTCGGATCAAGATGATTCGAAGCGATAGAGGTGGAGAGTATGTTGCTCCGTTTGAAGAATTATGCGCCGCTTCGGGCATTATTCATCAAACAACGACACCTTACTCTCCTCAGTCCAATGGTGTTGCGAGAGGAAAAATCGGACACTAAAGGAAATGATGAATGCCCTGTTGATAAGTTCGGGGTTACCCTAAAATTGTGAGGTGAAGTTGTTTTAACAGCTAACTGTATCTTGAATAAGATACCTCTTAAAGGGAAATAGGAGACACCTTATGAGTTGTGGAAAGGTCGAAAACCTTCCTATAAGTATCTAAAGGTGTGGGGTTGTTTAGCAAAGGTCGAAGTACCTTTACTCAAACAAGTTGCAATTGAACCTAAAACAATTAATTGCATCTTTATAGGATATGCTTTGAATAGTGCTGCCTATCAATTTTTGGTGCACAAATCGGATAATCCGAATGTGATCGAAGGCACCACTATAGAGTCAAGGAATGCTATATTCTTTGAGCACATCTATCCTTGTAACGATAAGGAAGATGTACCGACTATGTCTAGAAAAAGGACATATGAAGAGGCTACTAGGTCTACTCCTATAGAGGAAGAACCGAAACGTAGTCAAAGGGCTAGAGTGGCTAAAAGATTTGGTCCGAATTTCATCACCTACATGTTAGATGATGAACCTCGAACCATGAAAGATGCCTTAGCTAGACCCGATGCCTCACTATGGCAAGAAGCCATTAATAGTGAGATTGAATCGATTATGCAAAATCATACTTGGATTTTGGCCGATCTCCCAAAAGGTTGTAAGCCCTTAGGACGCAAGTGGATCCTTTAAAGAAAGTATAAAGCCGATGGTTCTATTGATAAGTATAAAGCACGTCTTGTGGCGAAAGGCTTTAAACAAAGAGAGGAAGATGACATGTTGATCATGAGTAGGAATCAACAAATGATTGTCGATACCAGATGAATGTTGGAGAAGAATTTCAACATGAAAGACATGAGTGTGGCTGATGTGATTCTTGGAATCAAAATCATAAGGCAACCTAATAGAATTATCCTATCACAGTCTCACTTCGTTGAGAGAGTGTTAAGGAAATTTGATGCTTATGATAGTACCCTAGCCAAAACACAACTAGAGCTCAATGTTCATTTTGTTAAAAACAAAGGTGACCCTGTTGGTCAAGAGGAATATGCAAGGGTCATTGGTAGTCTAATGTACTTGACTAACTGTACTAGACCGGATCTTGCATACGCAGTTGTTGGTCCCTGAGATCAGAGTCGTCGTGGTGATGATACAATACTCACACGAATTGCAGTGGAAGATATAAACGTTCACTTGCACTTTAAGTTCTTTTCAAAGATTGTTTAGCTCAACTTTACTTAGGTTTTCCTTGCAGATATACGCTAGCAACTCTGTTGCTAGGTTTCAAATCACTGTCAAATATTAAGCAATAAAACAGTAAACACAATAACAACACAGTATTTATAGTGGTTCGATCAAAAGATCTACGTCCACTCCTTAGCCGAAACGCTAAGAATTCACTAAGTAAGTATACGGAATACAAGGATTCGCCTTTCAGGTAAAGTAGGCAGTGAACTTTCGACCCGGCTACTTCACGACTATCCTCCGTTACTCCGAACTCCTCAGGCGTAGTTCTAATAGAGTCAAGGGCACACCTTTGTAAAACTCGCCTTTGCTACTATGGAAGATTTATAGTTCCTTCCGAACTTTACTTCGATTGCGGCTAGACGCCCGTCCTAGTCAAAACCTTTTCAGAGAATTGACTGTTGGATGCTTCCAATAAACGAAGGTATCCCAATGATTGAAGAATCTTGATCAAAG
Source organism: Plectranthus barbatus (assembly GCA_026898455.1). NCBI lineage: Eukaryota > Viridiplantae > Streptophyta > Magnoliopsida > Lamiales > Lamiaceae > Plectranthus > Plectranthus barbatus. The sequence goes on from JAPKLW010000714.1 coordinate 33,219, forward strand.
TCCAGGAATCTCTTCAATGGAGTGTCAGATAATCAATAGGGATACTCTGGTTGTTGAAGGCTTTTAATATCTTTTGAACGTTGGCTTTCAACTGACTGCTCTTTAGCTTTTGTTTTTGTCTTAAGAATCTCTTAAGAGTGTGTTCGTGTATTGAATGAGCAGTTGTCGTCTCTCACTTCTAAACTTGTCTTTTATACCTGGAGATTCAAACTTTGAATCTCCATAACCGTTAGACACAACGGTTCCTTGTCCAGGAGTGGTTTGACTTTCACCGTCCTTTCTGGCTTCGTACAGTGCTTTTTGACGTATTTCAGGAAAGTCTTGTCCTTGCACGTACGATTGTCAGAACGGTAGTGTAGCAATCGTTGTTAGTTGTCTTGCTTTGCTAAGCTCCTTCTGAACAATCTGCTAGCTTTCATTAGCAATCTGCTAGATAGATATCGGACTGTTGACTTCTCAGCAGTTGCTCTTCATTTTCCTGATTCCTTCGAATCCGGATTGCTAATGCCTTTAGCAATCTGCTATGTGCTAGCGAATGCTGACTCCTCAGCATTCTGCTATCTCTTTGACTTCTAGCAAGTGTTAGCCTTCTCTAGCAGTCTGCTAGAAATACTTCTAGCAACCTAATCTATTACAACTCAATACATAGCCTATACAGGACATTAGAAGAGTTGTTAGACTATGCTAGAATTCAACAATGATCGACCAAATGCTAAGACTTTGATTCAACAAAACCTATTACAAATTTGATCCTAAAGGGAGAATTACAAAAATAATTCCCAACAGCAGTGAAAAAATTGAGCCAGTACATGAGCAATCCCAGTAGTGATCACTAGAAGACTCTTGTGAGAGTTTTGAGATACTTGAAGTATACTCTTAACTTGGGATTACATTATACAAGTTTTCCACTTGTACTTGAAGGGTACAATGATGCAAATTGGATCTCTGATTCAAATGACTCCCACTGCACAAGTGGATACGTGTTTACAATCGGTGGGGGGCAATGTCCTGGAAATCCACGAAACAAACTTGTGAGTTCCACGATGGAATCTGAGTTTATTGCTTTAGATAAAGCAGGTGAAGAAGCAAAATGACTTCGACACTTTCTAGAGGATGTCCCATGTTGGAGCAAGCCTGTGCCGTAAGTGATGATTCACTGTGATAGCCAAGCGGCTATTGGTCGTGCACAAAATAATATATACAACGGTAAGTCGAGACATATACATCGTCGACATAATACCATTAGAAAATTGATCTCAAATGATGTGATATCCATTGATTATGTGAAATCAATTGATAAGCTTGTAGATCCTCTAACCAAAGGGTTAAACCGAGATCAAATGTGTAAATTGCTTGAGGGAATGACATTGAAATCCACATTATGAATGAGTGCAGTAGATACCCAACCTAGATGATTGGAGATCCCAAGAACTAGGTTTGTTGGTCCCAAGATCAGAGTCGTCGGATTGGTGGTCTCAGCGTGATCGTTAGCATCATTGGCCTGATCAGCAGTCTCGTCACCTGCTGAGTGCGTCTGGATTGGATTGTAATCACTCATAGACTTAGTCGGGTTAATACGCATATTTTCGAAAGAATTCAAGATCGATTGACCATGGACATCATTAGTCTCATGATTACTAACCACTTTCTCTCTTATAACTCTGCACACTAAGATAGACTCATCAAGAATAACATTGCATGTTATTTCCACCACTTCGGTTGTCTTGTTTAATACTCTATAGCCTTTGTGAGAAGGGTGACCATATCCAAGGAACACACCTTCATCAGACTTAGGCAAAAAAGTATTAAGCTTTGACTTCCCATTGTTATGGATATAGCATGTCGAACCAAAAGCACGGAGATAAGTGATAGAAGGCTTACGACCGTTGTACACTTCATAAGGAGTCTTATTGAATCTGGCAGTGATTGCGCTCCTATTCTGAGTATAGCAGGCCGTCATGACTGCTTCGCCCCAATACTTAGCGGACAGCTCGAAATCATCTAGCATAGACCACACTTCTTCCTTCAACGTTCGGAACCTAGCAGTGGATTTCTCATGCCCGATACCAGCTTCAGCGCAAACATCCATCAAGATCCCGTTGCAAAACTCGGTTCCATTGTCCGATCTAATCCTCTTGACTGTAACTTCTTTGCTATTTTGCTCCTTGAGGATTAGCTCCGGTAGGATGAGCTTTACTTCATCTTTGGTCTTTAGCAATCGAACCCATGTGTACCTGGAGTAGTCATCAACAAACAGAAGTGTATAAACTTTTTTACTTACAGTGGGTGGAGTGACTGGGCCAAATATATCCATGTGCAAGAGTTCTAGGATCCTTTCTGAAGTGGCCTTCTCCGGGTTGGATTTGAATGATGCTTTGGTCTGCTTCCCTTGCTGGCAAGCTTTGCACACACCTTCCTTGCGGAAAGTCTCAGCAGGCAGACCTACAACAAGCTTATTCTTGGCTAGATGGTTAATGGTTTTAAAATTCAGATGATTTAACCTCTTGTGCCATAGCCAAGATAAGCTCTCCCACAATTTAGCATGAATGTTGTTGACCGCTTTGCCAATCAACAATATATAGGCCACCCTTGCGGATGTCTCTAAGCTTTACTTCACCTGTAGCATTGTCATTAATAGAACATCCAGTATTAACTAAGGAAACGGTGTACCCATTTTCGCATAGCTGGCTAATGCTTAGCAGGTTGTGCTTGAGATTGGACACGAGTGCAACATTGATAATCCTTAGTCCATTTCGCTCTATGCATCCTCTCCCAACCACTCTACCTTTGCTATTGTCACCGAACATTACTGTGGGGCGATAAAATCTTTATATGTCACAGAACAACTCTTCATCCCCCGTCATGTGGGCTGAACAACTGCTATCAAGGATCCATTCATTTGACATACTTGATGTCTTAGCACAGGGATCCTGATCCTGCAAAACAATCAACAAGTTGATTTAGGTACCTGCTTAGCATCGGGTCCGGCGGGATTGGCATGGATCATGGTTCATTTTTGGAACCCACATCTTGGTGATCTTCAAGATTTTCTTCTTGATCTCACCCTTCACAACCTTCTCGACCTTAGGATAAGTATGCTTTACATTATTAGATCTGGGTGTGGATCTGTGCTTAGCCTTCCTAGTCATTTGAAATGGAAATGGTTTGGACTCAGGCCTCACATAGGTGTTCCTCCTATGTGGTGTGTAAGAGTGATATTGTGGTCTTACAGCATGATAATTAACCTGCTTGCCATTGTGGAAGGAAGGATATGCTTTCCTAGCATTAGGAACAAAATGCTCAGCATTCCTTCTCGACACTGCTGGGGATCACTGCTTAGCATTAGCTTGCTGTGTCCTCTGCTGAGGTCTAGCAGATCCACTTTGCTTACGTCTTTCCCCCTGCTTTGCATTTGAGGATTCAACAGTCATCTTTCCCTTAGTATACGCTTTAGTATATAACTTTCCATCAGAGACGAATTGAATCTTTCTCTGCTTAGAAGTTTTTGCCTTATCAAATACAACCTTCTTATAGGGTTTGCTAGAAGCTTCAATACTACCAAGGCCTAACCCAGATCTATCAGTATGAGATCTTTGTTGGCTCACAATGGCATTTAGTACTGCCTTGCTAGTAGTATAAGCACAAATGCGTTCCTTACTAGCCCTGTTTTTCAAAGCGTGATTCTCCTTTTCAAGGTTTTGAAAATTTTCAGAGAGTTTGGAGAAATCATCCTTGAGTTTCGAGAGTTCTTTGCTATCAGACCTTAGTCTTTCGACTTCATTGGTCAAAGATGTGACTTTCAATTGTAGCGAAGTGTTCTCTCCTACTATAGCATCTTTCATTTCATACATCTTTGAAAACTCTAAAGATAGCTTAGTAAGGTAATCATCCTCGGAATCTAATGAAGTAGACTCCTCCAATTGATGCGTGATAGTTGGAAAAGAAATACTCATGGAAATTACCTCCTGACCATCGACTGCAAGAGCCAATTCAGCAGGCTGCTCAGCATCCGCATCAGCATCCTCAACAATATTTGCCATTAACACAAGCATGGCTTCCTCATCATCTTCTTCGGTGGAATAGTAATACTCCTCATCAATATCTGGGATATCAGCTACCTGAGTCCTCGTCAGCAACACCCTGGTAATGGCTTTAACAACACGTCTCTCAAATCTTTGCTTCAGGCGCTCACTCTCCTCTTTGCTGACTTTCGAACATTCGTGCTTGAGATGATCTGGCGAATCACACTCAAAACATGTCCTAGGCTTTCGCTCTGCTGAGCGGGTGAATGATGAAGAAAACATTGCTTCCTTGGCTTCTTTTTTAGCTTTGGCTTCCAGCATCAGCTTCTGAAGCTTTCTCATTAGCTCTTCTAGCTCGCTGATCTTTAAATAACCAGGTTGAGAACCTGAGGTTGAGACAACCTCCTTTGCTGACGACGCTGGAGCAGATCTCTCACCACGGAAAGGCTTCTTGGGCTTCCATTTGTTGGGATCTCTCTTAGCGAAGAATGCTAAGTCCTCAGAGTTAGCAGCGGGTGTCAATTGAGCTTGTGCCACGACTGCTTCATTCTTCTTTGACTGCTGGATTATAAACTCGTGAGTTTTAAGTTGAGCAAATACCTCGGATGTTGACATGTTGCTGAGGTCCTTCTCGCTCAAGCTTGTCATCTTCACGAACCAGTCTTCTCTTGGGAAGAGTTAAGAAATGATCTTGTTGTTCATCTCCCCATTGTCATATGTCTTTCCCAGGTTGCGAAGCTCTCCAACAATATCTTCTATTGCTTGAATAGATTCTCCTGCATGCATAGAGAAGGATTCATATTTATCAATAGCTACCTGGAGCTTGTTGCGCTTCATTTGGTCGGTTTCCTGGGAGGATTCACAGACATAATCCCACATTTGCTTTGCTGTATCAAAGTCCAAGGCTTTATCTGCCATCAACGAAGGCAAAGAATCAAGGATGAACTTCTTTGCTAAGTGCTTCAGTTGAGCTCGCTTTTTATCCTCTATTGTATACTCCTCGAATGGCTTTGGGATCATTTGAGGTGGTGCCGGTTGTCCATCAGCGACCTCTCCAATAAAAGTGTTAGCTTTCATGATTTTAATAGGACCTTTCTCAAGAACATTATATACTGAAAGCATTATGATTGGTATATTATGTACAAGGTCGATTGGTTAATATACTGGGAATCATATATGTTGTATGTTCATCTCCTGTCTGAATTAACAAACATGTGTCGCAAACGCAATTATCCTCTTATCTCGTCGATAGGGAGATCATATGGTGTGTAGTAGATCACAGAAGATCATATGGATCGTTTGACCTAGCGAGATATAAATAGTTATCACAGCTGAGACAGTTCCAGGATAAACTGTCGGTGTAGGCTGCATCATACGCGGTAATAAGCATCATATCTTGGATGGATTGGTATGCTGGTGTGGGGTACACAATGATAAGGACCTAAGTCAAGGTCGATTCTTTTATCTGACATTAAAAGAATCTAGATCTCTATGGCTTGATGAGATCCTAAGCCTATATGAAGGTACAGAAGTATATGCAGATTGTGTATTGCTTTGAGTTGCAGTGAAAGGCTCTGGTTGAGCTTGTATATCTGTTTCTTGGGTAATAGCAGTTTGTGTATGACTGTCTGGTACTGGAACTAGGTAACCACATCCAGTATAGGATGGTGACATTCCCTGAGCAGCTCAAAAGGTTCGTTACGCTAAAGTCCTTCAGGCTGATTAAGTTCAAGCATAAGTGAAAAGGTTTGAGTGGATTGACTCAGGAATATAAGATGTTAATTAATTAAATAGCTTGTCAGAGCTTAAATTAATTAACGAATGTCTGTAACCTTAAATATGGGGATATACCAAGCCCATGCAACCCGTACCTCAAAACGTGGTAGCAAATAGGTAGGAAAGTATTGATTCTCTGGTGGAATGAATCAATATTAATTAATTAATCATATTCTGGGTTGAATATGAGAATTAATTAATTGATAGACCTTATTTGCTATTTGCATTCTGGTCCCTGGTCTGGCCCATGAAACTCAGGCCGAATAAAAGTCCAGTATTTTCCTATAAATAGGCCTCAGTTCCTCAGATCTCAACGCACCACAAGATCATAAGTTGCACACATCAAACCAGAATTTGGGAGCTGTTGTGATCGACTAGATCTGAGAAACGAGGAGGAAATTTTGCTTCTCAACCGGGCAAGGAATCTGAAATGAATCTTCACCAGATATTCAGATTGACTTGGGATACAACTCAGAAGATCTGATCAGGAGGATTATTTTCTTTCTTCTCTCTCCTTCTTGTTTTCGAAAATTACATACTAATTTTCATAGATTTATTTCCTCAGTCTGTTAGGAATTAAATCTTTGTGCGTGGGAAAAGATCAAGAGGAATCTCCGCGCACTCGTTCTTCAGGGTTTTCGCAATCCAGGTATTCCGCATAACCTTCTTTATCCATAATCAATGGGAGCATGCTAGGAATAATCATAGGCATAGCAATTTATTTTTGATATTCCAATTAACGATCCTGGCAAACGGACTTCGTGATTCAGTTCATGAATCCCTTTCAATTGGTATCAGAGTCAGGTTCATTAATTGGCTCTATCGGAAAAAAATAATATTGCCTATGATTTGCATGATTATTATTATTGATTGAATGCTATGAATGGTTTTTGGATTGTATGATTATGTTTTTCGTCCTCGTGGTTCTCGGGTTAATCCGCCCTTTTATAAGGATTTGTTTTTCACCCACGAGATAAATCCATGGTTAGATTTAGATTTTTTAAAATGTAATTAGGTTTATTCAATGTAATTTTTTTTAAAAAAATTAAATCTATAAAACGGAGAACAAAGAACACGAAGAACGAAGGGCTGCGCAAGAATGCATGTAGGCGCCGACAAAGCAGCACACCATGTACGGCGGTCGGCGAGGGCATGTACAGCGGGACGGTGCGCGGCAGGCGACGACTAGCGGTGGCGTGAGCATCTGTCTTCGTAGTAAACCCTAAACCCTAGCAATCTGTCTTCGTAGTTAAGTCTGCTGACCCCTCAGCAGATACGTACTCAGCACTTGAGTCTTGTTCCTTGATTGTTATGCCTTCTAGCAATCTTCTTCTTAGTGGCGAATGCTAACTCCTTTAGCATTCTGCTATCTCTTTATTAGTAGCGAATGCTAACTCCTATAGCATTCTGCTATATCCTCACTGCTGACTGCTGAGCGAATGCTCCTAGCAGTCTCTTTCTTCAGCATATGATTGCTAACGCCTTAGCAATCATTCTTCTTAGCATTTGACTGCTAACATCTCTAGCAGTCATTCTCGTCTGCTGACTTCTCTAGCAGCTACCATCTCCTGAGAACTCTTCTAGCATTCCGAAGTTGCTTGACTTGATATTTTTCGTTCCTTTTGCTAATACTTCTGCAATCTTTTCAAGCACTTCCTGATTCTATTAAAACTCTATATTTTTCTTAAACAGGACATTACAACAGAGTTGCTAGACTATGCTAGAATTCAGCAATTGATCGACCAGTCTACTAAGGTTTGATCCAACTAAACCTTTTACAATATGATCCTAAGGGAGATTTAGGAATAATTTCCCAACAAGGTTCAATGGGACAACTAAACTACACAAGTTCGAGTGATAACACCGACAAGATAATGTCTTCTCTTGTGGCGATGACTTGGAAAATGACTTATCTACCCTTCCCTAAAGAAAGCAAGTAAGGTGTTATAAGCCAGCGTGTGGTATAGGTTAAGCCTTTAGTGACTTTTAATGACTCCTGAAAACCTCGTGATGGTTGAGCTAAGCAGGAATGCTTGGAATAGGAGGTCACCTATATATGTGGAAGTGGGGGGCTGCTTCAAATGAACACTTATGAAACCAAAGGGTGTGTCCACAGCCTGTAATGGAATCAAACGAGATAACGAATAGGGGTTGAAATGTTAATGCTTCAATGTTATTGTCTCGGTACACACGACTGAGGATTAGTTCAAGGTATCCCTACAACTAAGCCGCCAGTGTGCCCGACGACATTTAAGATGAATGGTTCAAAGCCATAAACTACCTGTTCAGGTGCATTAACATCTCTCGAAATTGAGTTAGCTATGCATCATGCATTTCGGCATTTCCACTCATGGGGAGGATTGTTGGTAATTCGGGTACTTTGTGGTAAATTCCCAATGTGAAATATTTAATTTCATCGTAATTAAATATTACCAACATAATCTACGCAAAGAGTAGATGATCGTGGTATATTTATTTTATCAAATCCAAATTCCGGTGAGTGAGAAATGAGTCCACGAAGTAACACGATTGGTGGGATTATTACATAAGTGAAGTATGTAATAAATGAAGTGTATCCCACATTGATAGATTAAAGTAATTAATCTATGTTTAAATACCATTATGTTGAGGTGTGTAATAACCAAGTGCGCAGTGTATGTGGCACCCGGTGGCTCGCCTCGCGCGCCGTCACCGCCGCTCACCTCGCCCCGCCTCGCCTCGGCCTACGCCTCAGCAAGGCTAATGGTCGAGTGCCCATGCCTATGCCCCAAGCCCAACCCCGACCTCGGTCTAAATCTCGGTTCTTGGTTCTTGACATTTGGTCTTTGGGTGGTCTTTGGGCTTGATAAGTTCATTATATTACTCACTTATCTATATTATTTTCTACGATTTTATGTAGTTTTATCGAGTTTATATATATATATATATATATATATATTTTATGCATGAGTCTATATTGGGTGGTATTATGCGTGCTTTGGTGTGTTTCTACAGGTTTTAGGCCAAATTCACTGGAAAATCGTTCCAAAAGCAGTGACGTGCAAGAGTAACAGTGAAGAGTTCTTCCACACAAAGAATTCGGGCTAGTGGCACATGGCAATGGATAGATCTACGATTTAGCTTTCCAACGCAACTAGAATCGTGTCAATCGGAGTTCGGGAGAGGAAGTTATGGCCAAAACCGTGAGACCGCGCAGAAGGGGCGAGAAACGACCAAGTCTGGAAATTGAAGGACCATATCGATCGACGTGGAATCCATGTCGATCGATGTGGACGTTTCATATCGATCGACGTGGCTTCCACGTCGATCGATGCGAATCTTCTGGTGCAAAAATTTGATTAAACTCGAATTATATCATATCTTCAGCCCTAGATTTGATAAAATACACATCCACGTCTATAAATATCCTAGTAATTTTGACTTTTTCAGCAACCCTTTCATACTTTTTCATACCTTTTCATTATCTTAGCATCTAGTATTCAGTTTTTAGAGTTTTGAGAGTTGGGAAACACGAAACCCTTCTATTTTCTTGTAAGTTCTTTACTTTTATGCAATTTAATATGTTTTCTTTTGGATTTTTATATGCGATGAGTGGCTAGAAACCCTAGCGGGTTCTAGGGCAATGAATGATTGATCTTAAATGCATGTTTAATTAATTAACTCAAACTTCTTGGTTTTGAATTCCTGTTTGAATTGTTAGAATCTAGAATTAATCAGATCGAAAGATAGAAGTAAGTCTAGGTTTACAGTTATTGATTAAAGGACTTAAAAGTGAAAATTGATAACATGAAAAGGAATTTGAATACAATTAAAATATCTGTCCTAGGGGAAGATAATAATTGTAGGGATTAATCTGTGGAATTCTAAAAGGTTGATTATTATTGTGTTATTGAGGCCACACATTCACATAATAGTAGCCTAGGCTATAATTGTCCAACCAAGAAGTTATATTATTTTTATGATTTCCCACCAATGCGAGTTAAATGATTTGCATGTATTCTGATTAATTGTTCGCCCTAGAATTTGTGTTCCTTTAAATCTACTTTCAAAACCTCTTTATTTTTAGTGTTGTCATTTTTAGTTTTATAAAACCAAAATCCTGATTTTCTGTTTACTCAAACAATGAATTTTAGGACCATAATTAGTACATAGGATAATTTCCCCACACAATTCCCTTGGGTTCGACTTGAGTTATAAATCTTATTTGCCAATTTGCTATAATTAATCTGTAGATTTTACAGTGATCAAATTGGCGCCATTGCCGGGAGTTCTAGATTTTATCTTGTTACTAGTTCGTTCTAGGATTTGCTGGATTGAGTTTTATTTTTCTGTACGTGTGCGTGCGTGAGTTTTTGTGTTTGTTCTCGGTGTCGATCGATGCATACACGTGTCGATCGACGTAAAAAATCTTGCCACCTCCCGCGTCGATTGATGCCGATCTCTGCCTTGCGTCGATTGACGTAACCCTACGTCGATCGACGCCGAACTAATGTCTACCTATTTTCATTACAGGTGGTGCATGAACACGAGATCTCAAGGAAAAACACTCGAGGTCTTTATCCCTGAAATCAAAACAGCATGCAGGAAAAGACAAACAACAAGAGATGGAAGAAAATCATAAAGCACCTCTGGAAAATATGACTCCCGGGGAGCAGAGGCAATTTGTGAATGAAGTACAACAGCTAAGAGCACAACTACAAGCAGCCCAGGCTACTCAGGCAGAACAAGCTGCAAGACTGGCAAAGTTGAACAACAGGTAGATTGTGGTTCCGCAAAGGTCCATCTTGGATCAATTTCTTCCACAACAAGAGGCTGGATTCAGAGTTAGCATCGATTCCAACAACTTTGAGCTGCGCAAAAGCCTTATTCAGATGGTGTAGCAAAATAAGTTTGTGGGTGAGCTGTAGAAGATCCATATGCCCACCTCAACCAGTTCATTGAGGTGTGTGACACTTAAGCAGAATGGAGTAACCCAGGATGTAATCAGAATGAGACTGTTCTCGTTCTCACTCAGAGACGAGGCGCGGTCTTGGTTTGCTGGATTGGATAAGAGTTTGATAGGGACATGGGAGGAGCTTCGATCAGAATTCCTCACCAACTACTTCCCGCTGAGCCTACTGCTGAAGAGGAAAGCTGCTATCACCCATTTTAAACTGATGTATGATGAATCACTACATGAGGCCTAGAAGAGGTACAAGGAGCTCTTGCGGCTCTGTCCTGGGCATGGGATTGATTTAGAGATGCAGGTCTGTCATTTCTATGAAGAGCTAACTACACACATGAAGGAGTTGGTTGATGCATCTGCTGGGGGAATCCTAATGAAGAAGAGTGGAGTCGAGGGAATGAGACTCCTGGATGATATGGCTCTAAATAGCCATCAGTGGCCGACCGAGAGGCAGCTACCAGTCAAAGCAGTCGAGACAAAGCCCGAATTCGACGTGGTTGCTGAAGTGAAAAAGCTCCGAGAAGACATTGCAAAATTGGAAGCAGCAAAAGCCACAACTATCGCTGCTGCAGAGCCAAGCATGGCCATAGTACCCGTGGTGGCTGACTACATCAACTGGGGGGCGAGCAGTTCATCTGGAACTGCTGAAGCGGAGGTGAACTATATTGGAGGTGGTTATTAGAATAACTACCAACGAGGCAATCAGGGGTATCATTACAACCATAGGATAACTCACCCTAATTTTTCATATTTTAACCCCTCTGCAGCAGAACACCCTCCACCTGGTTTTGATGTAGGTACTGGAGGAGATGCTCGAGAAATTCATCACGAGCTCTGACAATCGGTTTGGGAAAGTTGAAACCGAGGTGAAGGGGCTGGCCAACCACATGCAGCTGATGACGAAACATCTTCAGATGTTGGACACTTAACTGAGCCAAATTGCCACTACTCTCAGCAAATCAGCATAAGCGTGGACAGCTTCCAAGTGCAACAGAGGTGAAGCCGGCAAAAGAAAAGTCAGTAAATGCAATTACTCTGAGGTCTGGGACGAGCTACAAGTGTCTCGAGATGGTTATGAATGATTTTTGAGGTGAAAAGGAGCAAAATTGCGCAGGAGATGGATCCACGTCGATCGATGCACCTCCCCGCGTCGATCAACGCTGAAAATGGTTCGTCGAGCAAGGAAGAGGAGAGCTCGAAGAAGAAGATGTCGACCGACGGAGCCACGTCGATCGACGCACACACAGAGCCACGTACGTGGATCGATGTAACCTTGTTCCAATCGACATAAAGTTGTTGGTAGAGATAGTCGTATGATTATCATATTTGAAATACAAAATTGAAATAGGTAAATAGAGAAATTAAAATAAAATCCTCTAGATCTTATTATTAATGTATTAAAAATCCATACTGAACATGGGATAAAAAATTTTTTTGATGAGTTTTATGGAACTCATGTGTTGGTGCTGTTTGTGTAGATGTAATCAATATGGGCGGCCAAAGTCTTCTCCATCAAACACTCTTCTTTTTCCACTCCTTCACAATTTAGTACTTCAGCCCCCAACTCTTTCTCTACCTCTCCATCCTATAAAGAAATAAACACAAAAAATCATGAACCCACAAAATAATAATAAAAACAATAATAATTCAAAAGATGATATCAGTTAAAAAGTTTTGAGAAACTCAA
>JAPKLW010000714.1:46048-123243 GCA_026898455.1 Plectranthus barbatus
CATATATATATATATATATATATATATATATATATATATATAGGGGAGTGATCTAGGCTGAACAAGTGTCTGTGAATGAACAGAGAACTAAATCTGGCCATCCATTTTTTACATCTACGCACCAGATTAATAATGACCGTATATCATTTAATAGTACATTCTTTATCATTAAAAGGGCATTAATGGAAAATAAAAAAAAATAGCGAGCTTCAAAAACTGCAAGTCGAAAATAACGGGAACAGTTACCAAATAAATCTGCCCACGATCTAGACAAAATTAAACCGAGATTTAGGGTGTTTGGTGACTATCATTAATGTTTTAGAATCTCACACAAATTAGGTCAAACCTTTTTCAACTACACAAAAAATTCACACCTCCGATTTGCAGTGTTCGACGGCGATTACTGGAAAAAAAACCGGTGAGTTTGTCATTTTTAGTATTTTTGTTTAAAATCTTTTACCCAACCCAGAGAAAGTGATACATTGCGTTCAATATTTTGGTAGATTGCGAATAAAAAAGTTTCGAACGAAGTAGGAGGCCGACAAGAATCAAAACCATGGCTCCGAAAAAGAAAACAAAGGTGGGTGCTTCAACTTCTGGAACTTCACGAAAATCCACCACCGGCGCATCATCCTCAGGTACGATTTCTTTATTTTTTTGTTTGTTCGAGTCGAATTCGATATCTGAAAAAAAAAAAACACTTCGGAAGTGGAAATTGCGTAAAAAAAAAAAAACTGAAAAATTCTATGGATAATTAAAAGTAAGTGATGACCATTATCAACGCGGGAATTTTGTAAATTTTTAAAAATTAACTACTCAGTAAAGATAGTCTTGCGAATACGACATTTAATTAACCTTGTGTAAATTTGTTTCGGAGTATCATTTTTCTATGTTAGTTATGTCATTATCCCTTGAAAAGATAAACTGAACATAAATATGTCATTTGTTTAGGTAATGTCATTAAATAGTTGATTAAATATCATTTTTTCAAACATTGGGCAAATTATTTATCAATGTATCTGAAGTATTGTAATGTGTAAAATGTGTATTGATTTGTTTCTGTCTTGTACGTGAGATGATGGTTTTGGTATATCATTTTTATAAGTTCAGTATGTCAATTTTTACTCACATATGATGATGTTGTATTTGGAATATCATTTTTTTAAGTATAGTATGTCATTTTTTGTTCAATATTAGGGTAACATAATAGTTTGGAATATAATTTTTCTGTTTACTGAATGTAAACAAAAAACAATACATGATTGCATAAAATCTATGTTTGAGGTAATCGTATGAACATCATCTTTTCCTAAGTTAATGCTGGCATGCGAATTATCTGATAGAGTTTTATTGAAATAATTTAAAAAAAAATTAATTAAAATACAGATGATAGCTGCTTCGGATGTGTCTGTTGGTCCATCTGAAATTGATGATGGCAAGTAGTTCTCGGCAAAGATGAGTAAATATGTGCAAAAAATTCCATTCTTCAAGTGGGAGAACATAGAAAATGTAAGAAAAAAATTATAGTGATCTTTCTGTCATTAATTATCGTAATATTTATCATTAAACTAAATTAAGTCAATCAATGTTAACCTTTTTTTCATGACAGGTTCATTTTCCTATATACGAGAATGAAAAATGGTACATGATTACCATGACACTGAAGCCAAAAAGAATTTCCGTGATTGATTACGAATACGATGATGCGGGATCAAATGCTATCGATGCATACAACAACACATTGTAGAAATTGGTAATCAGAAACACATTTCATTTTTATATAAGAATATAGTTTTCTGAATTTAACACATTTATGTTTATTAAACTGACATAATTAATGAAAAATGCAGCGCAAATATTTCCAAAGATACATGGTGGATGTTCAACTTGGAAACTTGTGGAGAGGCTTGGAAAAAGTTAAACCGAAACGAATGAACCTGTTCACCGAGACAGTGATTAATAAGCGAGACTGCGCCATCCTCATGATGAGGCACATGAAGCTTTACAATGGTGAGAAAGAGACGGAGTGGTGCCAATGCTTACCAAAGAGGAGCAAGGTAGTGTACCGATACCTACGCTCCAAATATACTTGCACTCTCCTGTTATCGCAAAATAATGCTTGTTTGCTGAAGAATGAAAAAGAAAGCAAGGAGTACATTGAAGCTGAAGAAGAGATTAACGCAGTCGATGTTGAGAAATTTGTTAATGATTTACTCCAGATCCAGAATTAGAATGAATTGTTATGCTACAAACTTATTTTATGTTTTTGTGTGTTTTAAGATACATTTTCCAGACACTGAATACTGTATCAGTTTATATTTAATTAAACTATGTTATGGATTCCCTTTTGTTTATGAATGACTTATTTTTATTGAAAAAATAAATTTTATGAGTACAACATATAAAAAACATGTCATTTAAAATACAAACTAATGATACAATTTAAGCAAATAAATAGATATTTAATAAAATAATGATATATGTATCTTTAAAAAATGACATCGATTTACAAAAACAATAATAAACAAAAAATACACTATATATAGAGAGTATATAAAGACTAAAAAACAAAAAAAAATATAAATCCAAAAAACGATGTGAGGAAAAAAATAAAAAAATAAGTCATAATTACTTAATTAACTTTCAAGAA
This sequence comes from Plectranthus barbatus, assembly GCA_026898455.1. Lineage (NCBI taxonomy): Eukaryota > Viridiplantae > Streptophyta > Magnoliopsida > Lamiales > Lamiaceae > Plectranthus > Plectranthus barbatus. Next base: position 48,699 of record JAPKLW010000714.1, read on the forward strand.
CTACGATATACGTTTCAGAAAAAAAGTAAAGACCCGCCATAATGTATATTTCTCAAAAAAATTCATGATTTGATCACATTTGTCTAATAAAGAAATGATAGACATAAAACAAAAAAATGACATACGAATGTAATATAAATGATAAATGAACAAACATATATAAATATGAACAAAAAATGAAGAAATAAACATCGCATATATTAAGAACAAACCTGAAACCTCATAAACAGAGTAATACATTTTAATAAAATTAAAGCAACAAAAGTGTACTGAACAAAACAACCAAAAACAACAAACTAAAATGTAACAATTTTTAAAAAAACAAAAAAAAAAAAAAACAATTACAATCAACCCTTCTGCTTCGCAATATCTTTCAATTTATCACAGTTTCTCGAATCATGATTGGCAAACATATCACACTTCTTGCACTTTCTCAATGGCTTTTCCCTATCTCTCTTTATTTTCTCAATCCGAGATATAATACGACTACCGCTGCCCTTTGTTTTAACAACATTAGGTGGATGAACACTAATATTGTCAGGTCTCTCATTTCCATAAAATCCTTGAATTATATTCCTCTTCTGCACCAAAGATGTAATACCAGGATCTGAAACACACAATGACTTCTCAACATCCTGCAATGTAGAAATAAAGATGATAGTTCATCATAGAAATAATGATATTACATCTAAAAAATAATGATAAATAACCATATTACATAACACGTTATAACATAACAAAAAAAAAAAAAACCGTCATGTAGACCAGATTATATTGGCTCAGAGAAATAAAAATTACAGCAATTTATGAATGAAACCTAACCACGAAAATGAAAAAAAAAAAAATAATAAGGTCGACATATAAACAAAAAAATATATACAAAATAAAAATAAGAAAAAACAATGAAACATAAACGAAATAACTGAATAAATATAACAAAACATACCTGGCATGTCGTTCATATTGTTCTCGTGAAAACAATGGCGCAAAAAAAAAATAAAAAAGAGAAGGGAGAAACGAACGTCTTCAGAGACGAAAGAATTATGGAAAAAAAAATAATAGAAGTAGTTATGAAACTAGCGAAAAAAAAGATGGAAAGTAAGATATGATATAAATCAAATCTTGATTACAAATTCAGTTACCATAAAAATAACCGTCCAAAATAAAAAAAAAACTACATTACCTATAATACCCTTGATTGAAATTAAATAAGATATTTCACTTGACACATGTCATCATATCAGCCGCTGGATTATTTAAATCTATGGTTAATATTTAGTTCATTGTTCATTCACAGTACTTAGTTCAGAAATGAACACAACTCTATATATATATATATATATATGTATAATATGCGACATTCAATTCATAATTGTGTAAATCAAATGACTATAATGCTCCCACATAGTAAAATAATAGTAAAAAAATGTCATATACTCCCTCCGTCCCATTTATTTGGTCTTGTTTTAACTTGTACGAGTGTCAAAACTCATTTATGAATATATTAAATATTTGAACAATTTTTTTGAATTGCCCTTATTTAGCAATAACTATTAATAACCCATGCAAAAAATAATAGTACTAAGTTTAGATAATGGACCATATAAATGGAACACCCCAAAAAGGAAACGTGGACCAAATAATCGGGACGGAGGGACTATATGTTTGTTGTTGATACTAATTTTGTTAATAGATCGTGGCTCTAACATCGTAAACATGCTCAACATATTTATTTACAGATGATGATGAAAATCAAATTCATGTTGATAATGAAAAATTAAGACGACGAAACATTGTTCTTAAAAGTGAGATCGTGATAATATAAAAATAAAAGGAAAAAGAGTTGTCCATCAAATTCACCTTCAAGAGAGATGGATGGGGGCGGGAGGCAAATGTAAAGGAGAATAGGAGGGTTAGAACCACAAATAAGTTGATCAATTTATTGTATTCCATTTTTTTAAATTTTGTTTTAGCTTCTTGATACACTTAATTTATAGGAAAAGAGAGGGTAGAAAATAAATATAAAAGTTTTTGAAATGGTAAATCTCATAAATGCAAAATCATACTCAATACATATGGAATGACACTACAATATTTTTGTGGTAATATCAATTTAATTATCATTGATTTCCTCTATTTCATTATAAGATTTGAGTGATCTGATTATATTAATAGTTAAAGTTGTTCCTGACCTCAAAATATGGTAATTACAATATTTAACCTAAATCAAATGATAATGAGTTTAAGGATAAAGAGAGTTAAGTGGGATGCTATATTGTTAAAGATGATAAAGATATTTACAAAGATTCTATAGAACAAATTAGAACAAATAATAATAATAATAATAATAATAATAATAATAATAATCTATATATATATATATACTAAAGCAGAATAGTGGCAAAAAATTGTTCCCGCCAGAATTTCTATATGTTTTATTTTTATTTTATTTCTTATTTATTTTACTATAACAAAGATGTACACAATTATAAAATATAATAAAATCATATTTATCACTTTTTGTTTAACATACATATGTCACTAAATTTATTAATAATTTTTTCGTTTTTATTAAATTTATATATATATAGTTTTGCGTATAATATATAAAATATTTTATATTAATATAGTTTATATTTTATATTAATATATATTAAATGTAGTATTGATGAATAAAAATGAAATAAATTTTAAAATAATTGCTAAAATTTTAGGATATATAACTTTGTTAATTATATCATAATATCATAAAATAAGACATTATATATTTAATTCGTGCATAACACGGATGAAAAATCATCAAATCACAAAGCTTACTATATTTTTTTAATTTTGCTTTACTTGATATGTTTTTATATTATAATATATACATATATTTCAATGAACAATAAAAATAATTTCAACAAAATCATATGTGCTATTTTTCACTAAAGCGTTAATTTTTTACAATTTTATCTTATTTTATATTTTATAATAATATAAGTATAATGCAAAAAAATTATACAAATATGATTTTGATAGTTGAATTTGTAAAACAAACTATTATTTTTAATAAGTTTTGTGTTCTATCTACCTGCTTTGGTTTTTATTTAATTATATATATATATATATATATATATATATATATATATATATATATATATATATATATTTGGATATTATAACTATACTAATATATTTGTATATAATATGTGTGTAGGTTATAATTATATTTTAATATAATTATAATAAGTTATTAAATATGTAATTCGTGCAATACAAGTATATATGAATCTAAATAATAATAAGAATATAAATCTGTTTTTATTTTTGTTTTATTTATTATTTATTCCATTATAATATAGATATACAATAACAATAATAAAATATAATAACACTATATTTGTCACTTTTTCACTAAGAAATTAGAACTCACTAATTTATTTATTAAATAGTACAAATACAATATTGTTTATGAGATGATATTTAAATTAAATTACATATATTTTATGTTTGAGATACTTCTTTTTATTTTTATTAGTTTTATGTATATAGTATAAAATTGCAACTGATTTATATTATTATATATTAAATAAATATAAAATGACTGTTAAGAAAAATTTTAATTATATCGTAATATTATAAAATAAAATATTATATATTTAATGCGCGTATCGTGTGGGTGCAAATCTAAAAATAATAATAAAAGATAATTTGCCATATACGTTAATGGGAAAATGAGTCTGGGCATTAAATAATTATTAGTTTACGCACTGTATGTACACATTATCGTGTGGTTATAATAAGGCAAAAGGTTCAATTATATCCCAAATTATTCACTTTTTCTCAAATTTATCCTAAATTATTCAGATGTTTAAATACATATCTAAAACTATACAAATATATCCCAAGTTATTTTTCCGATCAACGGAAAACTGACTGTAATGCCGGAATTCCAAATAAGCAAATTATGCCACATGTAATGTAAACACAATTTTAATTTTTTTTAGAAAAACACAATTTAAAATAATTAAACTAAATGTATGTAAAACGTGTCTTCTCACAAAACCCAAAACCCCAAAATTAAAAAATCTTCGCCGTAACTCTCCCTTCTCGAAAACAATGGAGTTTGTTCATCCCAGCTTGAAGAAAACAAAACGACAATTTTCCCAGGTTGTTAACTCTCCTTTAGATTTTGTCGTTATTAATGTACTCTATTTTAAAAGATGAACTACTGTAGAAATAGAAAATTTTGTCCCCAGGAGCGAGTCTGTAGGAGGAAGAAGATGAAAATATGGATTAGGCTTGTGCTTTTTCTTCAAGAAATTTAAAGATGAGACTTCGATTAACTGAAATAAAAAAAGAAATAAAATGCTCCAAAATTTGTCAGGTTCCGCAACCTCTCTACCACCTTTGGAATTAGTTTCATTGTCGACTTTCTTTCTCTTCACATCAAAAATCAAATCCCAATGACTCTTTTTAGTTACTGGACTTATTTTTTTGCATTTGATGAAATTTTGATTTCTAATTTTAATTTATGTTTTTTCTCTAATAGTATTAATATGGTGATTTACAACTCATTGACATATGTATAACATTTTTACTAATTTTTCTCTCTAATAACAGGGTTATAGACAATGGATTATTTTGATCGTCTCATTACATTAGAAGTTCACCATGGAGGAATATTTAAGGGAAACAATGATTATGTTGGGGGTAAGATCGGTGTACATCATAATTACGCAATTGATTCCTTTACATATGATGAGCTTGAGACATTTGTTAAGTTGAATGGGTATGTCAGTTCTGTAAAATATGCTTTAAGAGATGAGCAGCTGTCAGAAAAATATCATTTTTTCATGATCTAAAAAGCTTAGACGTTGTTTTAGACTTAAATGTTCGATGTGATAGCTCATTGTGTCTGAAAGTATATATTGTTGCTCTTACTGGTGATTTAACTATTGAAAATGAGAAAGAGAATGTGAATGGGAATGGAAGAAAGCCATTTAGTATGAGTAATGAGAGTGATACACCATATGATAAGATAAGTAATGAGAGTGAAACTTTAGATGAAACTTCAGATGATGTTGATTTGTTATCTGATAATGAAGAATTAGTTGAACTTAGAACTAAAGCAAGAAATGATAAAGAGTTGGGTGCAACAGTTGGGATGCCAAAATTGAATGACTATCAGTCAGAGTATGATTCTTCAGATAATTCCTGGGAATCATTAGACACTAATGAAAAAGCGAATTTCATTAGACAGAAGAAGCATAAGAAATGTGAGAATTATGATGCGATGTGTGACCATAAGAATCTGAAATTTGATGTTGGGTTCACATTCAAGGATTGCAATGAGTGTAAGGAGGGGGTGAGATTGTGGGCAATAGTAAATGGACATAATTTTAGATTGAAAAAAACTGGTAGAGGAAAACTTGAAGCTGTTTGCGAAGATGGAAGCCCTTAGATGCTTTATGCTAGTAAATTGCATGGAGAGCCTACGTTTGTCATTAAATCATACATAGGGGAGCATAATTGTGTTAGAGCTGTTGTGAACAGACAAGCCACAAGTGAGTGGTTGTCAGGAATCTTAGTACCCATATTGAAGAGAAATCCAAGATATTGCACAAAGGATATGATAAATGATGTTCGAGCAAATTATGATACAACTATTTCTCGGAGCTTATGCTACAGGGCAAAGACGAAGGCAATTGAAAAGTTGAGAGGATCGTATGTGAGTCATTATAGCAAGATAAGATCTTATGTTTCTTATTTAAGAGAGATGGACAAAGCTGGCATGTTTGAATTGAAGACTTATTTAGATAAAAAAGATAAACCTGTTTTTCAGAGAATATATAGGGTTTTCAGCTTTGAGGGCCGGTTTTATGGTAGGATGCAGAAGAGTGATTGGGTTTGATGCTTGTTTCTTGAAAACAGTTCTTGGAGGGGCAATCTTAAGTGCCGTTGGTAAGGATTGCAATAACAAAATGTACCCTGCAGCTTGGGTTGTAGTGGAGAAAGAGAATGAAGAAACATGGACTTGGTTCTTTGACTTGCTATATCAAGAGATTAACATCAATGATGGTAATGGATGAACTTTTATGAGCAATAAACAGAAGGTATTATTTTTAAAATTATTTTTTTTAATTAACTATACTTTCAGCTTATTGGATTTAATTATAAAATATACATTCAGGGCTTAATAAATGGGGTTCAAAAATTGGCACCAAATGCAGAACATAGACATTGCGCCAGACACGTCTATGCTAATTGGAAGAAGATGCATAGTGGTCAAAAATTAAAAATGTTGTTTTGGCAATCAGTTATGAGCACTTGTCAAACACAATTTCAACTGAAAATGAGTGAGATAAAGAATGAGTCAGAGGTTGCATATAATGACTTCTTTTCTAGACATCCTCAGTCCTTCTGTAAGTCTTTGGTATCACTGCATTCGAAGTCTGATGTAGTAGATAACAATATTTGTGAGGCATTCAATAGTTATATATTGAACTTTAGGGATAAACCACTTATAGATATGTTGGAGGACATCAGACTACATTTGATGGGGAGAATGTATGACATTGCCAAATCCTTGAATAATTGTACAAATATTTTGTGTCCTAATATTAGGAAAAAGCTTGAGAAGATTGAATCCCATGTGAAGAAGTTTGACTTGATTCCTGCTATTGACAATAAGTACGAAGTACACAATTACTTGAATGAGGATGATGTTTATACTGTGGACTTGCACAATAAAGAATGCAGTTGTAGATGGTGGATGTTAACTGGGATTCCTTGTGTGCATGCCATTGCTTGCATCTTTCATATGAGGGGTGACCTTTTTACTTACGTTGATAGGTTATATTATAAGAAAAATGCTATTGACACTTATAAGCATGGATTATCTCCTATGGGTGGGCCTTTAGATTGGCCAACTATTAATGAACCACCTGTTCTCCCCCTGAGTATATAAGGCCACCTGGAAGACCGAGAAAAAATAGAATAAGAGATCATACTGAGGAAGTAAATCGAGCTAAAAGTAAATGGACAAAAGTTGGAACAAAGATGTCATGTTGCAGATGTGGTAAATTTGGTCATAACACAAGAACATGCCCTGAGCCAAAATTAATTGTTGATTCAGTACCTAAGGTAAAATGTCTTATTATTCCTTGTACTAATTTCACAACAAATTTTCTTGTATTGAAAATATTTTGTTGTTTAATGTTTAGCGTAAGGTTGGAAGGCCAAAGAAAAACGCTCAAAGTTCAGTAGTAGATGGTGAATTGAGGGATAAGGTGATATCAATATGTTATTTCTTTTGCTGAATTTACAATTTATAATAGATTAAAAATATTTTAGGTTTTATTATTTAGCGCAAGGCCAGAAGACGAAGAAAGATCGTTGAGGTGGAACAACGAGATAGTCAGAGGTCGCAAGTATATATTGCTGATGGCTGATAAACAGTTAACTAATTTTGCAAGCTGAAACAATGGTTTTTGATAGCTGCTTTTGTTTTAATTAGCTCTGCAAGTCAAAACAATGATTTTTTGTAGTTGTTTTTAATTAGATTCTCAAGCTGAAATAATGATTTTTTATATTTGATTTTGTCTTAATTAGCTTTACAAGTTGAAACAACGATTTTTTGTGGTGTTCCTGTGAATATTGTGTTTTAGATTGTGTAGTTCTAACTTTATTTTTCCTTATATAACATATTTACCAGTTGTTTAAGATAGAATTTATGTGAGGAAAGAGTAAACTCGTTGTGGTTGATTTTATTGCTTGAGTTGTGTCTTTGTCTGAGGGATTTTAAAGTGATGAATAACATATAAATTAATTATTTTGACAATGGAATTACTTTCTTGAAAAATTGCTGGTCTCATGAGATGGCTGTTAATGATTTCCTTGTAAAATTCTAGGAATTCAGTTTCTTAATCTCACTAGAGGAATCTAAGACTTTGGTTAGCCTAGTGCAAAACACAGAGTGAATTGGTCATGAATATTACATCGCAGAAGCGAAACTATTTTTTGGTGTCATTTCCAGATTTTGATGGGGGATTTTTTGTTCCCACGTCATCGGTAGTTTACTAATGCCTTACCTGGTTGAGTATATACTTGATGAAATTCAAAATTTTGTAATTTTTCTAATGACTTAAGATGCCTTTGACTAAGAGAGAGAAAGAGAGAGTATTGGATGGAAAATTGGTGATTTCATACACAAACATGGTAATATACATGTCTGTTGTCTCTTTTCAAACTGCAACAAAACATTCACAGTATCCTCACATATGTTTCTCTAACACAATATCAATACAACATAGGACTATAGCTCTATAAGTCCAGCATCATCACATATGTTTCTCTAAAATCTGGAGGTTCAATCATGGCTAGTTTGCTTAGCAACATCCAGAGTCTTGATTTGCTATTTTGTTCTATATCTTTGGAGGCTTCCAGTGTATTCTGGCCTTTAATTTGCACATGTTGGTGTTGAACGAATCCCTATCTTCCCACTTGCAAGAATGAGCTCTAGTTGTTCTTGTTGTTGATCCTACATGAAATTAAACAGGAAAAATAATTTGATGATAGGCACAACATTTGTACTTTTATTGACATTTTAACCAAACCAACAAGAACTGATGATCAAAATAAAAAAAAATAATGCTCTAGCGAAATAACCCAAATAGATAGCTAGTTCAAATTCCTCCCCATCTACGATAAGATGAATCTTCAACTACCCTAAAAGTGAACAACTCCACAAAGTCTAATTGCTACCAGCTAAAATGAATGTTTTCGAGGCATTTCATCCCAAGGTATCAACTACATATGTGACAAGAGGATTTTAATTTAATTTTTTATTTTTTATTTTTTTGCATAATGCATTTTACAACAACTAATTAATTTTTTTGGAAATAAGTAAAACCTAACAACTAACATCATTTCCAACTGCTTCTTCAATTTCAAGCGAAATAGGAGTTAAATGAGCTTGATCCTCAGCTTCAGAGCCTATCGAGCCTATCATCATAGCCTCCTGCTCTATGATACGACGAAGTCCATTCGAGAGCATTCTCCTTACCCAAGGCTTTCATTACAGTTCAGAGATTGTTCTTATTTACATCATTGTATCATCGTAAATGTAATGAAAACTAAAATAGAAGTAAAACACAAAATTTTATCTAAATTCTAGCATGAAAAACAGACACTTCTATGGTTCAGAAAATTATCCATACTTTACAGACCTTGAATAAAAGGTGGCATAAATTGTGAAGTCAATGACATGAGCAAGATATAATGAACCAAGTTGTTGGTGGAGCTCAACAAAGGCACCTAAGATAGATCAGAAGACATTTCTAAGTGTAGAGACTAAATCAGTTAAATTAAGTTACAGATTCACATGGTGTCAGTTTATATAATACAAACACATACATAACCAATTAGAAGTGATTCCACACCAAAGCCACAAAAATACTCATTATAGATTAACTCTTTTATCTTTTGTCATCAAATTACAGGATTCAACCCCCCATAATCAGATACCATAGTAGTGAAGTTAACATAACACAACAAGAACACTCCTTATCAATGTTCAAATCCCAAGAGTCACGAAAATAGAGTGATCGCCGGCTTAGCCTAATCTAATAATCAAAACATTAATTAAAACTCTTCTGATTTAAGAGCTCAACCACAGTTCACTAGCTGCGAGAATTCCCCAAAATTATAAAGTATATAAACGCAGTAAATACAAAAATCAAAATTATAGTTATAATCCCGATTTGAAAACTAAATCAAAGAGGAAGACCTGTTGAAAGCTTTTGAGGGTCTTGCCAATACTTTTTCCTACTTCTAGCAACTTCTTGGAGCCAAAGAGGAGCGCGGCGATGCAGGCAATAACTACGAGCTCTGGCACTCCGAGGCGGAAAAGGCAATTGCACGACAGCCCTCTCTTCAAGCTGAGTAAGCATCTCAATTTTTAGGTTTATATCGCCAGCATTAGCAAAATAAACGTCTGCAAGACTCTCAACTGCAAAATTAGGAATTGTGATTATCTTGGAAAAACCCTCAATTTTATTTAGTAATTCACCAAAAGAAATATTTACCTCAAACATGAATAATGTAGTTGCAGAGAAAAAGATATGGGTTTCTAATGGAGTTAAGGATCTGGACGCGATTTCAATGTCTCCGGAGCTAGCATACATCGCCACCATTTTGGCCGCGAGGAAGGTCGTGGGGCAGAGGCCAGAGGGTAGTACATGTGTTGCTGCCCTTATTTAAGGAGGCCTTTTCCGATGAGGGCCTGTAACAGAGAAGCTTGGTGGTTAAGAAGAATTCACGTTGGCATTTAAGAGAATCGACTGCGGTGGTTTGAGATGGGGACGGGTAATGGTAGTGATGGGGTTTGACATTGTATTTTTCTCTAAATAAATTAATAAATAAATAAAATAGTATTTGAATTACATGTCGGGTTAATTTGCTGATTTGGAATTCCGGCTATACGGTCAGTTTTTCGTTGATCGGAAAAATAATTTGGAATATATTTGTATAGTTTTAGATAGTTTGAATATTTATTTAAACATCTGAATAGTTTGGGATAAATTTGAAAAAAATGTGATTAGTTTGGGATATAATAGAACCTTTTGCCTTATAATAATTTATAAGCAAAGTTCGATACATAATAATGAAATAATAAATACTCATTTGAATGTATAATGTATTCACGGACCTATTCTCAGCCTCTTTCGTCCCTATCTTCTTCTAACACACATTTCACTCATCGTTACTAGAGAGAGGTTAATAATTTGATTATTCATCTTTTATCTTTTCTATTTAAATTGAAAACTTGATTTAAAAAGTCCTTTAATTAATATTAAACGAAAATTAGATTATTGAATGCTTAAAGGATGTTTAGAAAATTTGAAGAGGGTCTCTTGCATTAAGATTATTTATGCTTGTACGTTTATCCAAATATTTTGAAAATTCATATTGTACAACCTTGACTATAATTGTTTTCTTGAGTTGCATATCAAAGAATGCTAAAAAACACTTTGTTGCATAAAAGAATATATTCTCAAATGTTTTTCCATAAAATTATGATAAATATAATACCTAAATTATTAGCGGAATATATAAAATTAAAGTACAACCACATTTTCACCACATAATAATATTAAAAAAATAAATAAATTTATTTTATACTATTATAATTTTATTTTTATACCTTCCAGTTTTAATTTTTAACTAAAAATTAAAAACAAAACTTCATACATGTAGCCCGAGTTCTAAAAAATAAAAATCGAAAACCCTCGAAAGCATAAATGGCGAAAAACATCTTAACTAAAAAGCAAACATTGCCAAGTATAAAGTACTCATAAACTATGCCTAGTAAGGGTTGTGCTGCACCCCGTGGAAAGAAGGCATGAAGAACTCGGCGAAACATTGTTCGACAAACGAAGCATAAGTGTTGATGATTATTGTGAATTAATATAATTGCTAAACAAGGATTAAAAAACAAAAAAATCTATAATAATTTAAATTTATGTTCTATGTTCATTTTTAAACCTCTCGATGATAACTCTATTGTGTTATGATAGGGAGTAGAGGTTTGTAACACCCATGAATTTATCGCATTATTAGCAACTATCATTTTTTTGTTTGTGTCTCCTGCTCGAATATAGTGGTAAAGGATTTTACCTGCAATCAAGAAGTTACGGATTCAATCTTTTTTGAGACATCTGGATGTGTGAATTTAAATTAATGCATTACTATTAAAATACTTTGTTTCTATTTGTATAATTGATTTGGATAGTTTTAAGAATTTTATGAAGGATTATACGCCACTTGCCGGTCCTCAATTTCCAATTTGGGAGATGGACACCCTAGCAAAGGAACATGTAGTTGAGTATCTGTCCGCTGAACCGCTGAGGTTTCACCCTCATATGGTTTCTGAATTTTATACGAGGATTGTTATAGAAGAGGAGAATCAGAAGTATTTCAAGACCTCTGTTTTTGGCACAATCAAGAAGGTGAGTGCCAAGGTGCTTGCTGAGAAGTTCGGACTTCGAAACTCCAGAGAGCGTGTCGCAAGCTACAAGGTCAACGACATAGAAGGGATGAAGGCTCGATGGAATTTGTGGAGGAAGCCCGACTAAAGCAAGGATATCCCCTAGAAGGTAGCCACTCCGATTAATCAATTTGAGGATGAGTACCGACTCCTGGCTGAACTAGTGATTAAAATGTTTCAATGCGACGCGGGTTCGTATTCGGAACTATCCGCCAAGAAATATGCCGTTATGATGTTGTTGGTTTAAGGGATCAAAGGAAACTGGGCAGAATTTTTCTTTGAGTGGTGGCTGGATCACGCCAAGAAAAATTTGAAGATCAAGAAGGAGGGGATCTTCACATCGAATGTGAACTTTGGGTTGAAGATCAGCAAGTTCATCGAGATGTACTTTCATAAATCGAAGCTTGACAGGGGAGAGTCACTACTCCTTACTGATTTTTTCCCGCAGATAAAGAAGAAGCCAGCCCCTGCAGAACTTTCTTGCCCGCTCATGCTGAAGGGGAATTCCAATGTTGACCCCAATATCACTACATCTCCCCATGATGTTCATCCAGCTGAGTTAGCAGTCCAACAACTGGAGCATTCCATTCCTCTAACTCTTAAGGAAATTGCTGCTGCCAGGAAGGCCGCAGAGACAGTAAGGTGCTTCCAAAACCTGGCTGATATAGAGAAGCTCGGAGAGCTTCCCACTGAGCAATTGGGTCCTCTCACTGCTGAGGTACCCAAGAGAAAGAGAACCGTTGTTGCTTCACCAGAGAAGAAGCGGCCAAGAAGGAGACTTGTCAAAACATTTGAGAAAAAAGCCTCTAAAAAACCTGCATGTGGTAAACCTGCTGCTGAGGAACAAGCTTTTGAGAAAGTCCTTGATGGAGCCCAAGTAGCAGCTGTGAGAGACGATCCATTCTACATTCCGAGTGGGCCGATGACTAGAGCTCGAGCAAGGACTTTGAGGGCTGGATTGAGTTCATTGGTTAAAGGCATTTGGGCTACAAACAACTCCAAGGATTCGATGGTGTTGGAAGAATTAAACAAAGGCCCAAAAGTTATTAATTTAATTATGTGTAATGATTTGGCTTAGTTTAATTTATTTAGTTATTTTGGGCCAACATGTTTAGGCCTTGTTTTATTAAATTTCGAATTTATTCCCTTTTATTTTCGAAATTAGTTTCCTTATTAGTTTAGGATTTGAGTTGCCTATATATAGGCCTTGTTATTGAACAGTTTACAGTTTTCAGATTATAATAAAATTGTGAGGTTTTCTCCTTTAATTTCTGAAGGCTCAATACTTGAAATTCTAATCTTCTATTAGGGTTTCAATCTCGACTAATCAATCGGACTGTCATATCCATTGGTGGTGTTTTTGCATATATGGCGTTGTTGGATCAATTCGCTTTTTGGGTCGTAGGAGATTCAATCTGGACTATGGTACTTGAAGGATTTCGAATCCAAAGGTGTTGGATCTTCCCCTCTTATCAACCTTAGTTTCTTCCACGTCGTGTCTGAGTCCATCTGTTCGAGTTCATGGGCTGCGATCTAAACCTTCTTGGCGAGGATTGTATCATTTTGGTATCAGTCCTTACTGCTGAGGAGCAAGAGCATGTAACTCCTCTCTCCGCTAAGCCATTTTCAGAAAGATTGAAGGTTGTGAGGGAGAAGAACAAGAAGAGGAAGAGGAATCAAAAGGAGAAAGAGAAGAAGGAATACAGGAATGTGATGGAGCACATCACCTTTGACGCAAGGGACATGAATTTTGAGCAAGTCAAGGCCGCTGCTGACGAGCTAGCAGCGAAGAAAACTGCTGACGAGCTAGCTGCTAAGAAGGCTGCAGACGAGCTAGCAGCAAAGGAAGCTGCTATGTTGCTAGAGCGTGCAGCTCAGGAGGCTACTAGGTTTGCAGCAGAGCATGAAGCTCGTGAGGCTGCTAAGCGAAAAGGGAAACAAGATGTTCAAGTTCCCACCACCACTCCTTTGCCAGAACATGATGCTTTGTCCGACAAGGACTTGAACACACTGTTGGAAGCCGAAGTATTTGATGCTCCTGCGCGTCCTGAAGGCCAGGGAAGCCTTATCATCAGGGAGCCTGCCGTTGTGCAAGGCGTTAGCAGTAGTGCTCCGGCTGAGGGATGTCAGGATATGGATGTTGGAACTTCTGGATCAGGACAGAATGCTGAGCAAATGGCTAGCATTTCTCAGAATGCTGAGAGGGCCTGCAGTAGTGGAGCTAAGGGACCAAGTGCTGAGGAGGGTCCTAGCACTGCTATTCCTTCATCTGCTGAGCCAAGGCAAAAGGATGAACCTGATGAAGGTTTCTTGGCCTCATGCTATTCCGTGTCTGATTCTGATGGAGAATCTGAAGATGTTTATGATGCCAGATTCCTCAGAAAGATTCCGATAGGCACCAACGAGACGTTGTGAGTTCCCTTCAATGGACTTCCAGGGCACAGATTCAAGACACGGAGAGTAGCACAATGGTGTGCTCCCATCTTTCTCGAGGAAGAGGTAAATTCTGACCTCTTTTCTATGTTTTCTGAGATTGACGAGTTTTTCTTGGCGGAGATAGAGCGAGAAATTGCCAATGTCTTCTATGTCGAGTTGGATGAAACCAAGAAGGAAGGGAAGATGTTTGATTACATCATGCATCAACTATGTTTTGAGGAGAGGATGCTGGTGATAACCACAAAGGGCCTTAACTTCTGGAGGAAGGAAGAGCAATGGGCAAATGATAGGATAGATCAGGTTACTGGCACCAAGCAATTCTTTGATAAACAAGTCCTTGCTCGACTTTAGGCTATTCGAGTCCACCGGATGTTCTCTACTTCCCAATCTCTGCCGAAATCATCTTTTGCTCCAGATGGTCATTCAGATGCTAGAATTGAGCTCTCAAAGCGCCAGGCGAGAACCGCTGCTGAATATCGCAGGCGTCAAGCTGAGTATGAATCTCAGAAGAAAGAGCGATTGCTGGCTAGGATGGCTACTGCGTGAGAACAAGAAGAGCTAGAAAAGAATTAGTGCCGAGAGCTGACCACACTTTTTGACAACCAAGAGCAGATGATTGTCCATTTCCTAGAAGATGACATTTTGGAAGTGACAAGAGCTGCACAAGCTGCTGAAATGCACGAAGCAAAGGCCGCCCAACTTGCTAAGGCCATGGAGGAGGCGAAGCGAATTGCAGAAGCAGCTCAGTACTTGGCGGCACAAATTGAAGAAACAAATATTGCCGAACTTGCTAAGGCTCAGAAGGAAGCCTGGAAAATAGAGGAGGCCGAGCGCATACACGAAGAAGCCCTATACATGGTGGCCCAAGGCGAAGTTGATATTCAAATGGAAGAAATTGAGTCTGTTACAGGCGGTGAATTGGTGCTAGCAACTTCTTCCTTGGATGCCCTGCCTGTATGTTCTGTAAGTTCAACTGAGTTTCACTCTTGTGTTCATGCCTCTGTTCAATCTGCACTTCAACATGCCCTGTCCACTACCATTCCCATAGCCATTGCTGAAAAAGTGGCTATGGAGGTTGCTGTTGCAAGGAGACAAGTGGAGGATGTGCGAAGTGTAGTGTCTGCAGTACGAGGAGAAGTAGCAGAGGTTAAAGGAGACGTGTCAGGAGTAAAGACCGATATGGAAATAATGAAAGAAGAAGTAGCTTACTCTCAGCAAAAGCTTGTGCAAAGTGTTCAATCCTTTTCTTCTACCTTTTGGTTGCAATCAAAGAGGGGGAAGAACGGAGAATTGTTGAAGATGAGAAGAGGAAGCTAGAAGAAGATGAAATAGCTGCCAAAGAAGATGGGCTAGCAGAAGAAGAATTGAAGAAGAAGGTGGTCGAACTCAAGTTGAGGAAACTTGAGATAGAGAACGAGAAACTGACTAAAAAATTGGAGAGGGAGACTATTGATCGAGAGGCGAACAAAGCGCTATATGACAAGTTCATGTAGATGGCCATGAGCAAATTTGATGAATATGACAAGAAGCCTGCTCCCGACTCCTGAGGCGAATTGAATATGTTAGCAAGATTTTTGTAAATCTTTTTGTCTTTTTCAGTTTCATCTGTACTTGTAAAATCTCAAATCATATATATGAAACTGAATCAGACTTAGACAATTACTCATTGTCCACTTCTGAGCTTGCTATTTGACTGAGTGCTAGATTCTAGCATATTCTTATGAAGCATTTTACTTGTGTTTTAATCGATAAAATTTCCCAGCATTTATTGAGGTAGAATTTATTTGAAACCAATCCATGCTAGATTTAAGTTGGTTGAATTCTGAGCTAGACTGCTAGAATAGTTCTGATACTTAGAATTTCTTGTAAAGTTAGAAATTTTTCCTTCTTAGATTCAACAATTGATAGTAGGCTTTGATAGCACCAAAAGGGAGGAAATTGTTGGGAAATTATTCCTATATTTATGTTGTAAATCTCCCTCGTAGATCAAATTATAAATGTTTTGTTGAATCAAATCCTTAGTTAGTTTGGTCGATCATTGCTGAAATCTAGATAGTCCAGCAACTCTGTGTAAACTCCTGTTTAGGAAATAATTTGAGTTGTAATAGATTAGAAGTACTTGCGGAATATTGTTGAAGGATTCAACAATTGAAACGAAGACTTTAAAAATTCTTGATGCTAGGAACATTCTCCGTAGTCAAGCAGATCGCTAGAGAAGTCAGCAGACAGAAATGACTGCTTAGCAGTCAAGTGCTGAGAAGAAATGACTGCTAGGAGTACTCACTCAGCAGTCAGAAGAAAAGCAATAGCAAAATGCTGAAGGAGTCAACATTCACTATTTACTCAGAAGATTTCTAGAAGTAATAGCAATAAGGAATCAAAACCCAAGTGCTGTATACGCAACTGTTGAGGAGTCAACAGATTGGATACAAAGCAGAATGCAAGAAGAGCTAAGCAGTCAAAAGGTCGAAGTACTAAGCAGAGGGCTCCCAGCATTCTCCAATAAAATTCTAAGCAAGGAGATATTCAGCAAACACTTGCTAAAACTACCATTCTGATAGAAGGTACAACCAAGGACAAATAGCTTTCCCGAAGTAGGTAAAAAGGCACTGTACCACGCCGAAAAGGATGAAAAAGAAGGTGGCTCTTTTGGACAAAGGAGACGTTGTGTCTAACGGGTCTGGAGATTCAAACTTTGAATCTCCAAATATAAAAGAGAAGTCCAAACAAGAGAGAGCAACTCTTGAAAGTACTACTGCTCAAACCACTCGTGAAAGACAAGTATTGTGAGAAAGCGAACAAAAAGCAAAAAGAGTAGTCGGTTGAGAGCTCATTAAAGAGACAAGGAGAATCTCAAAGCTCTCAAAAACAAGTGTCAAACATTGAATATTTGACACTGCATTCAAGAGGATTCCTTGACTTTATTCAAGGATCAATCATTGGGATAACTTCCATACTAGGAAGCATCCAACAGTCACATCTCTGAAAAGAGATTGACTAAGACGGGCTGTCGCCAAAACCCCCAGGAGAGTTCAGGAAAGAACTATAAAGCTTCCATTGTAGCAAGGTTAACTTTTACGAAGGTGCACCCTAGACTTAGCCCAGCTGCCGACCGAAAGATCCAAGTAATGAAGGATAGCTTTGTAGTGGCTGGCTCGAAAGCTCACCACCTGCTACAAGAGACATGCGAATCCTTGTACTTGAACATATCTTTTTAGTGAATTCTCAGTGTTCGACTGAGGAGTGGACGTAGATCTTTGAGGATCAAACCACTATAAACCTTGTGTTCTTGTTACTGTTTTATTATTTCTGCTGTTGATTTAAAAGCTAGCAACCTCAAGTTGCTAGAGTATATCTGAAACAATCTAACTCCTACCTTCGAGCTAAATATTTGTGAAAGAAACTAAGTGCAAGATAATTGAACATTCCGCTGCATTTGTTAAGTTAGTCTTCCGCTGCTTTAACAACGACTCTGATCAGGGACCAACAGTCCACGAATGGCTGTCCCCGTCAGCACCGCCTCCATCTCAAGCCGTTGCATCGTCGACATCGACCGCTGGAGGGAGAGAGTGCAGCCGTGAATTTTGCGCAGGGTTGCTGATGTCCCGCATGTGCAGGGAGCATAGGGTTTTGCCGTGCGAGTGATCCCTCGCGCGCCTGTCAGCCATCGCCGACCGCTGCCCCCTGCCACCTCCACACGCCGTCGCCATGCTACACCTGGCTGCCCCGCCCCATTCTGGCTGTTGCGTCCGCCACCGCCACCGTCGTGACCTGTCGCGGTTTCACAACCTTTGTGCACGACCCCCTGCCGTGCTGACGCTGTCGTGCACTGTCGCGCTGCGTCATGCGGTTTGTTCGTCTTGTTCAGCATCTTTATTTTATAGATTTAATTTAAAAATTAAAATATTACAAGGGAATAACATCCTACTACTATTGGGAATTATGTTGTAATTCTCCCTTAGATCAAAATTGTAAAAGGTTTTGTTGAATCAAAGCCTTAATAGTTTGGTCGATCATTGCTGAAGTCTATATAGTCTAGCAACTCATGTGTAATGTCCTGCGTGTTGGAATTGTATACATAAAAATATTATGATTGGTATATTTGGGAAACGTTATGTTTAATATACTGGTAATCTTTAATGGCTTGCAATAAACAACTCCTATCTGAATTAACAATCATACGATGCGAACAAACACATCCAGTTATCTCGTCGATAGGGAGATCATACTGTGTGTAAGAGATCACAGAAGATCGTATAGATCGTTCGACCTAGCGAGATATAAACAGTTATCACAGCTGAGACAATTTCTAGTTTGGCTGTCGGTTTAGACTGTGGCACACAAGTCCATAAGTGGTTTATCTTGACTGCTTTGTGTGACCGGTACATCTCAACGTATTGATAGGATCAACAATAAGATGAACCATTCTACTTGACATATGAATGAGTAAAGATCTAGGTAACTTGGTCGGATCTAAAGTCTATTGAAAGCTGAGGGGCACACATGGGTTGACTGTCACTTTAACTTGCTATGGTGGACAGTCTTACATGTACTCGTATATCTGCATCTTGGGTGATGGCAGTTTGTGTGGGGTTTCCTCAGGCTGGATTTAGATGACCATATCCGTTTTAGAATGGTGACATTCCCTGGGAAGCTCACGAGGTTCGTTATGCTAAGTCCTGCAGGCTGAATCATTGATTCAAGCATAAGCGATAAGGGTTGAGTGGTACTACTCATGGATAATAAGAGATTAATTAATTACAGCTAATTGTCATACGCTGAAGTTGCGGCACACAAGTTCATAAGTGGTTTATCTTGATTGCTTTGTGTGACCGGTACATCTCAATGTATTGATATGATCAACAGTGAGATGAACCATTCTACTTGACATATGATTGAGTAAAGAACTCGGTAACTTGGTCGGATCTAAAGTCTATTGAAAGCTGAGGGGCACACATGGGTTGACTGTCACTTTGACTTGCTATGGTGGAGAGTCTTACATGTACTCGTATATCTGCATCTTGGGTGATGGCAGTTTGTGTGGGGTTTCCTCAGGCTGGATTTAGATAATCATATCCGTTTCAGGAAGGTGACATTCCCTGGGAAGCTCACGAGGTTTGTTATGCTAAGTCATGCAGGCTGAATCATTGATTCAAGCATAAGCGATAAGGGTTGAGTGGTACTACTAAGGAATAATAAGAGATTAATTAATTACAGCTAATTGTCATACGCTGAATTAATTAATGAATGTCTAAAACCCTAAATATGGGGATTAACCAAGTCAATGCAACCCGTTCCTAATAACGTGGTAATAAAGGGGTAGGTCAGCATTAATTCTCTGGTGGCATGAATTAATGTTTATTAATTAATTATGTTCTGGGTTGAACATGGAATTAATTAATAGGAGGCCCACTTTATTATTTGCATTTGATCCCTGGTCTGGCCCAACAATGCTCAGAGCCCATTAGGGTTTATTAAACCCTAATAGCCCATTCTCAGATCTATATAAGTAGATGAATCTCTCATTTTCCCACATAAGTTTGAAGTTTCAAATCAGAAACCCTAGAGAGATTGAGAGAGAGTGGGCGGCTGTAGATCCGGTAGCGTATCCTCACCAGATTTCCGGATCGAGCAAAGGAACAGATCAGAAGATTAGATCTGTAGGAACACCATTGCTTTGATTGATTCAGATCCAGATCTACACCATCATCATTGCCATCATCGATCTAGATCTGTAGATCAGTCGTTGGAGTCTCAGGCATTCCTTAGAATCTACAAATTAAATTAAATAGGAGCATGCATAGGGCATTTACTATTTGTCATGATATTTATTTTGATATCCATAAATCGAATCCGGAGTTATAATAAATGGCGATTCATGTCGCCTATTGTAGACTCAGTTCCTACACTGTGTAGGAAATATTTTGAGTTGTAATAGATTAGAACTACTTGCGGAAGATTGCTGAGTATTCAGCAATTGGAATGAAGACTTGGGAAATTCTGGATGCTAGGAATGTTTTCAGCAGTCAAGCCGATTATTAGAGAAGTCAGCAGACAGAAGCGACTGCTAAGGAGAAAGTAGTCATGTGCTAAGAAGAATGATTGCTAAGGTGCTATCAATCATATGCTGAAAAGAAGAGACTGCTAAGGAGATAGCAGACAAATGCTAGAAAGATAATTGCTGAAGTAAAGGAGAGACTGCTAGGAGTATTTACTCAGCAGTCAGCAGTAAAGATCTAGCAGAATGATAAAGGAGTTAGCATTCACTATTTGCTCAGGAGATTGCTAGAAGCTATAGCAATCAGAAAGCAAGATATCAAGTGATAGCAGAATGCTGAATGAGTCAGCATTCGCTAGTACTTAGCAGATTGCTAGAAGAGCGACTTAGCAGATCGCTAGAAGAGCTCAGCAATCAAAAGGCTTAGCAGAGTACTCCAAGCATTCTTCGATAGAATGCTACACAAGGAGATACTCAGCAAACACTTGCTAAAGATGCTAGTTCTGACAGAAGGTACAACAAAGGACGAAAGCGTTACTCGAAGTAGGTAAAAAGGCACTGTACCACGCCGGAAAGGAAGAAAAAGCAAGTAACTCTTTTAAACGAAGAAGACCGTTGTGTTTAATGGGTATGGAGATTCAAAGTTTGAATCTCCAGGTATAAAAGTCAAGTCTAGACAAAGAGACGACGACTGCTTTCACTGGCTTTACAAACACTTAAGCGAATCCTTTGACAAAGAGAAACAAAGTGATAAAGTAGTCAGTTGGATCTCATTTAAGAGACAAGAAAATTCTCTAAGCTCCCAACCTTAGTGTCCCCCACATTGAATATCTGACACTACATTGAAGAGATTCCTTGACTTAGCTCAAGAATCTAATCATTGGGATACCTTCCATCCTAGGAAGCATCCACCAGTCACATCTCTGAAAAGAGATTGACTATCACGGGCTGTTGCCAAAAACCCCAAAAAAATTCGGGAGAGAACTCTAAAGCTTCCATTGCAGCAAGGAGGAGTTTTACGAAGGTGTGCCCTTGACTTCTCCGCAGCTGCCGATCGAAGAGATCAAAGTAACGGAGGATAGCTTTATAGTGGCCGGCTCGAAAGCTCACTGCCTGTTACAAGTGTTTGGCGATTCCTTGTACTTCAAATATCTTTTTAGTGAGATTCTCAGCAATACGGCTGAGGAGTGGACGTAGATCTTATAGATCGAACCACTATAAATCTTGTGTTCTCATTTACTGTTTTATTGTTTCTGTTCATCGATTTAAAACCTAGCAACCTCAAGTTGCTAGAGTATACCTCTGAAACAATCGTAACTTAAGACCAACCTCGAGCTAAATATTTGGAAAAGTTCTAAGTGCAAGATAAACTTATTATTTCGCTGCATCTGCTAAGTAGCCTTCGGGTACTTATCACGACTCTGATCAGGGACCAACAAGTGGTATCAGAGCGAGGTTGTAAGACTTATTGCTTCTGAGTCATTTCGACCAGATCTACATTTTCCTTGCACTTGTTCTGTTGTTTAGCTCCGGTACTTCAATCTTGCCAAGATGAACCATACTCTTCCCATGTACAACAAAGAGAAGTTCAACTCATGGCTGAAGATGGCCACCATCCAGCTCCAAAGCATACATCCAGAGATGGTGGACGTTCTTTCTAAGGGGCCCATAAGGATCATGAAGCCCAATATTTTTGTAGGTCCAGTTGCTGAGGGGCAACCTAGACCACCTCCGATGATCGAGAAGACGTTCGAGGAATGGACGGTAGAAGATAAGAAAAGAGTCCAGCTAGAATATCTAGTAATGAAGCTTATACTTGACAGTTTCCCTCCGTTGATGGCAGACAGGGCTCTGGACTTTGACACAGCTAAGGAAATGTGGGAATATGTCTGCGAATCCTCACAGGAGACTGACAAAATGAAACGCAACAAACTCCAAGTAGCTGTTGATAAGTATGAATCTTTCTCTATGATTGCAGGAGAATCTATTCAAGCAATGGAAGAAAGATTCAACACCATCATTGGAGAGCTCCGGAACTTGGAAAAGACATACGATAATGGAGAAATGAACAACAAGATCATTTCAAAGCTATTTCCAAGGATTGATTGGTTTGTAAAGGTGACGAGCTTGAGCGAAAAGGACCTCAGCAAGATGTCTACATCTGAGCTATTTGCTCAACTTAAAGCTCATGAATTTATAATAAAACAATCAAAGAAAAACAAAGTCGCTACTGCGCAAACTTCGTCATCAAATGTTATACCCCCGGAGGATCTAGCATTCTTTGTAAAGAGAGATGCTGGAAAGTGGAAGTCGAGGAAGCCCTTCAACAATGAGAGATCTGCTCCAGCTTCCCCAACGAAGGAGGTTACTTCAACCTTAGGTTCACAGAATGTAGACCTAAAGATTAGTGAGCTCGAAGAGCAGATGAAGATGCTTCAGAAGCTCATGCTGGTAGCCAAAGCAGAGAAGGAAGCCAAGGAGGCCAAGCTCACATCTTCCTCTAGATCAACAGAAAGAAAGCCTAGAACGTGCTTCAAGTACAATTCGCCAGATCATCTAAAGCACGAGTGTCCAAAGTTGAGCAAGGAGGAAACAGAGCGCCTCAAGGAAAGATTTGAGAGAAGAGGAATCAAATCGGTCACAAAAGTGTTGCTGACCAGGACCGAAGTGTCCGACATCCCGGACAATGATGAGGAGTACTATTCATCAGAAGAGGATGATGAACAGGCCATGCTGGTCTTGATGGCAGATATTGTTGATGATCATGATGCTGATGCTAAGCAGAATGCAGAGTCTGCTCTAGCAATCGATACCCAGGAGGTACATTCTATTAGCTTTCCTAGTTCAGCGACCATGCATGAATCGGAGTATTCTTTCCTATATTCCGAGGATGATTATCTCACAAAGCTTTCAATAGAGTTTTCAAAAATGTATGAGATAAATAATGCCATTGTAGGAGAGAATACCTCACTGAAACTAAAAGTTACGTCTTTGACTGAGGAAGTCGAAAGACTAAGGTCTGATAGTGAGGAGCTTTTGAAACTCAAAGTTGATTACTCCAAACTTTCTGAGAATTTTCAAATTATTGAAAAGGAGAATTTAGTCTTAAAGAGAAAACCTAAGGAGGATTGTATTTGTTCTTACACATCCAGCAAGGCAGTTCTTAGTGCCATTTTGAGCCAACAAAGGAAACACTCTGATAAATCAGGATTAGGCCTTGGTTTTGTTGAAGCAAAATCCTCTAAGGAAGCCTTGAGTAAGAATGCTGAATTTTCCAAGCAGAAAAAGATTTTATTCGTTTCTGCTGGAAAAGTCAATGCTGACAAAGGTAAAGGAAAGGCAATTGTTGAGTCGTCAACTGCTAAGCAGACAGATTGGCGTAGCAAGCATACATCTCCTGGATCTCAGCAGAATATCCACAAAATACCTGCTAAGCATGCTATTGCTAGATCTCAGCAGAGTACCCAGAGAGTGCCTGCTAATCATGCATCTGCTGGATCTCAACATAGTACCCAGAGGATGTCTGCTAGGCCACACTCAGCAGTGCCAAGGAAGAATGCTGAGCATTATGTATCTAATGCTAGGATAGCATACCCTACCTTTCATAGAGGCAAGCAGGTAGAATACCATGCTGTAAGACCACTGTATCCTAAGTACACACCACATGGAGGAACACCTATGTGAGGCTTGAGTACAACCGTTTTCCTTCCAAAAGGACTATAAAGGCTAAGCACACTACCTCACCTCGTTTTAATTATGCAAAGTTTGCTTATCCAACGAAGGTCGAGAAGGTTGCTAAGAGTGATGTCAAGAAGAAAATCTTGAAAATCACCAAGATGTGGGTTCCAAAAGAGACCATGATCCACGCTAATCCTGCAGGACCCGATGCTAAGCAGGTACCTAAACAGAATTGCTAGTTTTTGCAGCAACAAGATCCAAGCGCAAAGACATCAGGAATGTCAAATGAATGGATCCTAGATAGTGGTTGCTCAGGCCACATGACGTGGCGAGAAGATTTATTCTCAGAATTGCAAAGAATTTATGGCCCCACTGTCATGTTTGGCGATAATAACAAAGGTTGAGTGATTGGACGAGGACGCATTGAGCAAGATGGCATGAGGATCATCAATGTTGCTTTCATTTCCAACCTAAAGCACAACCTACTTAGCATAAGCTAATCATGCGAGAATGGGTATAACGTGTATTTCATTAACACTGGTTGTGAGATTGTTGATAGTGCTACAGGTGAAGTGAAGCTCAGAGGCATCCGCAAGGGTGGCCTATATACTGTTGATTGGCAAAGCGGCCAACAACACTCATGCTTCGTAGCATTCAACAAGGAAGAGACGAATTGGCTATGGCGTAAGAGGTTAACTCATCTGAACTTTAACACCATTAACCACCTAGCCAAGCACAATCTCATTGTCGGATTGCCTGAGACGTCCTTCAGAAAGGAAGGCGTGTGCAAAGCTTGCCATCAAGGGAAGCAGACTAAGGCATCATTCAGGACAAACCCGGAGAAGGCCACATCTGAAAGAATCCTAGAACATTTGCACATGGATCTATTTGGCCCTTTCACTCCAACCACTGTAAGTAAAAATGTTTATACACTTGTGGTTGTTGATGACTTTTCCAGGTGCACATGGGTCCGATTGCTAAGGACCAAAGATGAAGTAAAGCTCATTCTACAAGAGCTGATCCTTAAAGATCATAATAGCAAAGAAGTTACCATGAAAAGGATCAGATCAGATAACGGGACCGAGTTCTGCAATGGGATTCTATTGGATTTTTGCGTCGAAGCTGGAATCGAGCATGAGAAATCCATTGCTAGGACCCCCCAACAGAATGGTCTAGCAAAGAGAAGGAATATGACCCTGAAGGAAGCAGTGCGGTCAATGCTAGCTGATTACGGTCTAAGTGGAAAGTATTGGGGCAAAGCAGTCATGACTGCATGCTACACTCAGAATAGGAGTGCAATCAATGGAATATTGAATCAGACTCGTTATGAAGTGTACAACGGTCGGAAGCCTTCTCTTACTCATCTTCGTGCTTTTGGTTCAACATGTTATATTCATAACAATGGGAAGTCGAAGCTTAACACTTTTTCGCCTAAGTCCGATGAAGGTGTGTTCCTTGGATATGGACATCCTTCTCACAAAGGCTATCGAGTGTTAAACAAGACAACTCAAGTTGTGGAGATAACATGCAATGTTATTTTTTATGAGTCTATTCTAGTGCGCAGGACTATTAGAGAGAAAAAGGATGCAAATCATGAGGCTAATGATGTCCATGATCAATCTATCTTGAATTCTTTCGAAAATATGTAGATTGATCCGACTAGGTTGATGAGTGATTGTAATTCAACTCAGGCGCATTCAGCAGGTGACCAAACTGCTGAACCAGCTAATGATGCTAATGATCATGCTGAGGCCACCACCCAAATTTATCTCAATGATAATTTGGAGATTTTAGGATCGCTTGAAGAAGAAGATGAAGAAATTCCAGATCAAGGACGACTTGCTGAAGGAAGATTGGGAGTTGCTGAGGAGATCGCTAAGGACGATGCTAATATTCCAGATGCTAAGATCCAGAATGCTGAAGTCCAGAATGCTGAGATTCCTAGTGTTCAGATGCCAAATGCTGAGGTACCAGTCGCTGAACCCCAAGTGATTGCTGAGGAGAATGTTCTAGCAGAGAACAATTCAGCAGGCGAAGATAGCAATGCAACCCCAGCAACCAGCAATCCAAGACCAAGATGGCAACATGATCACCCCCTAGATGCTGTCATTGATGACGTCAATGATTCAGTAAGGACGCTACAAGGCAATGCGATGCTAGCGTGCTACATATTGCATGAAGAGCCTACGAAGGTTGAAGATGCTATAGAATCTCCAGATTGGGTAAATGCTATGCAGGAGGAGCTAGCAGAGTTCACGCGCAATCATGTTTGGGATCTAGTAGACAGACCCAAACATCAATGTGTTATTGGAACCAAGTGGGTCTTCAAGAACAAGAATGATGTATTGGTAATGGTCATCCGGAACAAAGCGCGTCTAGTAGCCAAAGGATACAAGCAATGCGAAGGAATAGATTATGATGAGACATTTGCTCTGGTAGCTTGACTGGAAGCAATAAGATTGTTTCTCGCATATGCAGCCAACAATGAGTTTTCAGTCCTGTAGATGGACGTGAAAAGTGTCTTTCTTAATGGTGAGCTCAAAGAAGAAGTGTATGTTGAGCAACCACCTGGCTTCGAACAAGGAAACCAAGTTTATAGGCTAAGGAAAGCCTTATATGGGTTCAAGCAGACATCGAGGGCGTGGTATGGAACGTTGTCTAAGTTTTTGCTAGACAATGGTTTCAAGAAAGGAAAGATAGATCAGACTCTCTTTTGCATCAAGGATGAAGGAAACATATTGCTTGTGTAGATATATGTCGATGACATTATCTTTGGCTCTAAGAATCCGTTGCTATGTGAGAAGTTCTCCGAACTCATGCAAAGTAATTTCCAAATGAGCATGATGGGGAAGATGTCTTAGTTTCTAGGACTTCAAGTACAGCAATTGAGCAAAGGAATCTTTATACATTAGAGGAAGTATACGAGAGAACTGATTGCTAAGTACTCCCCAGAGAAGACAAAGAGTCTAAGGATTCCCCTAAGCACGAGTTGCCAGATTTCTCTTGATGAAGGAGGAGAACCTGTGAATCCTACTCTCTTAAGAGGTATCATCGTATCCATGCTTTATCTCACTACTAGCAGACCAGATATTTCTTATGCCGTAGGAGTCTACGCGAGATATCAAGCAAATCCTTAGAAGTCGCATTTGGATCTTGCTAAGCGAATCATCCGATACCTCAAATGCACTGAGGGTCTAGGAATTTGGTACCTGCCAATTCCTTGGACATAAGCTAATAAGTTGGTTTAGCAAGAAGCAGCACTCAGTGGCTACATCTACAACCAAAGCAGAATATGTAGCAGCCGCAAGTTGTTGTGCGCAAGTGTTGTGGATTTGGCAGTGATAAGTTCATTATTCATTATTTTCCTACTATTTTATGTAGATTTATTGAGTTTATATATATAATTTATGCATGAATCAATATTAGGTGGTATTAGGCGTATTTTGGTATCTGTTCAGGTTTTTAAGCCTAAACTCACGAGAAAACTGTTCCGAAAGTAGTGACGTGTAAGAGTAGCAGTGAAGAGTTTTTCCACAAGAGGAATTCGGGCTATTGGCGCATGGCAATGGATGATTCTTTGAGTTAGCTCTCCAACGCAACTGGAATCGGGTCAATCGGAGTTTGGAGGAGGAAGTTATGGCCAAAACCGTGAGACCGCGCAAAAGGGGCGAGAAGCTGCGTCGACAGACGCCAATCAACATGAATCGATGCCAACTTGGAAGCTATGTCGATCGACGTGGATCAGCCACGATCAACGCGAGCGAGTCTGCTGGAGCGGAAATCTGATAAAAATCCGATTTATTCATATCTTTAGCCCTAGATTTGATATGATACACCTCCACCTCTATATATAACCTTGTAAAATCGAATTTTAAGCATGCCTCATTCCAGATTTCAGATTTTAGAGATTCCAAGGGTTTTTCGGTTTATGTGTGAAGACATATTTTTGTGGGAAGACATTCAGACCCAAGTTTTTATGCAATTCAGGTTTTATCTTTCTATGATGAATATTACTTTGAATATGTGTAACTAATCTCTTCCTCAGATTCTAGGGTTTTGAATTATCAATGTATACATGTTTGATTAATTGAATTATTTTCCCTTTCCCTTCGTAGTTTGTGAAATCTGTGCTTATTCATAATCTTGATTTGCTGGCCACATCTTAGGATTATCTAGTTGATTACTTGAGACGTAACTTTGATAGTTTTCAATGGAAAGAGATTTTCACAATATAATCTGATTTCTTGTCGTAACTGAAGGAGATCGATTGTAGGGATAAATTTGTAGATCTTTGGAGTTAGTTAATTTATCTTGAGACCGAGCGGAGATAGGTAATTAATTAATCTACTTTATGAATTGTCAAACAAAGAAGTTCATAATATTTTTATGATGTTTCACTACGAAGAGGAATTAAAATTGGGAATTAATCAATTCAGTCATCCATGTCATACTTGATAGGTAGATATCCCTGGAATCTGTGCTCCCTTATTTGAATCCAAAAGCCTTTTAATTTCCTGTTTAATTTTCATTAGCAAGTATTGCGATTTTCAAAACAACCAAAACTTTTTAATTGATTTTCCTGACCAGTATTTTGAGAACTTAAGATTTAGTACTTAAGGTTTTTCGTTGCTTCATTCCCCTGGATCGATAACTTTAGGGTTTACAAATTTATTTGCCACTATTTCTATAATTAATCTGTAGAAATTACAGTGATCAGGCAGCAATTGCAAGATTATGATATTGCTCCTGAATACGTGCCGATCTACTGCGACAACAATAGTGCTAGGTGAATTACCAAGAATCATGCACATCATTCCAGGACAAAGCATACTGACATCCGACATCACTTCATTAGAGATCACCAAGAAAAAAATGATATTGATGTTTAATACATATGCACCGAAGATCAAATTGCTGATATCTTCACCAAGCCGCTTGCTGAGGCAAGATTTAAGGAATTATGTCCGAAGTTAGGTCTCATGGAGTTAGAAAAGGATGGGGATGAATGAGTTCAAACTCTAATTCTTTCTGGATTTCTTGGATTTTCAGAGAAGAAGGAGATAAACGTATCTTAGCTTACGTTTTTGAGTTGCTGATTCTTATTGCTGAGATATGGTTGCTAAGCTATTGGTTGCTGAGTCTTAGCTCTCAGCAGACCCTAAGTCGTGTGATATAACACTATGTAATTTGCAACATGTAGCAACAAGTGGTTCAGACGTTTGCTAGAGGTTGAATGCTGAGTCTGAGCTCTCAGCATTTCGTCGGAATGCTATGCTATAGGTATCTACAATTGGTATAGACGGTTGCTAAGAAATGTTAGTTGAGTCCATGCTCTCAGCATACAATATGAGAATGCTATGGTATAATATTTCAAGTGGTATCAGCAATCATCATATGAGAAAGGTAGAATATATGGATGCTAGGACTTGAATGCTGAGTCCAAGCTCTCAATAGTTCATATGAGTGCTAAGGATTACTAAGCCAGCAGATTGCTGAGTCCAAGCTCTAAGCAATCTCCGACTCTCCTAGAAAGTCGAAGCGGGAAGGATTCAAATTTGATATGATATGTCCGACATGCTGCATTTAATGCGTGCAATTGGCTGCGACAAATTAGGAGCCGACACGTCAAATGTACTCGAGCGTTTTGGGGCGTGGGTCACCATACGAAGAATCTTGGATCTCCTGAACCGTCGATTAAATCTGAAGTGGTGTCTCCCCAACCATCGGATCATTACTCAAGAAGGTATATACACGATACTTAATTCAACTTTCAAACCTTTAACATTTTGTGCGATTTGAAATCCCTAGAGTTCTAAGCCTTCCAACTCTCGAATTCTCAAAATTCCTTTGAAATTTTCACAAAATCTCTCAAAATGTCTACCAATCCTGAATCCTCTAGTTCTTCTAAAAAACCTGACCAACCTCCTAAGTTAATCCTTCGACCTGTTGATGGCATGCCACTACATGAGAGGCATGCACCCGGTTTCACCATGATTTTCAAAAAAGAGGATATTGATGATTCAATCCCATATGCTCGCCTCGTCACTCTTCCCAAAAATAAGGAGTAGTTAGGACTCCTAAATGCCCAGAAGCGAGCGGCCCAGATTATGAAGGACCGGATCCTGTATACACCCCTTGCCACCGTACAGTTTTCGGAATGGGTAATGACCACCTTAGCCAAGGAGGAAGTGGTTCAATATCTGTTCGCTGAACCTAAGAGGTTTCACCCTCATATGGTTTCAAAATTTTATGCTAGGGCAGTTATCACTGATGATCACAAGTTGTTCACGACCTCTGTGTTTGGAACTCTTATCGCAGTGACCGCTGAGGTCCTTGCACAGACGTTCGGCCTTCGCAACTCAGGCGAACGCATCACCACTTACAAAGTTGTAAATACCGAGGAGATGAAGGCACGATGGTACTTATGGAAGAGACCATAGACGAAGGAAGATAAGAATAATCGGTGGAATGTAGCCACACCGATAAATCTGTTCAGGGAGGACTTCAGACTTCTTGCTGATTTGGTCATTAAGATGTTTCAGTGTGATGTCGGATCGTACTCTGAACTGTCGGTAAAGAAGTATGTCGTAATGATGACATTAGTTGATGGTGTCCAAGGGGCACAATTCTTCTTTGACCGCTGGTTGGACCACGCAAAGAAGAATTTGAAGATCAAGGAGACTGGAGTTTACATGTCCAACGTCAATTTTGGACTGAAAATTAGTATGTTTATCAAGACCATCTTCTAGAAGGATGAACTTGATAGGGGTGAGGCTCTGCTCTACATTGACTTCATTCCCCAGACGAACAAGTAGCCAACCCCAGTAGACATGACCCGCCCACGGAGGCTGAGGGGGAAATCAAATGTTGATCCTAATAATCCTGTTTCTGAGGAAGATGAGGATCCGGCTACTCCGGCCATCCAGCAGTTGGAGCATGCAATCCCAATGACTGCTCCAAAGGCCGCCGAGACCGAAAAATGTTTCTAGGATCTCGATGAGATAGAGAAGCTGGAAGATCTTCCTTCCCAGCAGATAGAAGAGATATTTTCTAAGAAGTACGCATATCAACCCGCTCAAGTTTTGGGTCAGCTTGCAGTGCCAATACCCAAAAGGAAGAAGATAGAAGCCGCCTCTCCTGAAAACAAAAAGAGGGCATCACGAAGGCTTGTCAAAGCCGCTGAAAAAGAAGCCACAGAGAAAGAAGCAGCTGAGAAGAAAGCTGCTGAGAAAACCCCTGTTGCTGCTGAACAAGAGCCAAACTCTACCCTTTCTGCTAAACCACTATCAGAAAGATTTATAGTTTTAAGGGCAAGAAAGAGGAAGAGGACGATATTGAGGCAGTTACAGGAGAAAAATAAGTTGAAGAAAGTGATGGAGGAAATCACTTTTGATGCGAGGGATCACAACTTCGAGCAGGTAAAGAAAGCTGCTGATGAGCGTGCTGCAAAGAAATCTGCTGATTAGTTCGCAGCTAGGGAAGCTGCAGAGTTGACAGCACAAGCAGCTGAGGAGGCCAGAAGGCTAGCAGCTACGGCTGCTAAGAAAGGAATAGGGAAACAGGTCGCGGAGGTTCCCATTACCAAACCAGTGGTTGCTAAAGATATTATGCTCGAACAAGTCGCCTTGATCGATCAGGGCTTGGACATGTTGTTAGAGGCCGAAGTCTTTGATGCTCCAGACCGCCCTCATGGCCAAGGAGGAGTCTTGATAAGGGAGCCTGCTGATGCGCAAGGAGGAAGCAATAGTGCTCAGGATGCTGAGGAGGATGTTGTATTTGATGAAGCTTGTGGATCAGGACAGAATGCTGAGCACGATGCTAGCATGTCTGTTGGAGCTGAAGAGTCAAATGCTGAGGCAAGGCCCAGCATGGAGATTTCTTCTGAGGCAAGGCCTAGAACCAAAACTCCTGCTGAGGCAAGGCCCGAGGGGTATGTCGAACAAGATCCAGGCTTCTTAGCCTCATGTTATTCTGATTTTGATTCTGATGGAGAATCCGAAGATGTGTATGACGCAAGATTCTTGAGGAAAGTCCTGACAGGTGACACCGAGACACTCTGAGTCCCTTTCAAAAGGATTGTGAGAACGGAGATTCAAGATCAGGCGTGTAGCGCAATGGTGTGCGCCAGTTTATCTGGAGGAACAGGTAAATGTTGATCTTTTTCCGATGATTTCTGATATTGAAGAGATTGTGATGGCATAAATAGGGAGAGACATTTCAAATGTCTTCTATGTGGAGTTGAATAAACATACCCCATAAGGGAAGTTGTTGGCGAATGAGTTTAGACGCTGGAAGATGCATGACTACATCATGCATCAGCTCTGTTTTGAAGAAAGGATGCTGGTGATTACCACGAAGGGTCTAAATTTCTGGAGGAAGGAGGAGAGATGGGCGAATGATTGGATTGATCAAGTGTCGGGCACTAAAAAATTTTCTGATAAGCAAGTGCTTGCGAGGCTTCAATCTATCCGAGCCCATCGGTTGTTTTCCACTCTCAATCTCTACCTAAGTACACATTTGCTCCTGATGGCTGCTATTCAGATGCTAAGATTGAATTATCCAAGCGCCAAGCAAAAGCAGCTGCTGAGTATCGCATACGCTAGGCTGAGTATGAAGCGCAAAAGAAAGAAAGGCTGCTAGCCAGGTTGGCTGCTGCACAAGAGCAAGAAGCTGATCATCCTTTTCTTGGAGGACGATATCTTGGAGATAATAAAAGTTGCTCATGCTGCTGAAATACAAGAAGCCAGGGCTGCTGAGCTTGCTAAAGCCTTGGAGGAAGTCTGGAATGTAGAGGAGGCTGAACTCCTAGCAGATGTTGCTCAATATACTGCTGCCCATGCCGATGAAGCAGAGATTGCTGATCTTGCTGAGGCACAAGCAAAGGCCTGGAAGCTAGCAGAATCAGAGTGCCTAGCAGAGGAGGCTAAGTACTTGATTGCATATGCCGATGAAGCAGAGGTTGCTGCTCTTGCAGAGGAAGAAGCTAAGACATGGAGCTTAGAGGAGGCCGAGTGCATAGCTGCTGAAAATCAATACTCTGAGGCGCAAATTGATTGGTATGAAGCTGAAGCTATGGATGTTGATCCGATATCTGAAGTTCATCCATCTACTAGTGGTAGAGAGCTAGTAATCACAACTTCTGCTATGGATGTTATTCTTGTAAGTTCTCATACCTTCCACTCCTATGTTAACACTGCTGTCCAATATGCCATTCAACATGTTCTATCCACCGCTCTCCCCTTGGCTATAAATGAATGAGTGGCTCTTGAAGCTGCCGATATAAAGAAGGAAGTGGAGGAGATAAGGAGTGAAGTGTCAGAAGTAAGAGCAGAAGTTGCTAAGGTGAAGTGTGATGTGTCTGGTGTGAAGCACAATATGGAAGTAATGAAGGAGGAAGTCGCTGACTCCCAGCAGAAGCTCGCGCAAACTGTTAACTCTTTCTCTACCGCCTTTTTGGCTGCAATCAAAGAGGGGGAAGAGAGGAGAATTGCTGCGGCAGAGCAAAGGAAGAAAGAGGAGGAAGAGCTCGTTGCTGCTGAAGAAGAGCGCAGACTTGCTGAGGAGGAGTTCAAGAAGAAAGAGTTAGAGCTAAAGATGAGGAAGCTCGAAATGGAGAACGAGAAGCTAGCTAAGAAGTTGGAGAGGGAGGCAGCTGTGCGTGAAGCAAGCAAAGCATACTTGGACAAATTCATGCAAATGGCCGTTGGCAAATTCGATCAGTATGACAACAAGAAGCAAGCTCCCGACTCATGAAGCTTATTTGAAAATTTTTAGCAAGCTCTTGTAATCTTTTGTTCTTTTTCAGTTTCACTTGTATTTGTAACACTCAAAATCATAAATGAAATTGGATCAGACTAAAACAATCACTCATTGTCCACTTCTGATATTTTTGCATGTCTTAGTTGAAATACACTATCTGTGTATTCAACAAAACTGCACGTGGATGCTGGGTTTTTATGTCTTTGGATTGGTGGTGGATGCTTGCTGATTTGATTAGGTGCTAGATTTCCTAGCATATTTATTTGAAGCATTTACTTGTGTTTTAATCGAGAAATATTTCCCAGCATTTGTTGAGGGGAAGTTTTTTAAACCAATCCTTGATAAGATTTAAGTTGGTTAAATTCTGAGATAGTCTGCTAGACTTGAAAACTTGTAAACTCAGAAATTTTCCATCTTAGATTCAGCAATTAGCTAGTAGGCTTTGATCGAACCAAAAAGGGGGAAATTGTTGGGAATTATGTTGTAATTCTCCATTAGATCAACATTGTAAAAGGTTTTATTGAATCAAAGCCTTAGTAGTTTGGTCGATCATTGCTGAAGTCTAGATAGTCTAGCAACTCATGTGTAATGTCATGTGTAGGAAATATTTCGAGTTGTAATGGAGTAGAAGTACTTGCGGAAGATTGCTGAGGATTCAGCAACTGGAAACAAGACTTTGGAAATTCTGGATGCTAGGAACGTTCTCAGCAGTCAAGCCGATTGCTAGAGAAGTCAGCAGACAGAAGCAACTTCTAAGGAGAAAGTAGTTATGTGCTAAGAAGAATGATTGCTAAGGTGCTAGCAATCTAGAAAGATAATTTCTAAAGTAAAGGAGAGACTGCTAGGAGTATATACTCAGCAGTCAGCAGTAAAGATCTAGGAGAATGCTAAAGGAGTTAGCATTCACTATTTGCTCAGGAGATTGCTGGAAGCTATAGCAATCAGGAAGCAAGATATCAAGTGATAGCAGAATGCTGAATGAGTCAGCATTCGCTAGTACATAGCAGATTGCTATAAGAGCTCAGCAACCAAAAGACTTAGCAGATCGCTAGAAGAGCTCATCAATCACAAGGCTTAGCAGAGTATTCCAAGCATTCTTCGATAGAATGCCAAACAAGGAGATACTCAGCAAACACTTGCTAAAGATGTCAGTTCCGACAGAAGGTACAACAAAGGACAAAAACCTTACCCAAAGTAGGTAAAAAGGCACTATACCACACCGGAATGGTAGATAAAGCAAGTAACTCTTTTGGACGAAGAAGACCGTTGTGTCTAACGGGTATGGAGAATCAAAGTTTGAATCTCCATGTATAAAAGACAAGTACAAACAGAGAGACAACGACTACTTTCACTGCTTTTACAAACACTTAAGCGAATCCTTTGACAAAGAGAAGCAAAGTGAGAAAGTAGTCAGTTGGAGCTCATTAAAGAGATAAGAAGATTCTCTAAGCTCTCAACCGTAGTGTCCCCCACATTGAATATCTGACACTACATTGAAGAGATTCCTTGACTTAGCTCAAGAATCTAATCATTGGGATACCTTCCATTCTAGGAAGCATCCAACAGTCACATCTCTGAAAAGAGATAAACTATCACGGGCTATTACCAAAATCCCAGAAAAGTTCAGGAAGGAACTCTAAAGCTTCCATTGCAGCAAGGAGGAGTTTTACGAAGGTGTGCCCTTGACTTCTCCGTAGCTTCCGACCAAAGAGATCGAAGTAACGAAGGATAGCTTTGTAGTGGCTGGCTCGAAAGCTCACCGCCTGCTACAAGTGTTCGGCAATTCCTTGTGTAGGGTTTTTCCGTTAACTGAATCACCAAAACAAAACTGAACCGGATCGAATTATGGATATTGCACATAATTCAAATTCACAAAACCCTAGCATTCTCCTATGAATTTAATACAAATATTTGTGGATTTAGGGTTTACCGTAACTCCGTCGAGTCTGAACCGATCTTTCGCGTTTGAATTCCAAATCCCAATTCAACCACATGATTCGATTTAATCTGCGGAAGCATTAATTAGTAATCTAATTTCTTAGAAAAAATCAAAAAACAAAAGGAGAAGAAAAGAGAAATCTGTTCTCCAGATTAGATCTTCAGGGCTGTGTCCCAATGCTGTTCAGATCTACTACTGGTGAGGACTTCGTAGATCTGTATTCTGAGCAGGACCAAAATCGAAATTCTCCTCCCTCTTCCCTAAATCGGCGCCTCCTCTCTCTCACTAGGGTTTAGTGTGTTTCAACTATGTTACAACTTATGAGAGAGAGCTGTCTATTTATAGACCTAGGGTTGTAAACCTTAATGGGCCATTCTGGGCTCAATTCAACATATTTAATTGGGCCAGACCCGGGACTTAATGCAAATAATAAAGTGGGCCAATAAATTAATTAATTCCCATGTCAACAACCCAGGACACAATTAATTAATTAATATGAATTCTTTTTCACCACAGAATTAATACTGACCTACCCCTTTATTACCACGTTATGAGAACGTGCTGCATTAATTAAGAATCCCCATATTTAAGGTTACCGGACATCCATTAATTAATCGGAGCCTCTGACAAGCTCCAACTACAATTAATTAATATCTTATAATTCCTGAGTAGTACCACTCAAACCATATCACTCGTGCCTGAACTTAATCAGCTTGCAGGACTTTGGCACGATGAATGTTATTGAGCTCCTCAGGGAATGTCCCCATCCTATTACTCGGATATGGTTACCTAAACCCAGTCTCAGGCGGTACTACACGAACTTCTGTTACCCAAGATGCAGATATACGAGCACGTTACTTAGGCTCTCCACCATGGCAAGTCAAAGCAACAGTCAACCCGTGCAAACCCCTGAACCTTCGTTAGGGTTTGGACTCAATCAATATAACGAGATCTTGTATTCGCTGATGTCAGACAAACGAATACATCTCACTGCGGTCCATCAATACGCCACCTCTGCGTACCAGCATGTCAAGTAATCAAGACAAACTACTTATTCCGACAATGTCGCAGCCATCCGGACACACGTATCCTGATACGCTGTCTCGGCTATGATCAGGTTTATGTCTCACTAGGTCAAGTGATCATACTGTCTTCTGCGATCTACAACACGCCGTATGATCGTCCCTATCGGTGAGACAAGAGGATACCATTGTTCATACATGTAAGATTGTTAACTGATAGGAGAAATAAATCGTTGTATACTCATTGTAATAAAAGCTTTCAGTATACAAAACCCATCAATCTCCCACTTATACTCAAAGCATAACTAAGCTATTACAGAGTATACAGTCCGTCTATCTAGTCTGCTGTCACTTTAACCACTATCAGTGGTTGGCATCCACCTCAAACCCAGCTCACGAATATGTCTTTCGTAAACTTTCTGCGGCAAGCTCTTTGTAAACGGATCAGCAAGATTGTCAGCAGTGTCAATCTTCTTAATCAGCACATCGCCCCTCGATACGATTTCTCGTATGATATGGTACTTTCTCTCTATGTGTTTGCTTGCCCTGTGAGACCGCAGTTCCTTTGAGTTTGCCACTGCACCAGAGTTATCACAATAAATTGTGATGCTCCTTGGAAAACTCGGGATCACGCCCAACTCCAAAAGGTAGTTCTGGAGCCACACCCCCTCTTTCGAGGCGTTGGAGTCGGCGACATATTCCGCCTCCATGGTGGAGTCAGCAATGCAATTCTGCTTTGAGCTCCTCCAAGATACAGCTCCACCTCCCAGGGTAAACACATATCCTGAGGTCGATTTCTTCTCATCCTGGTCCCCTTGGAAATCCGAGTCTGTATAACCCACAGGTCACAAATCCTCACTTTGATAAACTAGGCAGAAATTCCTAGTTCTTTTCAAATACTTGAGGATGTGCTTTACAGCAGTCCAGTGCGCCTGTCCAGGGTTAGACTGATATCTTGCTAACATGCCAACAACATAACAGATATCTGGCCTGGTACACAGCATCGCATACATGAGACTACCCACCGCCGAAGTGTATGGTACAAGACTCATCTCGTCTTTCTCACACTGTGTCTGAGGACACTGCCCACCAGAAAGACGAACGCCATGTCTGAAAGGTAGCAAGCCTTTCTTGGCGAGTTGCATGCTGAACCGGGCTATCACAGTATCCACATACGATGCCTGGGATAAGCTCAACATTCTTCTCTTACGATCTCGTAAGACCTTAATACGAAGAATGTAGCCAGCTTCTCCTAGATCCTTCATTTGGAACTATTCGGATAACCATGCCTTAATTTCCGACATCATTCCCTCGTTGTTTCCAAATAGGAGTATGTCATCAACGTATAGTGCAAGGAAGACCACGCTCCCACTGACACAAAGTCGGTAAACACAACTTTCGTTTTCCAACTGTGCAAATCCATAGGATTTAATCACATCGTTGAAACGTAAGTTCCATGACATTGAAGCTTGCTTAAGTCCATACAAGGACTTCCTAAGCTTCCAGACAAGATGTTCTTCGCCCTTGCTTATTTAACCCTCGGGTTGCTACATATATATGTCCCTACATTCTTCAAGGTAACCGTTTAGAAAAGCAGTTTTGACATCCATCTGCCAGATCTCGAGGTCTATATGCGCAGCTATGGCAAGGAGTATCCGGATGGATTTGAGCATGGCTACGGGTGAAAAGGTTTCGTCATCGTCAATGCCCTCTTTCTGACTATAACCCTTTGCCACCAGCCTGGCTTTAAAAGCCGTGATCTTTCCATCCTCCCCTTTCTTTCTTTTGTATACCCATTTGCACCCTATGGCCCTAAAGCCATCCGGCAAATCAGTTTTTTGGTATACATCCATAGCAGTTATGGATTCAATTTCAGAATCCATGGCGACACGCCATTTGGCAACATCCTTGTCCTGCACTGCCTCTTCATAAGTCAGTGGGTCAGAGTCCTCATGTCCGTCTTCTGGGCTTAAGTCCGAAGACTCACCCACGAACATGTACCTTTCCGACTGGAAAATAACTCTCCCACTACGACGAGGCATCGGTGCCATGTCAGTAGTAGGTGCAGTGACTTGTGGTCCTGCACCTTGCACTGAAGAACGTGTCTGTGGTGCTGTACCTCTCACAGGTGCACCCACATCTACACGTTCCCCTTCC
Organism: Plectranthus barbatus; assembly: GCA_026898455.1. NCBI lineage: Eukaryota > Viridiplantae > Streptophyta > Magnoliopsida > Lamiales > Lamiaceae > Plectranthus > Plectranthus barbatus. The sequence continues at coordinate 87,719 of JAPKLW010000714.1, forward strand.
CTTGGAATTGCATTCTCATTCTCAATTTCATGAAGAACGATATCACTCATTGACCTGTGATTACTCACATACTCGTCCTCCAAGAGTCTAGCGTTGGTGCTAACAACGACTCTTTGACTCAAAGGACAGTAAAAGTAACCACCTTTCATTTGCCTGGGATACCCTATGAAAAACATTACTTTTGACCTGATTTCTAACTTATCCGGTTTCTTCGACAGTACGTGTGCCAGACTGCCCCATACTCTAAACTTGCACAAACTAGGTTTGCGACCAAGGAAGAGCTCAGAAGGTGTCTTAGGAACTGATTTAGAAGGCTGGCACGTAAGCTGCTGTTTCCAATGCGTAGCCCCAAAACAAAATTGGTAAGTTTGCATAACTCATCATTGATCTTACCATCTCTAGAAGAGTCCTATTTCTTCTTTCAGCTACACCATTTTGCTGGGGAGTACCCGGTGCAGTCCACTGGGATGTAATCCCATTTTCCGACAAATACTGCAGGAACTCGTTACCGAGGTATTCGCCACTGCAGTCAGATCGCAGCGACTTGATAGTTTTCCCGACCTTCTTTTCTACCTCAGCCTTGAACTCTTTGAATTTCTCAAAGCATTCAGACTTGTAGTGAAGCAGGTAAACGTATCCGTACCTTGAGTAGTCGTTAATGAAAGTGACGAAGTACTCTTACCCTCCACGAGCCTGTGTGGACATCGGTCAACATAAGTCAGAATGGATCAATTCCAACACTTCCTCTGCTTGAGACTGACTAGCCTTGAAAGGCCTAGTTGACATCTTGCCCTCGATGCATGATTCGCAGACTTGATAAGGTACAGCTCGGACTAAGTCCAATGTACTGTCATCTGCAAGTCTCTGAATTCGCTTCAAGTTGATGTGTCCCAATCTCAAGTGCCAGAGATATATAAGATCCTCATCAGAAGAAGTAAGTTTTCTCTTTCTAGGATTATCAATTACGGATGAATATAAAGGACATGTTTTGATCGAAGTAACATAGAGATTGTAAATCAACATCCCATAACGGATAACATTGTTACTACCAATGATAAAATCATAAATAACAAATATCCATAAAGGTTGATAAAATTTGTCCTGCCGATAAACCACGGCCCACAAATAAACTCTCAAATGTACTTAATTCATCAAAACATAAAGAAAAGAAAACTCCATGAAGCTCTGTCATAAAAACGTTGCCTTCATCCAGTTTGGTATCTTCTTGCCATCACTCACCAGCCTTGTCGGCACGGTCCCCTGCAAAGTACAACAACATGATTAACAAGTCAGCGCTTACAGCTCTTGGAAGAGCAACGCCACACTCTAATCATGCTTCAGTTATACATGCAAATGGCATACCCTGTCTGGCCTTGTGGGCCTGACAATCTTTCCTCCTATGTCCTTTCTTACCACACCTGAAAACACTTGTCCCTCGAAGTTTCCCCATAGGCTTATTAACAGCTCCCATGTCCTTCGCAGTTACCTTCCCAGCCTACTTCTTAAACGCTCTTTTCGGCTTCATACCTTTCGATACAGCAGAGTGATTGCCAGAAGTAGCTAAGGCAACCTTCTAAGGAATCATAACCGATTCCGCTGCCATCAAGTCATTGAGCAACTCGGTAAGAGTATACTTCTTCTTGTTTAAGACAACAATCAGTCTGAAACTCTCAAAGGATTTGGGTAGAGAGTTCAGTATGATATCGAGCTTAGCCTCAGCGTCGATACCTCCACTGTGCACGATTAGCTCATGCATGAGGTGAGTCATGGAAACTACGTGCTCTCTCACTCATTGTAATAGTCTACTTCCCCTTGCGAGGATTCAGTAGCAGGTACTTATAGGACAAAGTACTTGTAGAACGAACATGTGTTCTTCCGCAATCAGGATGTATTCAAAGTTGCGTTTCCATTCCAGGAAGTTTGGACCAGTTAGAGGATTAAGAGCAAGTATATGATCGACAGTAGACATAAACATATCTGAAACAATAAAGAATCTTAAATAAGAACATACATGTTGAACTTCGAAAACAAATGCATTGAAAACCTTTTAATAAATCAAATACAAATGTTTTCCACTAATTGCCCAAGAGTTCCCACCGCAAGCTACACTCGTAGACGTTTACGATGCCACCCTCAACCAGAACTGTGGTTTTAAGCCCCAATCCATTTAATTTCACTACCATGTAAGGATGCTTTTGACACTAGAAATTAATAATTAGTGAAAACCTTAGACCAAACCATCTCTCAAGAACAGGGATGCAATTCTTGCATTATATTCTAAGATGCTTCTAAGAGATTAACCACAAATTTAACTCCGGCCAAAAGAGATAGTTTAGCATGGCACGTAACCATACCGCACAGCCCTTAAAGCTTTTGTTATCTATAATTTAAATCAATCCTAGAATACTTGTGAAAGAGATCTACACAAGCTACACTCGTAGACGTTTACGCAAAGCCCTCCCACTATTCACATGATTTAAATTGTTTGTCTAGAAATCCCAACAACCGTACCCATGCACCTCCAGGAACTAGCAAGCTACACTCGTAGACGTTTACTAGAACGAGAGATACACTTACAGCCTAGGACCGCTTCGTGGAGGTCTATTGATTTTAATTAAAAAATTTGCTTAGTATTTTTCTTTTAAAAGGTTTCTTTATGCGCACACATAATTTCTTTGTTATTATATTTCCCAAAATTTTTGCATGTAATTAAACAAGCCCAAAAATTCCCAAAATATAATCCAACAAAAGAAATTAATCACATAAGCATGCTTGAAAAACTGTAAATAATAAAAGCGATAAAACATGCTTTTCCTATTATCTAAACATGTTTAATTGCGCACATAAATAAATCAAATATCATACGAGGACAATTAAGGCAAACAAAAATTCCTCGTGGCCCCAAAAATAGAAAAATTAAATTCTATTTATTACAATTTGAATTTTGAATTAATTTGGATAAATCCAAATCTTTGCAAATCTTCCAAATCTTCAATGGCCTTCAAATCTGGATAAACCAAATCTTTTGAGATTTAGGCCTTTGTGATCTGATGATTTGCCCTAACCCTAATGCAAACCCTACGGTTTACACAAGATTGTACAAACCATCAAAACATGAGCCACCGCCGACCGCCGCCCGCCGCTGCCAGGCCAGCTGCCGGCCAGCGCCGCGCCCATGTGCACGCGCCCCACGCGCTACCGTTGCCATGCCGCACCTGCGGCCGTGCGCCCACGCCGTGCCGCACCACGCGCCCGCGCCGTGTCGTGCCTCGCGCGCGCAGGCCGCGCACGCCCCTACCACTGCCTGCGCGCGCCGCGCGCGCGCCCTGCGTGCCGCGCCGTCGTCGCCCGCGGCTGTACGCGCACGCGGCCTTCTGCCGCCGCCGTGCACCGCCCTTCGTCGGCTACGTCTTCGTTCTTCATCCTCGACCCGTCCATTTACAAAATTTGAAAAATAATATAGAAATCTATTCTATTACAATTTTTCAAATTTACACTAATCAGGGATTTTCTCGTGATTTTACAAAAACAATTCTGCCCTACACGGATAAACCACCGCGGGCTGAATCAACGGGTTTCCACGAGGAACAAAAACCAACATCCACAAAATAATAAATTCATACATGCATATCGAATTTAATTATGAACAACAGAGCCATAAATCAGGAACCTGGCTCTGATACCAATTGTAGGGTTTTTCCGTGAACCGAATCACCAAAACCAAACTGAACCGGATCGATTTATGGATAATGCACATAATTCAAATTCACAAAACCCTAGCATGCTCCTATGAATTTAATACTAAGATTTGTGAATTTAGGGTTTACCGTAACTCCGTCGAGTCTGAACCGATCTTTCGCTTTTGAATTCCAAATCTAAATTCAACCACACGATTCGATTTAATCTGCGGAAGCAGAAATTAATAATCTAATTTCTTAGAAAAAATCAAAATACAAAAGGAGAAGAAAAGAGAAATTTGTTCTCCAGATTAGATCTTCAGGGTTGTGTCCCAATGCTGTTAAGATCTACTACTGGTGAGGACTCCGTAGATTTGTATTCTGAGCAGGACCAGAATCGAAATTCTTCTCCCTCTTTCCTAAATCGGCGCCTCCACTCTCTCACTAGGGTTTAGTGTGTTTCAACTATGTTATAACTTATGAGAGAGAGCTGTCTATTTATAGACCAAGGCTGTAAACCCTAATGGGCCATTTTGGGCTCAATTCAGCATATTTAATTGGGCCAGATCTGGGACCTAATGCAAATAATAAAGTGGGCCTATAAATTAATTAATTCCCATGTCCACAACCCAGGACACAATTAATTAATTAATATTAATTCTTATTACCACAGAATTAATACTGACCTACCCCTTTATTACCACGTTATGAGAACGGGCTACATTAATTAAGAATCCCCATATTTAAGGTTACCGGACATCCATTAATTAATCGGAGCCTCTGACAAGCTCTAACTATAATTAATTAATATCTTTTAATTCCTGAGTAGTACCACTCAAACCTTATCACTCGTGCCTGAACTTAATCAGCCTGCAGGACTTTGGCACGATGAATGTTATTGAGCTCCTCAGGGAATGTCCCCATCCTATTACTCGGATATGGTTACCTAAACCAAGTCTCAGGCGGTACAACACGAACTGTTGTTACCCAAGATGCGGATATACGAGCACGTTACTTAGGCCCTCCACCATGGCAAGTCAAAGCAACAGTCAACCCGTGCAAACCCCTGAACCTTCGTTAGGGTTTGGACTCAATCAATATAACGAGATCTGGTATTCGCTGATGTCAGACAAACGAATACATCTCACTGCGGTCCGTCAATACGCCACCTCTGCGTACCAGCAAGTCAAGTAATCAAGACAGACTACTTATTCCGACAATGCCGCAGCCATCCGGACAGACGTATCCTCATACGATGTCTCGGCTGTGATCAGGTTTATGTCTCACTAGGTCAAGTGATCATACTGTCTTCTGCAATCTACAACACGCCGTATGATCATCCCTATCGGTGAGACAAGAGGATACCATTGTTCATACATGTAAGATTGTTAACAGATAGGAGAAATAAACCGTTGTATACTCATTGTAATAAATGCTTTCAGTATACAAAACCCATCACCTTGTACTTCAAATATCTTTTTAGTGAAATTCTCAGCGATACGGCTGAGGAGTGGACGTAGATCTTGTAGATCGAACCACTATAAATCTTGTGTTCTTTTATACTGTTTTATTGTTTCTGTTCATCGATTTAAAACCTAGCAACCTCAAGTTGCTAGAGTATACCTCTGAAACAATCGTAACTTAAGACCAACCTCAAGCTAAATATTTGGAAAAGATCTAAGTGCAAGATAAACTTATTATTCCGCTGCATTTTCTAAGTAGCCTTTGGGTACTTATCACGACTCTGATTAGGGATCAACAACTACAATTTTGGACTTTAAATATAACCATAAATTCATATCGTGGGTGAAAAATGAATCCATATAATAGGTTGGATTAACCCGAGAACCACGAGGAACAAAAACCACTCAATCCAAAAACCATTCATCCATAGCAATAAAATAATAATCATCATGCATAATGATAGGCAATATTATTTTTTCCGATAGAGCCTATTAAATCAACATGGCTCAGATACCAATTTAAGGGATTTTGAATATCAAGAATTGAATAACTTAAATCCATATAAGTGCAGTTCGAAAATTGGATATAAAAAATAATTAATATGCCTATGATTGATCCTAGCATGCTCCTATTGAATATGTAAAAGAAGGTTTATGCAGAATACCTGGATTGTCGAAATTGAAGAACGCGATGTGCAGAGATTTGATCCTTGATCCTCTTTCCCGTGCAACGAGATTTTTTCCTATACGATGAAGGAATTAAATCTATGAAATTAATGATGATTAATTTTGAAGATTTGAGAGAGAAATAGAAAATGATCCTACAAATCTGATCTGTATCAAACTCCAATCCAAAAATATGGTTAAGTTTCTCTTCGGATTCCGCGCCTATCGGGAAACAAAATTTCATCCTTGTTTCTCAGATCTACTTGATCACAACTCCCAAATTTTGGTCTCCTATTTTGCAACTTACGATCTTGTGGTGTGTTTTGATATGAGAACCTGAGGCCTATTTATACGAAATTTAAATCTCTAGATGGACCTAAGCTTTCTTGGGCCAGACCAGGGACCAGTATGCAAATAGAAAATAAGGCTTATCAATTAAGTAATTCCCTTATTCAACCCAAAATATAATTAATTAATTAATATTGATTCATGCCACCAGAGAATCATTATTGTCCTACCTATTTGCTACCATATGGTGAGGAATGGGTTGCGTAGGCTTGGTTATCCCCACATCTAAGGTTACATACATTAATTAATTAATTTAGTCTCTAACAAGCCATTTAATTAATTAACATCTTGTATTCCTGAGTCAATCCACTCAACCCTTTTCACTTATGCTTGAACTTAATAAGCCTGCAGGACATTAGCATAACAAACCTTTTGAGCTGCTCAGGGAATGTCACCATCCTATACTGGATGTGGTTGCCTAGTTCTAGTACCAAATAGTCATAAAATAATTGGTACCACCCAAGATACAGATCAACTAGAGCTTTTCACTGCATCTCAAAGTGACACATAGGATCTCATCAAGCCACCGAGATCATGATTCCTTTAATTTCAGATAAAGGAATTAATCCTCAATTAGGTCCTATCAATGCATACCCCTGATGAGATTGTATACTGAATGCGTTATGATTGATATATTATTTACAAGGTTTTTTTGTTAATATACTACGAATCTTGAATGTTGTATGATCATCTCCTGGTTGAATTAACAAACATGTTTCGCAAATACTCTTATCCCCTTATCTCGTCGATAGAGAGATCATAAGGTGTGTAGTAGATCGTAAAAGATCGTATGGATGGTCTAACCTAGCGAGATATAAATGGTTATCACAACTGAGATTGTCCCAGTATAGAATGTCGGCATAGGCTGTAGCATACGCAGTAATAAGCAGCTTATATTGGTTTTCTTGGTATGCCGGTGCGGGGGTACACATTAATAAGACCTAAGTTAAGATTGATTCCTTTATATGAAATTAATGGAATCTTGATTTTTGTGGCTTGATGAGATCCTAAACCTAGATGAAGGTACAGATGTATACACAGATTGTATGACCCTTTGTGAGGCAGTGAACGACTGTAGTTGAGCTTGTATATCTGTATCTTGAGGGTAGCAAATAAGTAGGACAATATTTATTCTCAAGTGGTATGAATCAATATTAATTAATTAATTAATTATATTCGGGGTTGAATATAAGAATTAATTATTTGATAGGCCTTATTTTCTATTTGAATTTTGGTCCCTGGTCTGGCCCATCAAACGATCCATACGATCATCCATGATCTTCTACACACCGTATGATCTCCCTATCGACGAGATAAGAGGATAATTGCGTTTGCGACACATGTTTGTTAATTCAGACAAGAGATGAACATACAACATTTATGATTCCCAATATATTAACCAATCGACCTTGTACATAATTTACCAATCATAATGCTTTCAATATATAAATCCATCAATCTCCCACTTATACTCAAAGCATTATACAGGTGCTTTCCAGAGTATAACGCGTCTAAGCTAATCTAGCTATTACATCAAACATTCTTTGTGGATAGCTTTGCCCTCAGCCCAAGGTTACGTACATGCATCTCGTAGACCTTCTGAGGCAGAGCCTTTGTGAATGGATTCGCTAGATTATTTCTTGTATCAATCTTCTCTACTAGCACATCACCCCTTGCTACGATTTCTCGTATAATATGGTACTTCCTTTCAATGTGTTTTGTTGCTCTGTGAGTTCGTGGTTCCTTTGAATTAGCCACAACTCCTGAATTATCACAGTATATCGAGATTGTCTTAGGCAGCTAAGGAATCACGTCCAACTCCAGAAGGAAGTTTCGAAACCATACTGCATCTTTCGAAGCTTCAGAAGCTGCCACATATTCTGCTTACATGGTGGAGTTCGCAATGCACTTCTGCTTTGCAATCCTCCATGAAATGGCCCCACCTACCAAAGTAAACACATAGCCAGAGGTGGACTTCTTTTCGTCTCGGTCTGCCTGGAAATTTGAATCAGTATAACCTAAAGGGAACAACTCCTCAAACTGATAGAAGAGATAATAGTCTCTTGTCCTTTTCAAGTATTTGAGTATGTGCTTTACCGCGGTCCAATGCGCCTGTCCAGGGTTAGACTGGTATCTCGCTACCATGCCTACAACAAAGCAAATATCTGGCCTCGTACATAGCATTGCATACATGAGGCTCCCCACGGCCGATGCATACGACACGTTCCTCATTTCATCTTTCTCCCTTTGTGTCACCGGACACTGATCCTTGGAAAGATATATGCTATGTATGAAGGGTAACAGACCTTTCTTGGCAGTTTGCATGCTGAAACGGGCAATCACAGCATCCACATATGATCCTTGAGACAAGGTCAGCATCCTCTTATTGCACTCCCGCAATACTTTTACCCCTAGGGTGTATCTTGCCTCCCCAAGGTCCTTCATATGAAATTGCTCGGATAACCACCCCTTTATGCCCGACAATATTTCCACATTGTCGCCAAATAGGAGAATATCATCTACATAAAGTGCAACGAACACCCCCGATTCCGCTGACACATAGACGGTACACGCAACTCTCGTTTGAGCATTGTGAAAATCCATAGGATTTAATCACTTCATCAAAACGCAGATTCCATGACCGTGAAGCTTGTTTAAGTCCATACAGCAACTTCCTTAGCTTCCAGACCAAATGTTCTTCGCCCTTCTGCACATAACCTTCTGGCTGCTGCATATAGATGTCCCTACTTTATTCAAGGTACCCTTTTAGAAACGCGGTTTGGACATCCATCTGCCAGATTTCAAGGTCCTTATGTGCTGCTATGGCTAGGAGTATATGAATGGACTTAAGCATGGCTACCGGTGAGAAGGTCTCGTCATAGTCTACACCTTCTTTCTGACTATAACCTTCGCCACCAGCCTTGCTTTGAAAGCTGTAATTTCACCATTCGCTCCTTTCTTTCTTTTGTATACCCATTTGCACCCTATGGCTCGACAGTCATCTGGCAAATCAGTTTTCTGGTATACATCCATAGCCGTAATGGATTCTATTTCGGAATCCATGGCGATCAGCCATTTGTCTGCATCTTTATCAGATACCGCCTCGTCATATGTCCAGGGATCGGTATCATCCAGTCCGTTTTCCAGGATCAAGTCAGAAGACTCTCCCACGAACATGTACCTTTTGGGTTGGTGGATAACCCTCCCACTGCGACGAGGCATCTGAACCGTGTTAGTAGTTGGCACAGTACGCGTTGGTCACATACCTTGCATTAGTGGCAGTGTTGGTATAGCCTCACCTGTTGTAGGTGGATTTACCATTACACTGGGCTTTCCTGATGGAATTGCTTCCTTGTCCTCAAGCTCGTGGAGGACAATTTCACTCTTGGATCTGTGGTTTCTTACATATTCGTCCTCCAAGAATCTCGCATTGGTACTGACAACGACTTTTTGATTCTCAGGACAATAGAAATAACCACATTTCGTTTGCCTGGGATATCCTACAAACAACATCAGCTTAAACCTACTTTCTAACTTATCAGGTTCCTTTGTCAGCACATATGCTGGACAACCCCAAACTCTCACTCTTTTCAAACTTGGCTTTCGCCCATACCAGAGTTCCAGAGGTGTTTTAGGAACTGATTTAGAAGGTACCAGGTTAAGCAAATAGGCCGCTGTCTCCAAGGCATATCTCTAAAACGAAATCGGCAAGCTTGCATAACTCATCATCGACCTGACCATTTCCAAGAGAGTTCTATTTCTTCTTTCCGCTACACCATTTTGTTGAGGGGTTCCTGGCGCAGTCCACTGGGTTGTAATCCCGTTATCTGACAAGTACTGCAGGAACTCGTTACTGAGGTATTCACCACCACGATCTGATTGTAGTGTTTTGATAGTCTTACCTAGCTTCTTTTCTACCTCTGTCCTAAACTCTTTGAATTTTTCAAAGCATTCAGACTTATGGCGAAACAAATAGACATATCCGAATCTTGAGTAATCGTCAATGAATGTGGCAAAGTACTCATAACCTCCACAAGCTTGCGTGGACATTGGTCCACATAAGTAAGAGTGGATCAATTCCTACACATTCTCTGCTCGAGACTGACTTGCCTTAAAAGGCCTGGTCGTCATCTTTCCTTCTATACAGGACTCACAGATTTGATGCGGTACCACTTGGAAAGAATCCAAGAGCCCATCGCATGCTAATCTTTTAATCCTCTTTAGATTGATGTGACCTAGTCTCAAGTGCCAGAGATATGTTTAATCCTTATCGGAAGAAAACTTTCTCTTTAAATGATTATTATTATTGGATGAGTTTGCAACATTCACGTAAGATTTAAGCATACAATCAATGATATAGAGATAGCCAATCAGTTTGCCATGATAGATAACACCGTTATTACCAACGATAGAAACTCCATTATCAAAAATAACTGAATATCCATCACAAAATAACTTGGAAACTGAAATTAAGTTCCGTCGAAAAACCGGCACATATAAAACATCTCTCAAAATCAAAACATTGTTTTCAAAGCATAAAGTAAAATCTCCAATGGATACTGCTGAGACTCGCTCTCCGCTGCCCATTGAGATGGTAATCTCGTCATGCTTCAGCTGCCTTGTCGGCCTGAACCCCTGCAAAGTATAACAAACATGGTCAGTAGCTCCAGTATCCACTACCCAAAAATGGGTAGAAACCGATGCTAAACATGTTTCCGTTATAAATGCACATGACGTACCTTATCTACCCGTGCCGAGCACTAGACAATCTACTTCACTTCGCTTGCATTTGCATGGCCTGATGACATCTTCTGCTAAATCAGCTTCATCTAACCTTTTAAGCATTTCCTTTGCTTCAGCAACTGTCTTGTCAAAAGCTGACAAAGTTGGAGCATATTCCAATGCCCTAAGATCAGACTCCTCTCGCATCAGGGCTAAGAGTAACTCAGGAAGAGTAAACTCGCGCCTGGTACCGAGGGACTTGATGAAATCATCATAAGAATCAGAGAGAGAGTGCAGGACAATGTTTATTTCTGCCCGCTTACTGACTTGTCCACCTCTCTTTCTGTACTTTCTCATAATTCTCATCATACTGATAAAGTGCAGAAGCAACGAACTCCCATCAGTCATCCTCTTGCAGACCAGGTCCTCTACATGATTATAAATGACAGTTCGTCTCACCTTCCCATAAACCTTCACAAGGTCCCTCCATATCTCAACAGCGATTCCGAACTTCTTGTACTTGAGCTTTAATTCTCTAGACAGACTCTTCATGATGAGTTTGCGGGCAAACTCATCAGAAGCTACCCATCTGTCATAGAACACTCGCTCATAACCAGTACAGTTCCAATACTTGGGAGTTAGAGGGTCCATGTTTTGCAGTGCAGAGTATTTCCATGAAGCATAACTTCCACTCAGGAAAATTCGGACCAGTTAAAGGGTTTGTTATTAAGAGGTTGACAACGTGAGCAATAGACATGTCTGAAAACAATAAATTAAAATAGAAATTAAAACATAGTCGCAAACAATTGAAACAATTAAATATTGAAACCTTATGATAAAGCAATATTAATGTTTCCTCCAATTTGCCTAAGTATTACTATTGCAAGCCACACATGTGGACGTTTACAAAAAAACACTTAACCAGACTGCATCTTTCAATTCCAGTCCTTTAATTCCAATCCATGCCCGGGTTCCTTAGACAAATGGAATTAATAATTAGAGACTAACTTAAGACCATATTATCCTACTAAGCAGGGACTTCACAAAGGAGTTATACTCTGGATAACATCTAAGCTAGCTTACCACCAAAGCCAACCCTCCCATCTAAGCTAGCTTACCACCAAAGCCACCCGATCCCTATAATAAGGTTGTCTCATTTAATTCAATCCCTAGAGAATTTATGAAAATTCAATACGCAAGCTACACATGTAGATGTTTACGCATGAACTCCCACTTCTCACATGAATTAAATGTTTGTTTTAAGAAATCCTATCTATTAGAACTTATGAATAATAAATTAAGTAAGCTACACATGTAGACGTTTACCTAATAAATTATCCACTTCCAATAAATGATCGCTTTGTGGAGGTCTTACTAAATTATGAGCTTAGTAATTTTTAGTTCATAAGGTTCAATTGCACAGATTATTTTATGTAGCCATAATCATAACATTGCTAAAATTCTATCATGCATAGCACGAACCCCGAATTTATAGTTATAATTAATTACATAAAATAAATCACATAGCATGCTTTAAAGCTGTAAATAAAAGTAATAAATGTGCTCCTATTATCTACAACATGCTTATATGCTGCGCAATTAAATTAAACATGTATATCATGCAAAGACAGATAATAAAACAAATAAAAATGTCCTCGTGGCCCCATGATACAAAATAAAATTAATTATAACTATTACAATTTGAAATTAATAATACAGATCTTCGACTGGGCTCCCACTACTTGGACTGAGACCTGAATTTATTTTCTGAATCTGGGCCTCCAAGATTTGATCCATTAGAAAATTGGACAACTGGGCCAGTTAACCAAATCGCGGGCCTAGGCACACATTGCAAGCCCAATAGCCCGCGAGAACTTAGCCCGACGAGCCACCACCGGCGAACCACCACCACCGGCGACTGGCCGCCGCCGTGAGGGCTCTCGGAATTGCACAACAGCCATGCACGTACGTGCATGGTTGTAGCCCGCGATCCGCCTCCTCCGGTCGTTGCCCGTTTTGCATGCCGCCGCCCCGGCTTGCCCCGACCGTCACCCGAACTGCCGTTCACCTTCTTCTCCATCGTCGGCCTCCGTGACTCACCGAAATCGCGCAAGAATGGAATCGGAAGCCCGCGCAAACCATGAAAAAACCCTAGGGTTTTTCCGCACCCGGATCGCGCGCCCAGCCGGTCGCCGCCCAGCCCGCATTACCGGTCACCCGAGCCACCGCCGCCACCACCTGCTCCGCCTGCCGACGTTGACTGAGGGGGGAGACGTGCCGCCGTCGCGCCCTCGCCCTTGCGCCGCCGTCCCGGCCGCTGCCCTCGCCCTTGTGCCGCCGTCGCGCCCTCCCTCGTGCCGTCGACCTAACCCGGAGCCGCCGCACCAGCCATGGCCGGCGTTGGGCCGCGCAGCGCTTGCAGCTGCGCCGCCACCGTGGCCCCACCGCGCGCCCTGCTGCCGTGCCCCGCCGTGCCTGACCGTCGTGCATGGCCTTGCTGCCGTGCTGGCGCTGTCATGTGTCGTGCAGCCCTTCGTTCTTCGTGTTCTTCGTTCTTCGCGTTCTTCGTTATTCATTTTACAGATTTAATTTTTTGAAATAAAAGATTACATGGAATAATCCTAATTACAATCTAAAAAAAATCTAAATCTAACCACGGATTTATCTCGTGGGTGAAAAACGAATCCATATAAAAGAGCGGATTAACCTGAGAACCACGAAGACGAAAAACATACAATTTAATCCAAAACCATCCTTGACACGCATTCAATAATAATAATCATGCAATTCATAGGCAATATTATTTTTCCGATAGAGCCAATTAATTAAACATGGCTCTGATACCAATTGAAGGGATTCGTGAACTGAATCACGAAGTCCGTTTGCCAAGGATCGTTAATTGGAATATCAAAAATAAATTTTTATGCCTATGAACATTCCTAGCATGCTCCTATATTATTATGCATAAGAAGGTTTATGCGGAATACGTGGATTGATGAACTCTAAAGAACGCGTTCGCGGAGATTCCCTTTGATCTTTCCCACGCACAAAGATTTAATTCCTAACAGATTGAGGAAATAAATCTTAAGAAAATAAAGCAGTTATTTTCGAAAACAAGGAGAGAGAGAAGAAGAAGAATCCTCCTGATTTGATCTTCTGATCTGTATCCCAACTCGATCTGAAAATCTGGTGAAGATTCTCTATCAGATCCCTTGCCCGGTTGAGAAGCAAAATTTCCTCCTCGTTCTCAGATCTTAGTCGATCACCACAGCTCCCAAAACCTGGTTTGCTGTGTGCAACTTATGATCTTGTGGTTTATTGAGATCTGAGGAACTGAGCCCTATTTATAGGAAAATACTGGACTCCTATTGGGCTTGAGTTTCATGGGTCAGACTAGGAACCAGAATGCAAATAGCAAATAAGGCCTATCAATTAATTAATTCCCATATTCAACCCATAATATAATTAATTAATTAATATTGATTCATTCCACCAGAGAATCAATACTGTCATACCTATTTGCTACCACGTTTTGAGGTACGAGTTGCATGGGCTCGGTATATCCCCACATTTAAGGTTACAGACATTCGTTAATTAATTTAAGCTCTGACAAGCTATTTAATTAATTAACATCTTATATTCCTGAATCAATCCACTCAAACCTTTTCACTTATGCTTGAACTTAATCAGCCTGCAGGACTTAGCATAACGAACCTTTTGAGCTGTTCAGGGAATGTCACCATCCTATACTGGATGTGGTTACCTAGTTCCAGTACCAGACAGTCATACACAAACTGCTATTACCCAAGATACAGATATACAAGCTCAACTAGAGCCTTTCACTGCAACTCAAAGTAATACACAATCTGCATATACTTCTGTACCTTCATTTAGGCTGAGGATCTCGTCAAGCCATAGAGATCTAGATTCTTTTAATTTCAGATAAAAGAATCGATCTCGACTTAGGTCCTTATCAATGTGTACCCCACACTAGCATGCCAAGCCATCCAAGATAAGATGCTTATTACTGCGTATGCTGCAGCCTACACCGACAGTTTATCTTGGAACTGTCTCAGCTGTGATAACTATTTATATCTCGCTAGGTCAAACGATCCATACGATCTTCCATGATTTTCCACACACCGTATGATCTCCCTATCAACGAGATAAGAGGATAATTGCGTTTGCAACACATGTTTGTTAATTCAGACAGGAGATGAACATACAACATTTATGATTCACAGTATATTAACCAATCGACCTTGTACATAATATACCAATCATAATGCTTTCAGTATATAAACCCATCACACCATACGTGGCCACTTAAGTCCATCTAGATCATAACAGAGTTACAATAGCCCATGTACTTGAGCTTCAGCTCTCTAGACAGGTTATCTAAGATTAACTAACTAGTAAGAAAAATCTTCATATGCCACCCATCTGTCATAGAACTCCTTCTCACGTCTAGAGACTTTATGGTAACGTGGGGCAAGTGGCATCATAGTAATAACAAACATGTGTTGCTTAGTTAAGAGAATATACTCAATGCAGTATCTCCATTCATGGAAGTTTGGACCAGTTAGAGGATTGAGAGCAAGTAAATGATCGACAGTAGACATAGACATATCTGAAACAATAAAGAATCTTAAATAAGAACATACATGTAGAACTTCGACAACAAATGCATTGAAAACCTTTTAATAAATCAAATACAAATGTTTTCCACTAATTGCCCAAGAGTTTTAAGCCCCAATTCATTTAATTTCACTACCATGTCAGGAACCTTTTGACGCTAGAAATTAATAATTAGTGAAAACCTTAGACCAAGCCATTTCTCAAGAACAGGGATGCAATTCTTGCATTGTATTCTAAGATGCTTCTAAGCGATTAACCACAAATTTAACTCTGGCCAAAAGAGACAGTTTAGCATGGCACATAACCATACCGCACAACCCTTAAAGCTTTTGTTATCTATAATTTAAATCAATCCTAGAATACTTATGAAAGAGATCTACCCAAGCTACACTCGTAGACGTTTACGCAAAACCCTCCCACTATTCACATGATTTAAATTGTTTGTCTAGAAATCACAACAACCGTACCCATGCACCTCTAGGAACTAGCAAGCTACACTCGTAGACGTTTACTAGAACGAGAGATACACTTACAGCCTAGGACCGCTTTGTGGAGGTCTATTGATTTTAATTAAAAAATCAGCTTAGTATTTTTCTTTTAAAAGTTTCTTATATGCGCACATATAATTTCTTTGTTATTATATTTTCTAAATTTTTGCATGTAATTAAACAAGCCCAAAAATTCCCAAAATATAATCCATCAAAAAAAATTAATCACATAAGCATGCTTGGAATAATGTAAATGATAAAAGTAGTAAATCATCTTTTTCTTATTATCTACACATGCTTAATTGCGCACATAATAAATCACATATCATACTAGGACATATAAGGCAAACAAAAATTCCTCGTGGCCTCACAAAAAAGGAAAAACTAAAACCTATCTATTACAATTTGAATTTGAATTTAATTGGATAAATTCAAATCTTTCTTCAAATATTTAGGGCCTCCAAATCATCAAGCATATCTTTTGGGATTTAGGGTTTTGTGATTTGATGATTGGCCACAAACCCTAATGCAAACCAAGGGTTTACACAGGATTGTACCAACCACTAAAACACGAACCCCCGCAACGGGACAGCAGCCGCCAACGACAGCACCACCACCGCCGCCGCACGAGCACAGCACCGCGAATGCTCGCGCGCGTGCCTCGCGTGCGCCGCGGACCTGCGGCCGGTGGTCCGAGCACAGTGCCGCGCGCTTGCGCGCCTGCTGCCGCCCGCCGTCCGTTGCCCGCATCGCACGCCGCCGCGGCCCGCCGCCTGTCGGCTCCGTCTTTGTTCTTTGACCTCGAACTATCCAAATTACAAATTGAAATAAAAAATTACAGAATCTATTCTATTACAATTTTTAAACAAATCTACACTAATCACAGATTTTCTCGTGATTTTACAAAATTGATTCAACCCTACATGTATAAACTACCGCGGGCTAAATCAAACGGGTTGCCACGAGGAACAAAAAACCATCCACGACATACAATAAAATTCATAAATGCATATTTGAATTTATTATATACAATAGAGCCATAAATCAGAAACCTGGCTCTGATACCAATTGTAGGGATTTTCAGTGAATCGAATAACAAAAACACATGTGAACCGGATCGATTTATGGGTATTGCATATAAAGACAATTCACAAAACCTAGCATGCTCCTATGAATTTAATGCGTGGATAATAGAGTTTACCTGAACTCCGTAGATTCTGTATCGATCTTTCGCGTTTGAATTCCAAAACTTGAATCAACCATGCGATATTAATTAAATCTGCGGAAACAGAAATTATATAGGTTCTAACTTCAAGATTTAATTAAACAAAAGAGAAAGAAAGATAATCTGTTCTCCATATTAGATCTGCGGGGTTGTATCCCAATGCTGTTTAGATCTCCTACTGGTGAGGATTCCACAGATCTGTAGTTGTAGGCCAGAGTCAAAATTCCTTCTCCTCTCTCTACAGTGTGCGCCGCCCAGCTCTCTCTCTCCCTAGGGTTTTGACTGATTTGAATTATGATCAAGGTGGCGAGGGTATCAGAGAGAGAGGGTATAGACCTAGGGTTTAATCCCTAATGGGCTATTGGGCTCCATTCAACATATATTACTTGGGCCAGACCTGGGACCTAATGCAACTAATAAAGTGGGCCTATAAATTAATTAATTCCCATGTCCACAACCCAGGACATAATTAATTAATTAATATTAATTCTTTTTCACCACAGAATTAATATTGACCTACCCCTTTATTACCACGTTATGAGAACGGGCTACATTAATTGAGAATCCCCATATTTAAGGTTACCGGACATTCATTAATTAATTGGAGCTTCTGACAAGCTCTATCTACAATTAATTAATATCTTATTATTCTTGAGTAGTACCACTTAATCCTTATCACTCGTGCCTGAACTTAATCAGCCAACAGGACTTTGGCACGATGAATGTCATTGAGCTCCTCAGGGCATTGTCCCCATCCAATTACTCGGATATGGTTACCTAAACCCAGTCTCAAGCGGTACTACACAAACTGTTGTTACCCAAGACGCGGATATATGAGCACGTTACTCAGGCTCTCCACCATGGCAAGTCAAAGCAACAGTCAACCCGTGCAAACCCCTGAACCTTCGTTAGGGTTTGGACTCAATCAATAACGAGATCTTGTATTCGCTGATGTGAGACAGTCAATACATGTCACTGCGGTCCATCAATACGCCACCTTTGCATACCAACATGTCATGTAACCAAGACAGACTACTTATTCCGACAATGCCGCAGCCATCCGGACAGAAGTATTCTCATACGCTATCTCTGTTGTGATCAGGTTTATGTCTCACTAGGTCAAGTGATCATACTGTCTTCCGCGATCTACTACACGCCGTATGATCGTCCCTATTGGTGAGACAAGAGGATATCATTGTTACATATATGTAAGATTGTTTAGCAGATAGGAGAAATAAATCGTCGTATACTCATTATAATAAATGCTTTCAGTATACAAAACCCATCAGTCATCTTTCCCTCCATAAAGGATTCACAGATTTGATGAGGTACCACTTGAAAAGATTCCAAGAGCCCATCGCATGCTAATCTTTTAATCCTCTTTAGATTGATGTGGCCTAGTCTCAAGTGTCAGAGATATGTTTGATCCTCATCGGAAGAAAACTTTCTCTTTAAATGATTATTATTATTGGATGAGTTTGCAATATTCACGGAAGATTTATGCATACAATCAACATATAGTCAATTAGTTGGCCATGACAGATAACACTGTTATTCCCAATGATAGAAACTCCACTATAAAAAATAACAGAAAATCCATCATTAAATAACTTGGAAAATGAAATCAAGTTCCGCCGAAAAACTGGCACTTATAAAACATCTCTCAAAATCAAAACATTGTTTTTAAAGCATAATGTAAAATCTTCAATGGCTACTACTGAGACTTGCTCTTCGCTACCCATTGAGATGGTAATCTCGTCATGCATCAGCTGCATTGTCGGCCTGAACCCCTGCAAAGTATAACAAACATGATTAGTAGCTACAGTATCCACTACCCAAGAATAGGTAGAAACCGATGCTAAACATGTTTCCTTTATAAATGCACGTGGCGTACCTTGTCCAGTGTTCCTATCTTGACAATCTTTCTTCCAGTGACCAGCCTTGCCACATCTGAAACACTTGTCCTTCTTAGCAGGCACGCGCGGTGTCCTCTTTGAGTTCTTCACAAAAGTTGTACCTTTGGCTTTCTTCTTAAACATTCCTTTGCGCCTCTTGCCAACCAGCGCAACAGGATGGTTTCCAAAAGTAGCCAAAACAACCTTTTCTAGAAGCATTACTGACTCTGCTGCCATCAAGTCATTGAGTAACTCATTAAGAGTATACTCTTTCTTGTTCATGACAGCAGTAAGTCTAATGTTCTCAAAGGGCTTTGGCAGAGAGTTGAGAATGATATCAATCTGTGCTTCTGCATCGATAACACCTCCGTTCAGTATAAGTTCATTCATGAGATGAGTCATGCTGACCACGTGCTCTCTAATCGAGCTATTATCCATTTTCTTTCCCACGTTTTCACTCATGAGATTGAATCTGCAACTCAGTCCGACTCACCATAGTACACTGTGAGGTTGTCCATAATGTCACAAGAATTTTCTTATGAATGATGTTGTTGTGCAAGTACCTTTGACATCATAGTCATCATATAACATTTCACTATATTGTTTGACTTGAGCCACTGATCGCACTAAAAACTTGATAGAATTTCTAATGCAATGCAAAAATAAAATATCAATCCGAGATCTTCTTATTTCACTTACTAGAATACCGATTACTCATATAAAGTCTAATATCTAGGTTGCACAATCCTTGAGTATGTTTTTAATCTAGGCAAATAATAAATCTAAACTAGCCAACAATAACAAGTGAAACTAATTGCTTCAATCACCATGGTAGATACATCAATTCACTCAATATTTCCAAACAAACTCACAAACAATGCTTCAAATTCACAAATTGATAGAATGCACAAATGAGAGAAGAGGATATTGGAATAGAACTTTGCAATGAAACAATAGAGTGATAGAATGTTGTAAACTAACTTTAATTCTCCTAGTAATGATCAATCCACCCTGTACTATCTAACCCCCTTAGTACCGGTGAATTAGACGTAGATGAGATAGAACTCTCAAGCTGTTATGTTATCGAATCAAATCTCACTCTCAAAGGATCGTAGATTATGGACCTACAAGCTATCCCCGCATATGGATTGGGTCAAAACTTGTATGTAAACACACTAATCACGACATCTCGATTCGCATATTGGTTGCAATTTCGATGCCTAACAGTCAATCAATTGGTTACTGCCTACACTACTTGATTGTGAAAAAGCTCTAGTGTGATACAATTGACTAGGAGAAGGTAAACAATCATACAAACAAAGCAATAGATTCAAAACATTGTTCAATCCAATATCCTAAAAAGTTTAGCAGCTCATACCTTTTCTAGATTGTAAATCAATTACAAGAGAAAATGAATTCATTACAAAATAAGGTAGAAAAAATATTTTCCCCCAAATGTTGATCTTCAAATTCCTCCTCAATTTTCATCTAATTAGAGTGGTGTTGCATTGATTCTCCCTTGATTTGATGTTTAGAGGTGTTTGGAAGTGATTTGGAGTGAGTAACTACCTTTTTCCCAATTTTGTTTTTTCCACCTTTTATAATAAGTTTTTAGACTCAGTGATCGCCCCGACTCGATCCGGATCGCCAAATTTGGTGCAGTCCTGAATGCTGAAAATTTGGTTAGGTATGGATCCCGACAGAACGTAGTTTAGGTTCGACAGAACCCAATTTGGGTTGGGTCGAAATTTTCCTATGAAAGGCAAGTTTCAACCGAACTCAAACGGGTCTCAATCGAAATTTGTCTTTGAAATCACTCTGCTGCTCCCCTGCTCATCTGGGTCGATCTTTGTAGTGCAAAAACCTTGGATGGGTCAATTTTTCCACCAAAATTGGGCAAAACTTGATGAAACATGCTCAATTCTTCCCATACACAACATTAACACACAAAACACAAAAACAAGACAAAAACTTACGAAAAACATATGATATGGGTGTAAAATTGACACAAACAAGCATGCACACACATTGAATAATAGGTCATTTTATTGTCCTCAATCAAAACAAAGCAAAGTAATCATTTTACCTCGTGCAATACCTCATAGCTCATCTTATCCATCTTAGCATGTCCTAGTCAAACAAGATTATCACTTAAGTTTGTGACATGGTTAATGATAAAGGCTCAATCTACTCAAAAAATTGGATAAAAGAAATTAAATGCACTCCCTTACGTGTTTAGGTTATAATGTGATTATCTAAATAAAAGGGTAAGTGGATTTAGGCTAAGTAGCTAAACTCCTCAATTTCCCAAGAACCCCTAATTATAAACTTCGAACCGCTAATCTCGAGGCTTATTCTCTCCTCAATTCTTGCTTTTCATCATTTTTTTCTTTCTTTTTCTTTTCTTTTCTACTCTTTTTCTCAATTTTTTTTCTTTTTCTTTTTCTTTTAGTTCTTTTCTTTTTCCTTCCATCACAACAACAATTTTTTTTAGGTGCTCATTTTTTTTCAACATTTGCACCTTCCTTTTCATTTCCTTTCTTATCTTGCGTCATCAAATGGGATTTCAACAAACCATCATACAAAACAATTCCCATCCCAACCTCACAACACCGTATTCACCCTCATACTCTCATTCCCCCAATTTTTCCTATTTATATCAAAGAAATTCTTCATTCAAGCTCAATCACGGGGATAAAAGATATGAAAGGCAAACAATAGTAAAATAAAACACCTTATACTCCCGATGTGCAAGCTAGGACTAGGAATCGATGACCTAATATCATTTTCTAATCACAAGCTCATGCTAATAGATCGAGAACTGATGCAAGTTCTAGATTTCTAACTCTCAATCTCGCCTCTCACAACAAAAAATATATGACAATGTCAATGCTCAATTCTCACAGCTTTTGTCAAGTCTTAAGCTTTAACTACACACGAAACTCGACAATTCAAAAATTAAACTTAAAGATGCTTCGATAACAAATTTTGCCCTATCATAGGTTCAGGTAAACTTCAAACTTCACTTCCTAATCATGAGTAAATCTCAAGCCTAGTTAAGGTTCATTATCACACACAATCACACAACACATGCAAACTACGTAAAACAACCAACTAAACACAAACACAAACACAAACACCATCAATTGAGCATAGTTCATTTCAACAAAGCTCATTCCCACCAATTTAAAAATCTCACTCAAAACACCTCCACAATAACTCCTCAACCAAAATATATGCATTCAAACCAATAATAATCTCATCCAAACATCTTCCCACCAAACATTCCACAAACCATCATCTAAACAAATCAAACAATGTTCCACTAGCTCCACCAAACATTTCACAATCTATTCATCACAAGAATATTGAAAGAATTAAACCAAATATCCAATCAAAAAGATCATCCCACCATTCCGAATTAAATTCACATTCACAAGTAACAAGTCAATCTACATGGGGAAATACTAGACTAATCATAGCTAAATCAAGCAAAAGCAAGGTAGATAGAGTAGGATAGGGAGAAGAATAAAATGGAAGTCTTCCATAACATTTTTGAAATTTTTCGACCGATCTCGATCGAACCCAAGACAGAACAAAGTCGGGTTCGGTAAATATTTTCCTCTGTTCCCCAGCAATTTTGAAATCCCGGTCGATCTCGACCAAACCCAGGGCAGAACAAGGTCTGGTTTGGTCGATATTTCGTAGTCTGGGGCAAAATTTTTCAATTCGGGGCAAAATTTCTCTCTGATTTCCAGCTCCCCTCCTTTTTTTCAACCACATTATCGGCAATAGGGCGAAATCGTAACCCCCAAACTTCAATTTCTCAACACCCGAACATAATATGCCTGCAAAAATATTACACTAGATCATTCATCCCTCTTTGAAACATCATATCTATCTTAATCAACCAAACTAAATAAACTAAGCATTTATTCAAAATCAAAACAACTAAAAGCAAATAAACAAAAGAAAAAAAAAAGATTGGGTTGTCTCCCAACAAGCGCTTTTTTTGAGTTATTAGCTTGACTTTCATACCTTGTCATCCTTTGTCAAATATCTTGTGGATTTTTAAGATACCTTTCTCTCTTGTTCGGCATTTACTCGGAAGCAACTTGTCAATGGAGATCTTCCTTGTACCCCTCTCATCCTTCCAAATAGGATTGTATGTCTTGACAACCTAGACTATCATAGGTGGTGATTCCTTCTTAGATTTGATCTCCAAGTCATCATCCAAACGAATCTGAATTACAAAATACTCGACTTGTTCCTCGTTTTGATTTATCATCAACTCCTTATCACCTCTTTTTTCAATCAAATCATATGATTCATTTGCCATGTCTCCTAGTCTCACACCTTGTCTATCAATTGTGAAGGAAAGGTAAGCAACATATCGCCACATGGACCTTCCGACATAGTTTCCTCCTCATTATTCTCTTCGTAAAGTTGTACCAAGGCCGAAACTTTTTGCATTTCCTCAAGTGAAGGTATCCCTTTAGCACCATTCTTCTCATTTTCAATGATTAACATCTCCTCCTTGGTGCCTTCATCCTCTTTAACTTCTTGAGGTAACACTTCATGCGATTGTTTCTCCTCTTGCTTTGCTTCATTCCATTACTTTGCGATGATTGATTCTTGCATTGGAGTCTCCTCAAGTATCTTATCATTCCATTCACATATCCTTTCCTTGACTACCTCACTCTTTCTACTTCAACTCCTAACAACCTAAGTTGTTCTTGCATTGAATCCAATTTGTTCTCAACCAACCATCTTCACTAGACTCTTTTACGGTTTTCACCGTTTGATACTCTCTTTTGTTTCCCGACCATTGGTAATCATCTTCCCACATCTTTTCATACACACTTCGGAGTGTCATTTGTGGCCTTTGTCTCTCTAGCATTTTGGCTTTCATTTCCTCCAATTGCCTTTGTAAGTTAACAGTTCTCTCCGCATTCACTCCTCTTCGATTCTCCATTTTAGCTCCCACTTTGAACAACTGAGCTTTCGAACTTGTGATTTACAATACCTACAAAGATCCAAATGTTCCAATCACCAACAAACAACTAAAAACAAACAACAAAATAATACAAAACAATCAATCAAACAAAAGAACAAACACCTAGACTACAAGGTTCACACTTTCTTCCATATCTAGTAGCCTACTCAATCAAGTCCCCGACAACGGCGCCAAAACTTGATCACACAAAAAACTCGATAGAATTTATAATGCAATGCAAGAATAAAATATCAATCTGAGATCTTTTTATTATGCCCACTAGAATACCGATTACTCGTGTAAAGGCTAATATCTAGGTTGCACAATCGTTGAGTTTGTTTTTAATCTAGGCAAATGATAAATCTAAACTAGCTAACTATAACAAGTAAAACTAATTGCTTCAATCACCATGGTAGATGCATCAATTCACTCAATGTTTCCAAACAAACTCACAAACAATGCTTGAACTTCAGAAATTGATAGAATGCACAAATGAGAGAAGAAGATATTGGAACGAACTTTGAAATGAATCATAGAATGATAGAATGTTGTAAACCAATTTTAATTCTCATAGTAATGATCAATCCACCCTACACTATCTAACCCCCTTAGTAATGGTGAATAAGACTTAGATGAGATGGGACTCTCAAGCTGTTACGTTATCGAATCAAATCTCACTCCAAAAGGCTCGTAGATTATGGACCTACAAGCTATCCCCACACATGGATTGGGTCAAAACTTGTATGTAAACACACTAATCACGCCATCTAGATCCGCGTATCAACTGCAATTTCAAAGCCTAACAGTCAAGCAACTGATTACTGCCTACACAATTTGATTGTGAAAAAGCTCTAGTGTGATACAATTGACTAGGAGAAGGTAAAAAATCATCCAAAAAAGCAATATATTCAAAACATTGTTCAATCCAATATCCTAAAAAGTTTAGCATCTCATAACTTTTGTTGATTATAAATCAATTACAAGAGAAAATGAATTCATTAAAAAATAAGGTAGAAGAAATATTTTCCCCCAAATGTTGATCTTCGTGGTTTGATCTTCAAATTCCTCCTCGATTTCCATCTAATTAGAGTGATGTTGCATTGATTCTCCCTTGATTTGACGTTTGGAGGTGTTTGGAAGTGATTTGGAGTGAGTAACTACCTTTTTCCCTTTAAGATCTATCTAAAATCCACCAAAAGTTTGAAAATGTTACAAAAAGTTCTTTGAATTTAGTTTTTCAACCATTTATAATAAGTTTTCAGACTCAGAGATCGCCCCGACTTGATTCGGATTGCCCCGGATGGCCAAATTTGGTGCAGTCCTGAATGCTGAAAATTTGACTAAGTATGGATCCCGATAGAACCAAGTTTGGGTTTGACAGAACCCAGTTTGGGTTCGCCCAAAACTTGTTTGGGTTGGGATGAAATTTGCCTCTGAAAAGGCAAATTTTGACAACACTCAAACGGGTCTCGATCGAAATTTGCCTCTAAAATTACCCTGCTGCTCCCCTGCTCATGTGGGTTGATCTTTGAAGTGCTAAAACCTTGGATGGGTCGATTTATCCACCAAAATTGGGCAAAACTTGATGAAACATGCTCAATTCTTTCCCTACACAATATCAACACACAAAACTGGAAGAGAAAGACAAAAACATACGAAAAACATATGACATGGGTGTAAAATAAACACAAACAAGCATGCACACATATAGAATAATAGGTCATTTTATGAAAATATCAGCCACTTGTTATAGTAGCTCTTTTCCTCATCAGTCG
The DNA here is from genome assembly GCA_026898455.1 of Plectranthus barbatus. NCBI lineage: Eukaryota > Viridiplantae > Streptophyta > Magnoliopsida > Lamiales > Lamiaceae > Plectranthus > Plectranthus barbatus. The sequence continues at coordinate 113,612 of JAPKLW010000714.1, forward strand.
ATGCATCAGTGGGAGTTGCCGGACGAGGCTTATCAAGGACAAACTTGTGTTTATCTGCAACAAGGATATAATCCAAGTTGCATTTCCATTCTTGAAAATTGGGACCGGTTAATAGGTTTTGTGGTAAGATATTGATCACATTTGGTAAAGACATGTTTGAAAATAATAAATTAAACAGAAATTAAAACATAGTCGCAAACATTTGAAATAATTAAATATGACACCTTAGGATAAAACAATATTAATGTTTCCTCCCATTTTCCTAAGTATTACTATTGCAAGCCACACATGTGGACGTTTACAACAAAAACTTAATCAGTCTGCATCCTTCAATTCTAGTCCTGTAATTCCAATCCATGCCAGGGTTGCTTAGACAAATGGAATTAATAATTGGATACTAACTTAAGACCATATTATCCTACAGAGCAGGGACATCACAAATGAGTTATACTCTGGACAATATCTAAGCTAGCATACCACCTAGATGAAGGAGATCTAGTTGGCAAGATTTATCAAGATGATACGATCCTCGCCGGAAGGTATAGATTGCAGCCCAGGAACTCAAATGGTTTGACTCAGACACGATTCAGAAGTAAACTGAAATTTTACTGAATTTAACGATGGGAGGATCTAACACCTTTGGATTCGAAAACCTTCAAGGACCGTAGTCCAGAAATAATTCTCCTATGACCCAAGAAGCGAATTGATCCAACAACGAAGGATATAGTCGAAGACGCCACAAACGGATGTGAAAGTCCGGTTGATAAGTCAATTTTGAATTTCAAGGTAATCTACAGAAATTCATGTGCTTTCAGAATTGGAGAAATAACTCACAAAATTATTATTGAACTGAAAACTGAATAAAATCGTCTAATACAAGGCTTATATATAGGCAGAGTCAAATCCTAATAAGGAAATCACATCCTAATCTAATAAGGAAATTAAACCCTAATTTCATAAGGAAATTAAATCCTAATTTCATAAGGAAATCAAATCCTAATAAACAAAGAAAATAAAATATATCTAAAAGATATAATCATAAATTACTTAAATAACTAACTACCCTTATCAAGATAAATCAAATATTCAATGAATCTTCTTGAAATATCTTGATAAATCTTGCCAACTAGATCTCCATCATTACCCTCTTCTTCAAATGGATTTGTCCTATAGTCCACGTCTGCACTGGACTCAATGGACCATCTTACATTGCCCTTGGATGGCTTGTTTGGCACATCATCATGTTCAAAATCTGGCAATTGCTTCTCTTCATGCATCTTCATTTTCAAACTAATAGTTGTTGGGAATTATTTTTTAATTCTCCCTTTAGGATCAAATTTGTAATAGGTTTTGTTGAATCAAATCCTTAGCATTTGGTCGATCATTGCTGAATTCTAGCATAGTCTAGCAACTCTTGTAATGTCCTGTATAGGCTAAGTATTGAGTTGTAATAGATTTGGTTGCTAGAAGTGTTCCTAGTAGATAAAGAAGACTGCCAAAGAAGGTTAGCATTTGCTAGAAGTCAAGCGGTAACAGAATGCTGAGGAGTCAGCATTCGCCAGCGCATCGCAGATTGCTAAAGGCGTTAACAATGAGGAATCGAAGGAATTAGAGATAATAAGAGCAACTTCTAAGAAGTCAGCAGTCCGATATCTAACTAGCAGATTGCTGATCACTGTAATTTATACAGATTAATTATAGAAATAGTGGCAAATAAACTTATAAACCCTAAAGTTATCGATCCAGGGGAATGAAGCAATGAAAAACCTTAAGTACTAAATCATAAGTTCTCAAAATACTGGTCAGGAAAATCAATTAAAAAGTTTTGGTTGTTTTGAAAATCGCAATACTTGCTAATGAAAATTAAACAGGAAATTAAAAGGCTTTTGGATTCAAATAAGAGGAGCACAGATTCGAGGGATATCTACCTATCAAGTATGACATGGATGAATTAATTGATTAATTCCCAAATTTAATTCCTCTTCGTAGTGAAACATCAGAAAAATATTATGAACTTCTTTTTTTGACAATTCATAAAGTAGTTTAATTAATTACCTATCTCTGCTCGGTCTCAAGATAAATTAACTAACTCCAAAGATCTACAGATTTATCCCTACAATCGATCTCCTTCAGTTACGACAAGAAATCAGATTATATTGTGAAAATCTCTTTCCATTGAAAACTATCACAGTTACGTCTCAAGTAATCAACTAGATAATCCTAAGATGTGGCCAGCAAATCAAGATTATGAATAAGCACAGATTTCACAAACTACGAAGGGAAAGGTAAAATAATTCAATTAATCAAACATGTATACATTGATAATTCGAAACCCTAGAATCTGAGGAAGAGATTAGTTACACATATTCAGAGTAATATTCATCATAGAAAGATAAAACCTGAATTGCATAAAAACTTGGGTCTGAATGTCTTCCCACAAAAATATGTCTTCAATCATAAACCTAAAAACTCTTGGAATCTCTAAAATCTGAAATCTAGAATGAGGCATGCTTAAAATTCAAATTTACAAGGTTATATATAGAGGTGGAGGTGTATCATATCAAATCTAGGGCTAAAGATATGAATAAATTCGATTTTTATCAGATTTCTGCTCAAGCAGACTCGCTCGCATCGATCGTGGCTGATCCGCGTCGATCGACGTGGCTTCCTGGTCGGCGTCAATCGATGCTGATTGGCATCTGTCGACGCAGCTTCTGGCCCCTACTGCGCGGTCTCACGGTTTTGGCCATAACATCCTCCTCCGAACTCCGATTGACCCGATTCCAGTTGCGTTGGAGAGCTAACTCAAAGCATCATCCATTACCATGTGCCAATAGCCCGTATTCCTCCTGTGGAAAAACTCTTCACTGCTACTCTTCCACATCACTGCTTTCGGAACGGTTTTCTCGTGAGTTTAGGCTTAAAAACCTGCACTGATACCAAAATACGCCTAATACCACCAAATATTGATTCATGCATAAATTATATATATAAACTCAATAAATCTACATAAAATAGTAGGAAAATAATATAGATAAGTGAGTGAAATAATGAGCTTATCAAATCCCCCAAACTTGAACGTTTGATTGTCCTCAATCAATAGGCAAGAAAGAAATCAAAAGATCATGTGGTTAAAGTGCAATGCCTCACAAGAATCATCACAGTGAAGAACTAAGAATCAACTACCCACAAGCAATTTGAAAGAGACAGAAAATTCATCAACCGTGGAAGAACTCACAGGAAGTGTATCGCTCAACTCTCAAGTGTTTAAGGTAAAGATGAAAGCACTCAACAACATGTATGAAGAAATTTCTGCCATAGGCTTGCAGATTTTCTAATATCTCCACTTCTAGACTGTGCACTCAAGTCTAGAATCAAAAAGGACTTTCGAAAGGTTGTAACGTAGGCTTTTTCTGATAAGGTAGGGAAATATGGCCAAGTTACTAAATCAATTGAGTTTATGACTCTCAACATCTCCAACCACCATCTTTAATCATCCACCTTATCTCCTCATATACATCAACAAACTCAAAATTTTATTTATTTTTTTTTCTAGCTCATTTTGTATTCTTTTTTTTTAGAGAGCTTATGAGAATCCTAATTATTTCTTTGAGCTTCTTTTTCACACATCTTTTCACCACTAATTTATCATATCTTATCTCGAATTCACCAATCAACCCCATACTTACCACAACTCAAGACATGAGTGAGACAATACTTTTCTTAATCTCATAGACAAGGAAAGAAAAATTGTACAGGCTCAAAGTGGCTAACTAGGGAGAATTTTATTGTGAAGGGACAGTGTTTAGGATATTGGGTTATCAAAGATGGCCTAAGATCATCTCCTAAACTTGTGCACACTATGCAGTCTCAACACAGAAAATAGGCAAGTTCTAGAGAAATCAAAACACACATGTGAATCTCACATCAAACGAAATAAAGGCTCAAATTCTCACACAATGATTCAAAAATTTTCTTCCACAGTCAATTTCAAATCAGCTCAATCATCATGCAAGTATAAGTGTCAAATCAGTCTTATCATGCGGTATTCTACATTCATAGGCATCTAACCACAATCTCAATCAATTCAATACTCAACCCTCAATCAATTCTAATCTCACTATCTCATTCAGGTTATCTCAAAACTCAAAATTTTTCCCCACAAAATAGCATAAAATAGAAAGGCACGAAAAATTAAAGACAAAAACTGAATAAATAAAAGATAGGACGTTCCATCTCTTGTCCACATTCCCCCAAACTTATTTCCAACTCGAAGAGTGGAATAAGTTTTAAAATCAGACAAAAGAGGGAACGATACCTGGTAGTTGATCTCAGACATCAACTTTTTTATCCCCCGGAGTCTTCAATCACCATCAGGAAGGTCGGGTCCAGGCAGGTCCTTTCGCGACCTCCTTTCCATCTTTGTTCTTGACAACTTGCATCCCCCATTTCTTGGTGTCTTTTTCCAGAAGGACCTTGTGTGTGCAAAATGAGGGGTTGATCCCCTTGATGTCTCTTAATGTCCCCCCAATGGCGGACTTGTACTTCCGTAGAACTTGTAGTAATTTTTCCAACTTCCCATACCTAAGGTGTGCCGGAAGCATCTTGAGTTCCAGAACCAGTGGATCAGAGTTAGATTGCAGCTTTCCTCGATTTGCATCGGGTAACATGGGTGAAACTGCTGCAATCCCTTTTCTACGTCGCGCTGCTTCTGCCGATGAACACTCTGAGTCTGACTTCCTTCGTGCATCGATCGACGTGACTGTTGCATCGATTGGCGTAGCTCTTGAGGCTGCGTCGATGGACTCATGGTGTGCGTCGATCGACGTGGAGGCAGTTCCACGTTTTCCCTTCTTTTTCTGGCTGTGTCTGCTTGGAAATCGCTCCCATTTGTTCTCTTTTTCATGTGTTATTCCCTCGGGTACATCCAGCTCCATCACCAAATCCACAAGCTCATCGTCCGCCTTATCTAAATCTGAAGACAAAAACAAAGAGTGTAGTAAGCAGTTCTCCAGAAAGTCCGGATCAGTTTTAAGAGAAGGAAAGGGAGAGGAAATCACCGGATTTAAACAATTGATCATGTGGCACTCTTCCTGGTAGCTCCATTCATTATGCTTCTGCACTGCTTTGTAGATGGGGAAGGTGACCGACTCGTCATTAACTCGGAACGTTAGTTTGTCGTCTCGAATGTCAATCAATGCTCCAGTAGTCTTCATGAAAGATCTCCCCAAGATAAACAGGATGTTGTGGTCTTCTTCCATGTCAAGCACCACGAAGTCTGCTGGAATGATGAAGTCTTTCACCTTCACAAGTACGTCTTCTACGATGCCTCTTGGGTAGGACACCGATCTGTCAGCCATCTGCAATGATATGGTTGTTGGTTTGATGCTCCCGATCTCTAGTCGCTTGAAGATTGACAGCGGCATTAAGTTGATGGATGCGCCGGAATCGCAAAGGACCTCCCAAAGGTCTCTCCTCCAATAACACAGGGGATCGTGAAGGATCCCGGGTCTTCTCTCTTAAGCGGCATCTTCTTCTGAATAATCGCGCTGCATTCCTCGAACAAGTTGACCCTCTCGTGCTCCATGAAGGGTCTTTTCTGAGAGACCATATCCTTCAGAAACTTGATGTACCCTGGCATCTCACGCAATGCCTCTACCAGCGGAATGTTGATTTGCACCTTCTTCATGTTCTCCAAGAAGCGTGCATACCTCTCGTTCATCTTTGCTTTAGCCAGACGCTGTGGGAATGGTAAGGGAGGCTTATACATAAGTGGCTCGACAGGAGTGGGCATCGATCGACGTGAGGTCTCGTCGATCGACGTGGCCTTTGGATTGGCATCGATCGATGGCAATCCTCCGTCGATCGACGGGGCTGCGTCAGCGATAGCTTCTTTAGCCTGCTCGACATCTTCATCCTCCTTTGAGTCAGTCCTTGCTTGCTTTGGCCCTTCATAGGATTTCCCCCCTCTCAGTGTGATGGCATTCACTTGGTTCCTCTGATTCTGATTCTTGGGGTTTATCTGAGTGTTGCTCGGAAGTAGCCCCGGCTTGTGCTGGGCTCCGAGGGCATCGACGATCTGGCTGACCTGGGTTTCTATGATTTGTACATGCTTCTGCACCTGGTCCACTTTAGTATTCACGGCTGCAATTTCTTGCTTTAGCTTGGCTACCGTATCGGTGGAGCCTTCCATGAATTTAGCCAAAATCTCCTCAAGATTTGGCTTCTTCTTTTCCACTACTTCTCCACCTTGCACTGCAAACCCAGGTGGTGGTTGCTCCACGGCTTGGGGGTTCGCGAAGGAAAATCCAGGATGGTTCCTCGCGTGATTATAAGTGTAGGGCTGGTTGTGCTGCTGATTATGCTGCTGATATCCTCCACGGTAGTTGTTTTGGTAACCACCCATTTGCAAGAAATTTACAGCGGCACAATCCCCCTCAGACGGAGCTTGCACTGGCTCTACTACAGCAACTGTTTTCTCCTGCTTCAGTGCAGCGAAGTCTTCCCTTAGCTTTTTCAGCTCGTTTGCCAAATCAGGTTGTTCGGCAACTTTCTCCACCACTTTCTCGACCGCCATCACAGGCCGAGTTTGACTTGAGGACCACCGTTGAGTGTTGTTGGCCATCTTTTGGAAGAACTTCATGGCCTTCTTTTCGCTTTTCGTCATGATGGTGTCTCCCAGTGTGGTGTCCACCAACTTGACGGTCTTCTCATTGAGTCCCTCGTAGAATGCTTCTGCCTGTTCTCCTGGTGGAAAGCCATGTCCGGGGCAAGATCTCAGTAGCTCTTTGAATCGCTCCCATGTCTCACTGAAGCTCTCATCAGGTCTTTGAGCGAATCTGATGATTTCCTTCCTTCTCTGCATGATGACATTCGAGGGGAAGAAGTTTTCCAAGAACTCATTCCTCAATTCAGTCCATATGCTAATACTTTCCTTGTCCAGTGCAGTGAACCATGATTGTGCCTTATCCCTCAGAGAGAATGCGAACAGACGCATTCGGATGGCACTCTTGCTGACTCCTCCGATCTTGACAGTGTTGCAGAGCATAAGGAACTTATCCAGATGTGCATAAGGATCCTCAGTAGCCCTTCCTCCGAATTGATTTTGTTGCACCATCTGCACCAATCCGGTCTTCAGCTCAAAATTGTTGGCATTGATGCCAATCCTAAAGTCTGTCTCCCTGAACCGAGGTTTATACCAGTTCTGCATGGCCTCCTCTTCTTCCTCATCGTCAGACTCCCCTGGCGGATCCTGGTTGTTATCCTCTCCAATGTCGGGATTGTCATCGAACAGTGGGTTATGGCGAACATCCCTTCCATTCGGATTGTTCCTCTCGAGGTCTCTCTCCAGGTTGAACTGATGGATCTGGGCCCTCATAGCTTGAACTTCTTGGAGAAGCACAGGTTGCTCCTCTGCAGTTAGCATTGGTGGTTGCGGTTGAATAATTGGTGGTTGTTCGTCCATTGCTTGACTGCTTCAGCCTTCCTGAGCACGCTTATTCTTTTGGATCTTTCTGCAAGTGCTTCAATATTCGGGTGATAATATAGCGGGTCCTTTCCTCTGGCTCGCGTACTCATGCACTACCTGTACAGCAAGGGAGGAAGTGAGGTAAAACTGAAAATAAAACGAAATGAACTGAAATAAACAACTGAAATTCTGAAAAAGGAATACAACGTCAATCGACGAGATGTAGCGTCGATTGACGTGGAAGAAACTATTGCGTCGATCGACGTGGGTGTCATGTCGATCGACGTGAATGATGAAAATACGGGAATTCAGAGAAAAGAACAAAAATTACAGCCTAAATCAGTATTTCAATCAAAGATTTAATAGTAAGATTATTTCTATTCACTCCCCGGCAACGGCGCCAATTTGATCACTGTAATTTCTACAGATTAATTATAGAAATAGTGGAAAATAAATTTGTAAACCCTAAAGTTATCGATCCAGGGGAATGAAGCAACGAAAAACCTTAAGTACAATCATGAGTTCTCAAAATACTGGTCAGGAAAATCAAATAAAAAGTTTTGGTTGTTTTGAAAATCGCAATACTTGCTAATGAAAATTAAACAGGAAATTAAAAGGCTTTTGGATTCAAATAAGAGGAGCACAGATTCCAGGGATATCTACCTATCAAGTATGACATGGATGAATGAATTGATTAATTCCCAATTTTAATTCCTCTACGTAATGAAACATCAGAAAAACATTATGAACTTCTTTGTTTGACAATTCATAAAGTAGATTAATTAATTACCTATCTCCGCTCGGTCTCAAGATAAATTAACTAACTCGAAAGATCTACAGATTTATCCCTACAGAGCAGGGACATCACAAATGAGTTATACTCTGGACAATATCTAAGCTAGCATACCACCTAAATGAAGGAGATCTAGTTGGCAAGATTTATCAAGATGATACGATCCTCGCCGGAAGGTTTAGATTGCAGCCCATGAACTCAAATGGTTTGACTAAGACACGATTCGGAAGCTAACTGAAATTTTACTGAATTGAACGATGGGAGGATCCAACACCTTTGGATTCGAAAACCGTCAAGGACCGTAGTCCAGAAATAATTCTCCTACGACCCAAGAAGCGAATTGATCCAACAACGAAGGATATAGTCGAAGACGCCACAAACGGATGTGAAAGTCTGGTTGATAAGTCAATTTTGAATTTCAAGGTAATCTACAGAAATTCATGTGCTTTCAGAATTGGAGAAATAACTCACAAAATTATTATTGAACTGAAAAATGAATAAAATCGTCTAATACAAGGCCTATATATAGGCAGAGTCAAATCCTAATAAGGAAATCACGTCCTAATCTAATAAGGAAATTAAACCCTTATTTCATAAGGAAATTAAATCCTAATTTCATAAGGAAATCAAATCCTATTAAACAAAGGAAATAAAATATATCTAAAAGATATAATCCAAAATTACTTAAATAACTAACTACCCTTATCAAGATAAATCAAATCTTCAATGAATCTTCTTGAAATATCTTGATAAATCTTGCCAGCTAGATTTCCATCATTACCCTCTTCTTCAAATGGATTTGTCCTACAGTCCACGTCTGCACTGGATTCAATGGACCATCTTACATTGCCCTTGGATGGCTTGTTTGGCACATCATCATGTTCAAAATCTGGCAATTGCTTCTCTTCATGCCTCTTCATTTCCAAACTAATAGTTGTTGGGAATTATTTTTTAATTCTCCCTTTAGGATCAAATTTGTAATAGGTTTTGTTGAATCAAATCCTTAGCATTTGGTCGATCATTGTTGAATTCTAGCATAGTCTAGCAACTCTTGTAATGTCCTGTATAGGCTAAGTATTGAGTTGTAATAGATTAGGTTGCAAGAAGTGTTCCTAGCAGATAAAGAAGACTGCCAAAGAAGGTTAGCATTTGCTAGAAGTCAAGCGGTAGCAGAATGCTGAGGAGTCAGCATTCGCCAGCGCATCGCAGATTGCTAAAGGCGTTAACAATCAGGAATCGAAGGAATTAGAGATAATATGAGCAACTTCTAAGAAGTCAGCAGTCCGATATCTAACTAGCAGATTGCTGATCACTGTAATTTCTGCAGATTAATTATAGAAATAGTGGCAAATAAATTTGTAAACCCTAAAG
>JAPKLW010000714.1:123643-158131 GCA_026898455.1 Plectranthus barbatus
CTACAATCGATCTCCTTCAGTTACGACAAGAAATCAGATTATATTGTAAAAATCTCTTTCCATTGAAAACTATCACAGTTACGTCTCAAGTAATTAACTAGATAATCCTAAGATGTGGCCAGCAAATCAAGATTATGAATAAGCACAGATTTCACAAACTACGAAGGGAAAGGTAAAATAATTCAATTAATCAAACATGTATACATTGATAATTTGAAACCCTAGAATCTGAGGAAGAGAATAGTTACACATATTCAGAGTAATATTCATCATAGAAAGATAAAACCTGAATTGCATAAAAACTTGGGTCTGAATGTCTTCCCACAAAAATATGTCTTCAAACATAAACCTACAAACTCTTGGAATCTCTAAAATCTGAAATCTGGAATGAGGCATGCTTAAAATTCGATTTTACAAGGTTATATATAGAGGTAGATGTGTATCATATCAAATCTAGGGCTAAAGATATGAATAAATCCGATTTTTATCAGATTTCTGCTCCAGCAGACTCGCTCGCGTTGATCGTGGCTGATCCACGTCGATCGACGTGGCTTCCTGGTCGGCGTCGATCGATGCTGATTGGCGTCTGTCGACGCAGCTTCTCGCCCCTTCTGCGCGGTCTCACGGTTTTGGCCATAACTTCCTCCTCTGAACTCCGATTGACCCGATTCCAGTTGCGTTGGAGAGCTAACTCAAAGTATCATCCATTGCCATGCGCCAATAGCTCGAATTCCTCCTGTGGAAAAACTCTTCACTGCTACTCTTACACGTCACTGCTTTTGGAACGGTTTTCTCGTGAGTTTAGGCTTAAAAACCTGCACAGATACCAAAATACGCCTAATACCACCTAATATTGATTCATGCATAAATTATATATATAAACTCAATAAATCTACATAAAATAGTAGGAAAATAATATAGATAAGTGAGTGAAATAATGAGCTTATCAATTGCTAAGGAAGATTAGCAGATAGTTTGGAAGAAGCTTAGCAAAGCTCGACAACCAACAACGACTGCTACACTACCGTTCTGACAGGCGTACACACAAAGACCAAAAGCATTCCTGAAGTAGTTCGGAAAACACTGTACGATGCCAAAAAGAACAGAGAAAGTCGAACCACTCTTGGACAAAGGAACTGTTGTGTCTAACGGGTATGGAGATTCAAACTTTGAATCTCCAGGTATAAAACACAAGTCCAAAAGTGAGAGACGACTACTGCTTCAATCACTCTTTACTCACGAACTCATATTCAAGATATTCCTTAGACAAACAAAGTGAAAAAGTAGTCACGAGAGCATTAACGAAACAAGAAGAATCTTTAAAGCTCTCAACCACGAAGTGCTTCCTACATTCAAGAACTGACACTCGAGTGGTTCATTGAATCCTTTTAAGGTTCAATCATTGGGATACCTCCATCCTAGGAAGTATCCATCAGTCATTTCCAACAAGATCTGACTCCGACGGGCATATTGCCAAAAATAGATAAGTTCAGGATAGAACTCTAAAACTCCCATCACTATCAGCGAAAGACAAGTTTTACGAAGGTGCCGCCCTTGACTTGGCTAGAGCCTATAGCTGACTAAGGATTACGAAGTAATGGAGGATAGTTGTGAAGTAGCCAGCTCGAAAGTTCACCGCCTACTACACGTGAATGGCGATTCCTTGTATTTCGTATACTTTCTTTGTGGATTCTTAGCATTTCGGCTAAGAAGTGGATGTAGATCTACTGATCGAACCACTACAAATATTGTGTCTTGACTATGTTTTTATTGTTTTATTTTTTGCTGTTTTAGTCTGTTTTGAAACCTAGCATCTGCAAGTAAATCTTAAGTCAAGGTTGAGCTAAACTATCTTTGATAATAACATAAGTGCAAGTGAACGTCTATTTATTCCACTGCATTTCGTGGGAGTTGTGTGTTTACACCACCACGACTCTGGTCTCATGGACCAACAATAGTCCTCACATGAATGGATTGAACTATGTTCCTCTGGACCATCTCTTCAACTTTTATTAATTTTGTCTCCACTATCTGCTGCACTTGACTTTGATTTTGTATACCCAAAAGTGGACAGGTAATGATAGTAACTGTAATCGGAACCTCGATCTCTTCATTTTCTTCAATATGACTCTCCAAAGGTGTAGCAACTCTCACAACCTCTTCTTTGGTCTCTTGAATTGGCTACATCGACTCAGATTCGGTTGCCACCAATGCTACACCAGGAACCTCCAATGGAATCTGAACAGCTACATGTTCTTCATTGATCTCTTGAACTGATGCACGCATCGACTCAGACTTGGTTGCCATCAATGTCTGCTCCACCATTGGCTGAAGCTTGTCAAAAAATGAAGAGTAATTATCTGGTTGACTCTCCCACCTTGCTTGTCTATATCTCATCTTTTTGCTGCCCAAATAATCATCTTCCAATGAATAAAGCCGTAGATGCAACATCTCCGTGTATCGACTGCAATTTCAAAGCCTAACAGTTAAGCAATTGGTTACTGCCTACACTATTTGATTGTGAAAAAGCTCTAGTGTGATACAATTGACTAGGAGAAGGTAAAAAATCATCCAAACAAAGCAATAGATTCAAAACATTGTTCAATCCAATATCCTAAAAAGTTTAGCAGCTCATACCTTTTGTTGATTGTAAATCAATTACAAGAGAAAATGAATTCATTACAAAATAAGGTAGAAGAAAGATTTTCCCCCTCGATTTGCATCTAATTCGTGGTTTGATCTTCAAATTCCTCCTCGATTTGCATCTAATTAGAGTGATGTTGCATTGATTCTCCCTTGATTTGATATTTGGAGGTGTTTGGAAGTGATTTAGAGTGAGTAACTACCTTTTTCCCTCTTAGATCTATCTAAAATCCACCAAAAGTTTGAAAATCTTCCAAAAAGTTCTTTGAATTTCATTATTCAATCATTTATAATAAGTTTTCAAACTCAGAGATTGACCCGACTCGATCCGGATTGCCCCGGATGGCCAAATTTGGTGCTGTCCTGAATGCTGAAAATTTGACTAAGTATGGATCCCGATAGATACAAGTTTGGGTTTGACAGAACACAGTTTGGGTTCGCCCAAAACCTGTTTGGGTTGGGATGAAATTTGCCTCTGAAAAGGCAAATTTTGACAACACTCAAACGGGTCTCGATCGAAATTTGTCTCTAAAATTACCCTGCTGCTCCCCTGCTCATGTGGGTTGATCTTTGAAGTGTAAAAACCTTGGATGGGTCGATTTATACACCAAAATTGGGCAAAACTTGATGAAACATGCTCAATTCTTTCCCTACACAATATCAACACACAAAACAGGAAGAGAAAGACAAAAACATACGAAAAACATATGACATGGGTGTAAAATAAACACAAACAAGCATGCACACATATCCTCATCAGTCGATGCATCAGTGGGAGTTGCCGGACGAGGCTTATCAAGGACAAACTTGTGTTTCTCCGCAACAAGGATGTAATCCAAGTTGCATTTCCATTCTTGATATTGATCACATTTGGTAAAGACATGTCTGAAAATAATAAATTAAAGCAAAAATTAAAACATAGTCGCAAACAGTTGAAACTATTAAATATTGACACCTTATGATAAAACAATATTAATGTTTCCTCCAATTTGCCTAAGTATTACTATTGCAAGCCACACATGTGAACTTTTACAACAAAAAACTTAATCAGTCTGCATCTTTCAATTCCAGTCCTTTAATTCCAATCCATGTCAGGGTTGCTTAGACAAATGGAATTAATAATTGGATACTAACTTAAGACCTTATTATCCTACAGAGCAGGGACATCATAAATGAGTTATACTCTGGAAAATATCTAAGCTAGCATACCACCTAAATGAAGGAGATCTAGTTGGCAAGAAGTATCAAGATGATACAATCCTCGCCGGAAGGTTTAGATTGCAGCCCAGGAACTCAAACGGTTTGACTCAGACACAATGTAGAATCAAACTGAAATTGAACTGAATTGAACGATGGGAGGATCCAACACCTTTGGATTTGAAAATCTTCAAGTACCGTAGTCCAGAAATAATTCTCCTATGACGCAAGAAGCGAATTGATCCAACAACGAAGGATATAGTCGAAGACGCCATAAACGGATGTGTAAGTCCGGTTGATAAGTTAATTTCAAATTTCAAGGTAATCCATAGAAATTCATGTGTTTTCAGAATTGGAGAAATAACTCACAAAATTATTATTGAACTGAAAACTGAATAAAATTTGTTTAATATAAGGCCTATATATAGTCAAAGTCAAATCCTAATAAGGAAATTTAATCCTAATCTAAAAAGGAAATTAAATCCTAATTTCATAAGGCAATCAAATCCTAATTTCATAAGGAAATCAAATCCTAATAAACAAAGGAAATAAAATATATCTAAAAGATATAATCCAAAATTACTTAAATAACTAACTACCCTTATAAAAATAAATCAAATCTTCAATGAATCTTCTTGAAATATCTTGATAAATCTTGCCAACTAGATCTCCATCATTCCCCTCTTCTTCAATGGGATTTTTCCTACAATCCACATTTGCACAGGACTCAATGGACCATCTTACATTACCCTTGGTTGGCCTGTTTGGCACATCATCATGTTCAAAATCTAGCAATTGCTTCTCTTCATGCATCTTCATTTTCGAACCAATAGTCCTCACAGGAATGGATTGAACTATGTTCCTCTGGACCATCTCTTCAACTTTTATTAATTTTGTCTCCATCTTCTGCTGCACTTGACTTTGATTTTGTATATCTAAAAGTGGACAAGTAATGATAGTAACTGAACCTCGATCTCTTCATTTACTTCAATATGACTCTCCAAAGGTGTAGCAACTCTCACATCCTCTTCTTTGGTCTCTTGAATTGGCTGCATCGACTCAGATTTGGTTGCCACCAATGCTTCACTAGGAACCTCCAATGGAATCTGAACTGCTACATGTTCTTCCTTGATCTCTTGAACTGATGCAGGCATCGACTCAGACTTGGTTGCCATCAATGTCTGCTCCACGAATGACTGAAGCTTGTCAAAAAATGAAAAGTAATTATCTGGTTTACTCTCCCACCTTGCTTGTCTATATCTCATCTTTTTGCTGCCCAAATAATCATCTTCCAATGCATCATGCCGTAGATGCAACATCTCCATCTCTGACCTCACCATCTTTCTAAAGTCGGATTTCAAAAACATCATCATATACCTCATCTTAATTCAAGCATCATCATCTAATGCCTCATATTCTATTTAAGACATTCTGATCATGGAAAATCACAACAAAGCAATAGCACCTGTAGATCTCGTTGAGACATTTCCGATAAGTACAATTATGCTGAAACTGGACACCTGTAGCAAAAGTTATGACAAAAACAATTTCTCTCTCTCTCTTTCCATTTTTTCCTTTTTTTTTCACGAATTTTTTTTCTCTTTTTTTTCGAAATAATAAAATTCAACAAGGAAAATATGGATAAGGAAATATTTGAATAAGGTAATTACAAAATTACTTGGTAATCAAGAAGGAAAATATGGAAAAGGAAATATTTGAATAAGGTAATTACCAAATTACTAGGTAATCAAGAAGGAAAAATATAGATAAGGTAATAAAAGTGAAGGAAGGATTTGACACTATGGAAAGATTTTACTAGATATGGGTTGAAAGATTTGAATAATTATGGTATGGTATTAATAATTCAAATCTTTACTATTAATAATCCTAAAATTACGATTAAAAGACGTGAAAATATACGAATCAAGAACGACACAAAAGACACGAAAGGAAACAAGAAAAGACATGAACTTTTTTTAAATTTTTCTGACACACTAAACACACAAAATTGAAAGACAAGGATGAGGAAGGACACGACCTGGATATTGATACTAAAATGATAAGGAAAAGAAAGACACAACCTGGCTCTGGGTACCAAAATGATACGATCCTCGCCGGAAGGTTTAGAACGCAGCCCAGGAACTCGAACGATTCAACTCAGACACGACGCGAAAGCAAACTAAAATTGAACTGAATTGAACGATGGGAGGATCCAACACCTTTGGATTGGAAAACCTTCAAGTACGTAGTCCAGAAATAATTCTCCAACGACCCGAGAAGCGAATTGATCCAACAACGAAGGATATAGTCGAAGACACTACAAACGGATGTGAAAGTCAATTTTGAATTTCAAGGTAATCCACAAAAATTCACGAGTTTTCAGAATTGGAGAAATAACTGAAAAATTATTATTGAACTGAAAACTGAATAAAATTGTCTAATACAAGGCCTATATGTAGGCAAAGTCAAATCCTAATAAGGAAATCAAATCCTAATCTAATAAGGAAATTAAATCCTAATTTCATAAGGAAATCAAATCCTAATTTCATAAGGAAATCAAATCCTAATAAACAAAGGAAATAAAATATATCTAAAAGATATAATCCAAAATTACTTAAATAACTAACTACCCTTATCAAGATAAATCAAATCTTCAATGAATCTTCTTGAAATATCTTGATAAATCTTGCCAACTAGATCTCCATCATTCCCCTCTTCTTCAAAGGGATTTGTCCTACAATCCACGTCTGCACTTGACTCAATGGACCATCTTCCATTGCCCTTGGTTGGCTTGTTTGGCACATCATCATGTTCAAAATCTGGCAATTGCTTCTCTTCATGCATCTTTATTTTCAAACCAATAGTCCTCACAGGAATGGATTGAACTATGTTCCTTTGACTCTCCCACCTTGCAGCCATGGCCTTGATCTCTTTCCACGTCCACTTGCTCCTTTACACAAAATTGCTCCACAATATCTCACGTGGGTAGAGGTTTTAAATTGTGGAGACTCTCCCTTTTATTTTATCTAGAATAATAGTAAATATAATAATATATGGTTAGGATAAATAATATGCACGACCCCTGCTTGTTCTTTGGTCACTACTGTTATACCATGTTGGTGTTAGACTTTTCAAAGTCTGACATGTGATCATCATCAACAGTACTTGGTACATGGGGTGTGACTTCCAACAGACTCTCCTTCTGATATTTTCTTCTTTCCTTTAATTTTGTAATCCCTTTTCGAGCTCTCCACTTTCTGAGAATGATCTACATGTAGTTCTCATATGTTTTGGTGTCAGCATTGTAGTCTTCTTCTGGAGGGTTAGTGTTAGACTTGGCAGAGTCTTACATATTGACATCTTAATCAGGACTTGGGATGAGTGTTTAAAGTTTATGTGTTTCTTGCCCCTTCCTATTATTGGTTCGTTTTACTTCCTCATCTTGATGGTTTCATCGAATAGTCTCTCAAATCTGTGTGAAGGGAAAGTAGTGCTACCTCTGGTCTTTAGACTGTTAACAATCACCTTCAATTCACTGTGGTTGTCTGGCTTGATAGGATTATGGTGTTCTCGAGGAAGATTTGATTAAGAGGTGGTTCAGACAGAATAGTTTCAGTTGCAGCATAAGATTTTTGTCTGCCTTGATTTGTTCATCTGTGACAGAGGGCATGTAAGACTTCTCTTCTGGACCAACAGGAGTGAATTTTGTAGTGATAGTAGTTTTCAGAGGCTAGAGGTTAGAGATTTCAACAGTAGGGTTTTCTGGGTTGAGGTTGAGAGGATGAAGGAGGCGGAGCTTTAGGTTTCTTAGCCGATGCAGAGATATTCAAGGAAAAAAATAGGAGTAATGAGAGTACGGTTTTGTTGATGATCAGTTATCACCTTTGAGAGGGACTCTTGTAAAGCTTGAAGATCTCCTCAACTTTGTACCTCCTTGATCAGTTTTTGAATTTTGTCGTTCATGGTGACCTGGATTTAGAGAGAAAAAGTACGAAGAACACTATTGCACGAAGAACAGGAGTTTTTCTTGATTGGTGTGAGATGAAAAGATAGAGGTGAGAGCAGACATTTATATTTAAATAAGTAACAGTACAAAGTGATAAAGGTGAAATCCTATGCAGCATAAACACAAAAAACATAAAGACATAGTTCAACAAACACCAAAAATTAAGGGATTTCGAAAAAGATGACTCAAATTTGAATTATGTAACGACTTCAGCACAAATAGAAGACTCCTAGACTTTAGATAACAAATAAATAATAAAAAATACGAGTCCCTGGAGGATACCAATGAGAAATAGAAAAGAAATAGCATGCATAAAAGTTTAACATGGATATGTTAGACTTACACATTATGATATTATCAACATCCTTCCACAGAGGTTGTGTGCCTTATCATCGCCAACCTCTAGTACTAGTTGATTAAAAACTATTCTAATTCATTGAATTGCTTATATTTTCCACATGAGCAGTGTTTCTACCAACGTTTTGTCCATAGCACTTAATTTTGCAAGACAATGATTAGATTAAAACATCCAAGTTTTATAGTCAGAGAACCTCACTCTTATGTTCCTAACTTTATAACTGGAAAACAAATCACACAAGGAACAAACTCTAACAATAACATGTAAACTTCAACAGGCAAAAGTAAGAACTCATTACTGACGGAAATTGCACATCCCCAGGGTTTTTCGAAGAAATGAGAATATTTCAAAGTCTAAAGACTTGGTAAGAATGTCTGCTATTTGGTTCTTAATTGGAACATATTTCAAAGTCATTATATCCTTATCCATTAAATCGCGAATGAGATGTTGCATAATGTCAATGTGTTTAGTGTGTGAGTGTTGAATAAAATTTACCAAAATCTCAATGGCACTAGCTTTATCACATAAAAGTTTTAGAGTTTCAGGCTTCGTACTGTAATCATTTAACATTTGTTTCATCAGGAGTAGTTGTGAATAACACCTTGAGATTTTTGTGTACTTCAATTCTGCTGTTAAAATTGATGTACACTTTTGGTCCTTATAGCCTAATAACACCACATTATCATGTATTTGAAACCAGCTTCCTCTTGTATCCTTTTAAGTCAACTTCACTTTTAACATTCCTCAAATGTGACTCCTCAAGGTAGATTTGATACCTCTCACTTACAGCAACACTCGAAAATAAAATTGGGTGATTTGCAGTAAAGTAAATATGGCCACTTATAATCCCTTCAAACAATGTTAGTTTAGCACTAACATCAACAATGTTTTTGAGTAGTTTAACCTTAACTCTCGTTAGAGTTCTCCAAGACTTCTTAGATTTTAGACAAAAATCATACATCAACCTTATAACATACTTTTCCTGAGATATAAAAATATTCCTTTTAGTTTGATAAATTCGAAGACCTTGATAAGGGATAAATTCATCTCTCATACTCATATAAAACATATAAACAATAAATTTATCGAACGGATTATCAAGCCCAATGATAGAGGCACCAAACACGCAATCATTGAGATAAATTTCGACAATGATAAAAGCAATACTAATATTCTCTACGCATAAAATTTTATCAACATTGTCTTTTATAAGATTTGTTTTAATGATAAATTGGATGAGGAAAGAGTACCTGGCTTGTGGTGCACGAGATTGAATGGATGTGAACATGAGATTGTCATTCAAATTCTTAAAAATATCCTTAGGTTCATATTGAGTCAGTGAATTAGAAGATATACCATAGTCATCTTCAGGAATGTTGATGTTAGACTTCTCTTTCTTTAGCAAATCGAAATCATTCTCTGGCCTAGGTACATGTGCAGTGTCCTTTAGTGCTTGTTGATAGTCCTTTTGTTTTCCTCCTCTTCCTCTTCTAGGTATTTCTCGCTTTTGTTGGTTGATAATATCATGAGAAAGTTTTTCAGACCTCCGAGATGGAAAAGGAGAAATTCCAGCAGCTTTTAATCCTTCAGAGATGGCCTTCAAGTTGCCTGGATCATTTGCATTAATTAGTTTGTCAAACTCTCCTATTAAGATTTGTGCAACTGGGGGTTCTTTTAAAATTTCTTCAGTTTCCTTGTCAAACAACATGTTAGACTCTGACCTCTCGTCTCTAACCGGTGGGTCGTCAGACATATCAGTAGGGTTTTGCTCAGTACCAGGGGATTGTTTTTCCGATGATTGTGGCAGCAGAGATTTAGGTTTTTCGACCAAAGGCTAAGTGGATTCTGTTAAAGCGGCAGACTTGAGATTGTCAGGTTGAGATATTGTTGTAGTTTCATAATCAGCAATGGGAGGTACAATGACAGTAGGGTTTTCAGGTTGGATTTTTTGTTTTACAGTAATGTTGGGCCGTGAAATTTTTGGAGTTTCAGGTTCAGGTAGCTTCATCTCTTTGTCAGAGAAAATTTTTGGAGTTGATGTTAGACTAAGGAGAGGATTAACATCTGTATTTGATGTAGGTTCACTAACACTTTCGCTGAGCTGGGACATGCCATTCTTCAATTCCATATATAGAACAATCCCTGCATTATCAAAAATTGCATTCACAGACTCTTGAATGGTCTGGGTATGTAAGTTCGATACTCGATAAACTCTACTATTAGTGAAATATTCAAGGATAAAATCATCATAATACCTTAGATTAGACATCAGAAGATAATCATGATCATCTAAAAAATAACAAACACATCCAAACACATGTAAATATCTATGGTTTGGCTTATTCATTTTCAAAGATTCAAAAGAGATCATTTCAGTACCTTGTATTGAATGTATCATATTCATTAAATGACATGATGTATTCTCAGTTCTAATGTAGAAACTTTCAGATATTGACATTATCTCAACCATTTTTAATTCAGTAATAATATTATGTTGAAGAGATTTAGGAGTATAAAAATCAAGAGGGATACATTTACTTTCACAAAGGATAGAAAACTCCTCATTCTCAAATTCATTATCAATTTTAATTGTAATCAGATTTGAATGATGAACCTTTTGAAGCTCTGTACACAACTTCTTTAGTCAGGAAAGTATATCATATATATCTCTCATAAGTTCTACTCTAACAAATGTTGAAAAGTCATCAAAGCTCTCAATTTCTATTGACTCTATTAATTTCAATAACTTAATGCAATGTGCGGTATAAATCATACTCAACATAGAATGAGATGACCTTGTCTGCTTACCTTTCAGACAAGAATCACAAACCTTATCAATGTTGAACTTTTGTTCTGTTATCTTTTTAACACCGATATGTTTGACTATAACATTTTTGTGACCGAACTTTTGGTGACATACGCCATCTTTATGAGGCTTGATTAAGGAGTATTTTCTATCTTGATCAACCTGATAAAATTTGTTAAAGGAGTGGAGTCCTTGAAAATCTGGTATGTTGAGAGTTTATTTTCCTGTCAAATGTCTAACATACCTATTGTTAGAGTACCATGTAACTGCAACATTAGTCTTCAAAAAAGTATAATCAAATATATCTCATAGCATTGACTAATATTATCAGATTGGTTATCATTGTAAAACTTTATATTCTCATCAGCAACTTGTTGAGTGCACAAATATTTAACACGACTTAGTCTCTGATATAGACAAGACTTTAACTCACATTCAGACGTTCTATTAGTCATAGTAGTATCTTCCTTAAAGATATTAACTATATAATTTTCGTACTTAAATAATTTGAAATACCTTAAACTATTTACATAAGAATGTCCTATAGATATAATTACATCAAATCTAAATTTATCAAACTCCAAATCAACCTTAAAAACTCTAAAAATTTACATACTAACCTCTATATCCCTTTGTATTAAGAAAATTTTGAGTTTAAGGGATATCCTTATCTTTGACAAATATAAACTTATCTTTTTGCTTCGCACATTCTTTATCAACAAGGTTGGAATAATGGCTGATTTGTTCAACAATCTTTAGGATATCTTGATTATTTCGCAGATCTTAAATCCTGTAATTGTTAGTATAACAAGAAGAAATATTATTTAACTTGGTCATTTCATACCTGTTTGTAATATTCTCTGACACTAGAATGTTGGACGATAGTGTAACATTATCATTGTCGGAGATCCTATTTTCACATATTTCAGACTCATCATCAACATGCTCCTCATCTACACATTCCTCTATTCTCTATGGAGACATAATGTATTCATAGAGGCGCTGTTCAACATCTGAGCCTTTCTTTGTGGATATGTCACTTAAAATTGGTGACAATGTTGATGTTGATGTTGAACTTTTTCTCCCAATTGTGAACTGATAATATCCTCGAAATTTTTGATCCTTTGGTTTGTGTTACATGATTAGATTGATCTTTGTCCAGTAGATCATCATCTAACTCTTCTTCAATTTCTTCTACCTTAAGGATGTTGGTAGGACTTATATCTCTAACATCTCTTGAATTGACGGTTAAGCTCTTGATTTTGTCCTCCGATTTTTGTTCAATCAATTTCAGTTCGGATATAGACAAAACACTTACTCTTCAAAGTTTCAACATTTCTCGCTTCTTTGATTTCATACACGTTGATGTTAAACTTTTCTGGCTGCGACTCTAACATCTTGCTGATCAGCCATCAATTGCTGATGGGTTCACCTACAACTTGAGCTTCATTTGCCATGGATATAATCTTCTCATAAAATGATGTGATGGTCTCCCCTTCTAACATCCTCAAATTTTTTGGTGAGGATCCGCATCTTTGACATTCTAACACTAGTGGTTCCCTCAAACTTGCCTTGAAGTATCCACCATGCTTCTCATGCTTCTGAATATTTCAAAATAAACCTGAAAGATGCAACATCAACAGAAACAAGTATAGATTTAAGTGCAATAGTTTTAAAGTTAGAGATTGTCGTTTCACTTTGCATTGATTGTCGTTCTGATTTGAGAGACACCAGCATCTTATCTGAATTCTTTGGATCTGGTATTGACACTTTTGGAGGTATCCATCCATCTATCACAACAACCCATTCTTTTTCATCCAATGACTTGATGTACATCTTCATTCTTGACTTCCATAGATAGTATTTGTCGCCATAGCTATCAAGAATGGGTGGTCTACTTACTGATTTTGATGAATTCATTGTAGTAAATTTGCACTGCAGGAACCTGCTACTTAGTCCGTCAAGTAGAGGCTCTTGATGGCAATTCAAATAATTTCGTGCCCGAATTTACTACTGCAACATGAAAATGTTAGTAGACAAAATAATTAGCGTTTATATCTGAACTAGTGTGCAACTTACTAGATATATAACACGCCAAAAAATCAGAAACACGGATATGCTAAAGTGGTGCCAAAGTTTGACAGAAACATGTTAGTGTTAGATACAGAAAAGTTTAACACATTAACTCAGAACTATCTGCGCAACGGATTTAAAAATATGTTTTGGGATTTATTGCTAAACCCCAGAGTGCCTCATGGCGAAAGTGATTTCACTAAAATAAAACAGAGTTTTATAAAGGAAATCAAAGACAACAAAAGACTCGAATTTCTTCTAAGTTCACTCCTTAGAATTAATTCGATTACAATACTTACTAACCAACCTAAACGACACCAAGCAACACTTCTTCAATCATTGGATTCACTCTTCGGAGATTGCCTCTATGCTGGTATGGTGGTCTTCGAATAGTATGGAATAGTAAGGGTGAAGGACTAAAGAGTTTGAAAAATTTCTCGTAGGATTTAGAATAGAATCAGTTGATCAACGTTCTACACTCTTCATTCTTCCTTTTATTCATGGCTTGGAGTGCAAGATCTCACAGCCTACGCCCTTCCAGTCATGGCCTTGATCTCTTTCCACGTCCACTTGCTCCTTTACACAAAATAGAAGCTCCACAATATCTCACGTGGGTAATGGTTTAAATTGTGGAGGCAATCCCCTTCATTTTACCTAGAATAATTGTAAATATAATATTATAAGGTTAGGACAAATAATATGCACGTCCCTGAAAAGTAGGACCTCAAAAGATATGGAATTAGGGTTGAAATATCGTCCCTAAAAATTAGGAAACGATTGTAACCAACTCCCAGCAAACAGTAAGTATAACATTAACAAGTCTGTGTCAAACTTTGATGTTAAACATAGAAATGTTTAACTTCCAAAAACTCTGACACTATCAGTAAGCTACACATGTAGACGTTTACCGAATAAATACCCACATCCAATAAAGGATCGCTTTTGTGGAGGTCTTATTAAATAATAAGCTTAGTAATTTTAATTTCATAAGGTTTAATTGCACAGATTATTTTATGTGGCCATAAATATAACGTTGCTAAAATTCTATCATACAATGCTTGCTTTAAGTTGTAAATAAAAGCATTTAAACATGCTCCTATTATCTATAACATGCTTGGATGTTGCACAATTAATATAAACACATATATCATGTGAAGACAAATAATAAAGCAAATAAAAAATGTCCTTGTGGCCTCTTGATACAAATTAACAAATAATTCTATCTATTACAATTTGAATTATTTCACAGATCTCCGACTGGGCTCCAACTACTTGGACTGTGATCTGATTTTATTTTTTGAAATTTGGGCATCCAAGATTTGTTCCATCAGAAAATTGGACGACTGGGCATGTTAACGAATCGTGAACTCGTGCACACATTGCAAGCCTGATAACCCGCGAGAACTTGGCCCGATGGGCCACCACAAGCGAACAACCGCCGCCGGTGACCCACTGCCGCTGTGAGGCTTGTCGAAATCATGCAACAGCCACGCACGCACGTCGCGTGGCTGCAGCCCGCGTTTCCACAACCCCTGGCCGTCGCCCTTCACGCCTACCATCGCCTCGGCCTGCACCGGCGATCGCCCGAACCACCGGCCACCTTCTTCTCCATCGTCGGCCGCCCTTGGCCCGCTGGAGCGCGCACGGATGCACGATGAAGATTTGGCCCCGACCGTAGCCTGCAAATCCTAAGGCTTGCCAAGCCACAGTCGCGCGCGCCTCCACCGACCGATGTCCGCCGCTGCTTCCATTACCGCGAGCTGCGTGCCAAACCACCACCGCCGGTGCTGTCCGAGGGAGTTGGAGGAGATGTTAGCATGTGTGTGCGAGGCCACGCAAAATTCGGCGCACGCATGCGAAAACCCTAGAATTCTGCTGAGCCCGCGCGTGGCTCTCGTGCCCCATCCACTGCACACCGCCGTCGCCATCCCGGTGCACCGCACATGCATGCTGCAAATCCTAGGGTTTTGTAGTGGCTGTGCTGTCGCGGTGGCCTGCCGCGCCTGTGTCTTTGTCGTGCCCCTGTTGTGCGCGACCACCGTGCACGGCTTGCTGTCTTGCCAGCACTGTCTAGGGTTTTGCAGCGACTGTACCGCTACTATGGCCTGTTGTGCCCCTATCTCTGCCGTGCCCCTGTTGCACGCAACCACCATGCACGGCCTGCTGCCGTGCTGATACTGTTCTGCGTCGTCGTGCGGCCTTTCATTCTTCACGTTCTTCATTTGTTCTTCGTGTTCTTTGTGTTCCTCGTTTTACAGATTTGTTTAAAAAAAGTTAAATTTACATGGGATAGAATCCTAATACAATTTGGAATTTAAATCTCACCACAGATTTATCTCGTGGGGAAAAATGAATCCTTATGAAAGGGCGGATTAACCCGAGAACCACCAGAAACAAAACACACATACAATCCAAAAACCATTCATGTATATCATTCAATAATAATTATTATGCATAATCATAGGCAATATTATTTTTTCCGATAGAGCCAACTAATTAACCAGGCTTTGATACCAATTGAAGGGATTTTTAAATTGAATCACTTAATCCTTTAGCCGAGATCGTTAACTGTAATATATAAAATAAATTACTATGCCTATGAATAATCCTAGCATGCTCCTATTGATTATGCATAAGAGGGTTTTACGGAATACTTGGATTGTAGAAACCTGAAGAACGTAGTACGCAAGGATTTGATCCTCGATCCCTTTTCCTGCGCACCAAGATTTATTCCTAACAAATTGAGGAATTAAATCTTGAAGTAAATTAGATTAATTTTGAAACAAGAGAGAGAGAGAAGAAAGAACACGATCCTCCTGATCTGATCTTCTGATTTGTATCCCAACTCTAATCCGAATATTTGGTGAAGATTCCCTTGGGATTCCTTGCCCGATTGAGAAGCAGAACATCCTCCTCGTTTTTAGATCTTAGTCGATCACACACAGCTCCCAAATCCTATTTTGATGTACTGCAACTTATGATCATGTGGTGTGTTGAGATATGAGAAACTGAAGCCTATTTATAGGAAATTCTGGACTTTTATTGGGCCTGAGTT
The DNA here is from genome assembly GCA_026898455.1 of Plectranthus barbatus. NCBI lineage: Eukaryota > Viridiplantae > Streptophyta > Magnoliopsida > Lamiales > Lamiaceae > Plectranthus > Plectranthus barbatus. The sequence continues at coordinate 139,782 of JAPKLW010000714.1, forward strand.
TTCATGGGCCAGTCCAGGGACCATAATGCAAATAGCAAATAAGGCCTATCAATTAATTAATTCCCATATTCAACCCAGAATATAATTAATTAATTAATTAATTAATATTGATTCATTCCATCGGAGAATCGATATTGTCCTACCTATTTGCTACCACATTTTGAGGTACGGGTTGCATGGTCTTGGTATATCCCCACATTTAAGGTTACAGACATTCACTAATTAATTTAAGCTTTGAAAAGCCATTTAATTAGTTAACATCTTTTATTCCTGAGTCAATCCACTAAAATTTTTTCTCTTATGCTTGAACTTAATCAGCCTGCGGGACTTTAGCATAACGAACATTTGGAGCTGCTCAGGGAACGTCACCATCCTATATTGGATGTGGTTACCTAGTTCTTGTTCCAGACAGTCATACAAAAACTGCTATCACCCAAGATACAGATATACAAGCTCAACTAGACCTTTTCACTGCAAGTTAAAGTGATACACAATCTGTGTATACTTCTGTACTTTCATTTAGGTTAAAGATATCATCAAGCTATAATGATCCAGATTCTTTTAATGTCAGATAAAAGAATCGATCTCAACTTAGGTCTTTATCAATGCGTGCCCCACACCAGCATACCAAGCCATCCAAGATAAGATGCTTATTGCTGCGTATTTTGCAGCCTACACTGACAATTTATCCTGGAACTTTCTCAGCTGTGATAACCATTTATGTCTCGCAAGGTCAGACAATACATACGATCTTCCATGATCTACTACACACCGTATGATCTCCCTATCGACGAGATAAGAGGATATGAGTGTTTATGACACATGTTTGTTAATTCAAACAGAAGATGAAAATATAACATTTATGTTTCCAACTATATTAACCAATTGACCTTGTACATAATATACCAATCATAATGCTTTCAGTATATAAATCCATCAGGATTCGGAGATAAAATCCATAACGACTATGGATGTATACCAGAAAATAGATTTGCCAGATGGCTATCAAGGCATAGGGTGCAAATGGGTATACAAAAGAAAGAAATGTGCGAATGGTGAAATTACAGCTTTCAAAACAAGGTTGGTGGCGAAGGGTTATAGTCAGAAAAAATTGTAGACTTTGAAGAGACCTTCTCAGTGGTAGCCATGCTTAAGTCCATTTAGATACTCCTAGCCATAGTAGCATATATGGACCTAGAGATTTGGGAGATGGATGTCAAAACCGCATTTCTAAACGAGTACCTTGAAGAAGGTTGAGTCATCTATATGCAACAACTAGAAGGATATGTGTGGAAGGGCAAAGAGCATTTGGTCTGGAAGCTTAAGAAGTCACTGTATATACTCAAGCTAGCTTCATGGTAATGGAATCTGCATTTTGATGAAGTGATTAAATCATATGGATTTTCACAATGCTCAAACGAGAGTTGCATGTACCGTTTATGTGTCAGCGGAAGTGTGGTGTTCTTCCTTGCACTATCTGTAGATGATATTCTCCTAATTGGCGACATTGTGGAGGTATTGTCGGGCATCAAGGGGTGGTTATCAGAGCAGTTTCATATGAAGGACCTTGGGGATGCAAGATACATCCTAGGGGTAAAAGTATTGTGGGAGCGCAAGAAAAGGATGCCAACATTGTCCCAAGCTTAATATGTGGATACTGTGATTGTCCGTTTTAGCATGCAAACTGCCAAGAAAGGTCTTTTACCTAGGCATACATATTTCCAAGGATCAGTGTTTGGTGACACAAAAGGAGAATGATGAGATGTGCAACGTGTCGTATGCATTGTCCTTGGGAGTCTCATGTAGGTATGGTAGCAAGATATCAATCTAACCTTGCATTGGACCGCGGTAAAACACATAATCAAATACTTGAAAAGGACTAGAGACTATCGTCTTGTTTATCAATGTGAGGAGTTGTGCGCTATGGGTTATACAGATTTGGGTTTCCAAGCAGACCGAGATGAAAAGAAGTCCACCTCTAGCTATGTGTTTAGATTGGGAGGTGGGGCCATATCATGGAGGAGTGCAAAGCACAAGTGCATTGCTGACTCCACCATGAAAGCAGAATATATGGCAGCTTCGAAAGAAGCAGTATGGTTTCGAAACATCCTTCTGGAGTTGGACGTGATTCCTAAATTTCCGAAGACTATCACGGTATATTGTGATAACTCGGGTGATATGGAAAACTCAAAGGAACCACGAACTCACTGAGCAACAAAACACATTGTGAGGAAGTACCATATCATACGAGAAATCGTAGTAAGGGGTTATATGCTGGTTGAGAAGATTAATACAAAGAATTATCTAGCAGATCCATTCACAAAAGCTCTGCCTCAGAAGGTCTATGAGATGCATGTACATAACCTTGGGATGAGGGCTCAGTCAGCTACGTGGGATGATTGAAGTAATAGCTAGATAGTTTAGACACATTATACTCTGGAAAACACCTGTTAATGCTTTGATTATAAGTGGGAGATTGATGGAATAATATATTTAAAGCATTATGATTGGTATATCATGTACAAGGTTTATTGGCTAATATACTGGGAATCATGAATGTTGTATAATCATCAGCTGTTTGAATTAACAAACATGTTTTGCATACACTCTTATCCTCTTATCTCGTCAATAGGGAGATCATATAGTATAAAGTAGATCACGTAAGATGGTATGGATCGTCTGACTAGCGAGATATAAATGGTAATTACAGTTGAGATAGTCCCAGGATAGACCGCCATTATAGGCTGCAGCATACGTGGTAATATGCAACTCATCTTGGTTTACTTGGTATGGTGGTGCGGGGGTATGCATTGATAGGACATAAGTTTAGGATTGATTCCTTTATGTGACATTAAAGGAATCGAGATCTTGGTGGCTTGATGAGATCTCAAACCTAGATGAAGGTATAGAAATTATACACAGATTTTGCGTCACTTGGAGATGCGGTGAAAGGATCTAGTTGAGCTTGTATTTCAGTATCTTGGGTGATAGTAGTGTGTGTTCATGTCTGTTACTAGAACTAGGTAACCGCATCCAGTATAGGATGATGACATTCCCTGAGCAGCTCAAAAGGTTCGTTATGCTAAAGTCCTGCAGGCGGATTAAGTTCAAGCATAAGTGAAAAGGATTAAGTGGATTGGCTCAGGAATTTAAGATATTAATTAATTAAATGACTTGTCTGAGTCTAAATTAATTAATGAATGTCTGTAACATTAAATGTGGAGATATACCGAGCCTATGGAACCCATTCCTCTCCAAGTGGTAGCAAATTGGTAGGACAATATTGATTCTCTGGTGGCATGAATCCTAGCATGCTCCTATTGAATATGGTAATCTCGTGAGGATACACTACCAGATTGAAACTGCACTGGAGGAACTCGATTTCTCCTTTCCCTCTGTAGTGCAGTAGCTGCCCACTCTCTCACTCTCTCTAGGATTTCAGTTTTGTGAGACTATAAGCTTCAAACTTATGTGGGAAGTGAGAAACTGATTTATTTATAGATCTGGAGAATGGGCTATTAGGGTTTAATAAACCCTAATGGGCTATGAGCATTATTTGGCCAGACAAAGATCAAATGCAAATGATAAAGTGGGCCTCCTATTAATTAATTCCATGTTCATCTAGAACATACTTAATTAATAAACATTAACTCATGCCACCAAAGAATTAATGTTGACCTACCCCTTTATTACAACGTTATTAGGAATGGGTTGCATTGACTTGGCTAATCCCTATATTTAAGGTTTCAAACATTCATTAATTAATTCGACATATGACAATTAGCTGTAATTAATTAATATCCTATTATCCAGAGTTGTACCACTCAACCCTTATTGGTTATGCTTGAATCAATGATTCAGCCTTTAGGACTTATCATATCAAACCTCATGAGCTTCCTATGGAATGTCAACATCTTGAAACGGATAAGGTTATCTAAATCCAGCCTGAGGAAACACCACACAAACTGCTATCACCAAAGATGCAGATATATGAGTACATGTAAGACTCTCCACCATAGCAAGTCAAAGTGACAATCAACCCATGCGTGCCCCTCATCTTTCAATAGACTTTTGATCCAACCAAGTTATCGAGATATTTACTCATTCATATGTTAAGTAGAATGGTTCATCTCACTATTTATCCTATCAATACATTGAGATGTACCTACCGGTCACACAAAGCAGTCAAGATAAACCACTTATGGACTTTTTTCCCACAATCAAAATCGACAGCCAAACCAGAAACTGTCTCAACTTTGATTACTGTTTATATCTCGCTAGGTCGAACGATGTATATGATCTTCTGTGATCTTTTACACACTGTATGATCTCCCTATCAACAAGATAACTGGATGTGTTTATACACATAGTATGATTGTTAATTCAGACATTTAATTCATGTGAGTAGTGGGAGCCTTTGGGTAAATATCTTCACATGTAGCTTGCGTATTTGGTTTCTATAAGTACTCTAGGATTGAATGAAATGAGACAACTTTGTTATAAAAATCACGCGTCATGGATCTTGTGTGTATAACAATTGAGTTTTATGATGAAAAGTTGGTCTTGTTGTTTGTATGCTTAGATGTTATCCAAAGCATAACTCATTTGTGATGTCCCTGCTTCGTAGTATAACACGATGTTAGTTGATCTCCGATTATTAATCCAATTTATCTAATGTACTTGACGTGGATTGGAATTAAAGGACTTGAATTGAAAGATACAGTTTGGTCGATTGTTTTGTTGTAAACGTCCACACGTGTGGCTTGCAGTAAAATAATTACTTGGGCTATTGAAGGAATATTTGCATTGTTTTTATCATAGGGTTACAATGCTTAATTTTTTTCAATAGATGCGATTGTGTTTTAATTTATGGTATGATTTATTGTTTTTAGTTATGTCTATGTCCAATGTCATCACTATCTTAGCCCAAAACCCATTAACTGGTCGTAATTTTTTGGAATTGAAACGCAACATTGATTTATCCTTATTGCAGAGGACCACAAGTTTGTCTTTACTGAGCCACGTTAAGCTGTTCCTACTGATGAGTCGACTAATGACGAAGTGAACTAATATAATAAGTGGATCAAGTCAGAAAATATAGTGAAATGCTGGATGATGACTACTATGGCAAAAGTTCTTCAGCAATAGCATCTAACTTATTATATTGTTGTTGAGATAATGGACAACCTCTCTGCGACTTATGGAGAATCAGGCCGGACTGCTAGATTCAATCTCGTGAAGGAAATCACGAGTAAGATTGACTCATGATAGTTCAGTGAGAGAACACGTGGTCAACATGACTCATCTTATAGCTAAGCTTAAGTTGCGCATTGGTGGTATTGATGGGGAAGCAGAGGTCGATATCATACTCAATTCTCTCCCTAAATACTTTGAGAACTTTCGACTAAATGTGGTCTTGAACAAGAAAGAGTATACTCTTAACGAGTTACTCAATGACTTGATGGCAGCGGAATCAACCATACTCTAAGAAAAGGTTCCTCCGGTTACTTCAGAAAGTCATCTCACTGCACAGAATGGCAAGAAGTGCAAGATAATGACTAAGAAGAAAAATAATGGTACAATCACTGAGAAAATATTCAAAAGGGTACCGAGCGTAGCTGGTAAGAGGGACAAGTGTTTCAAGTGTTGCAAGGTCGGTCACTAGAAGAAGGATTGTCAAGTAAAAAAGATTCGACAAGGTACATCTTGGGCATTTTTAACGGGAAATTTTTTAGCATAGGTTTCTACCCATTCGTGGGTAGTGAATACATGAGATACTGATCATGTTTGTTATACTTTGCAGGGGTTCCAACCGACAAGGCATCTGAAGCATGACGAGGTGACCATCTCCATGGGCAGCGGTAAGCAAGTCTCAACAGTTGCCATTGAAGACTTTACTTTATTCTTTGAAAATAATGTTTTAATTTAGAGAAATGATTTATTTGTGCCGGTTTTTAGGCAAAATTTAATATCAGTTTCTACGTTATTTATCGATGGATATTCAGTTATTTTTTGTAGTGGTGTTTCTATCATTGGCAATAACAATATTATCTGTTCAGGAAAACTTATTGACTCTCCCTATATCATTAATTATTTGCATAAATCTTTCATTAATGTTTCATCTAACTCTTCCAATAATAATAACAATTTCAAGAGAAAGTTTTCTTCTTTAGATGACGATCAAACATATCCCTGGCACTTGAGACTCGATCACATTAGTCAAAAGAGGATTAAAAGACTAGCAGATGATGGTGTCTTTGATTCTTTCCAAGTGGTACTTCATCAAGTCTGTGAATCATATATAGAGGGTAAGATGACGACCAGGCCTTTTAAGGAAAGTGAGGCTCGAGTAGAGGACGTATTTGAATTGATCCACTCTAACTTATGTGGACCATTGTCCACTCATGCTCGTGGAGGTTATAAGTACTTCCTCACATTTATTGGCTATTACTCAAGATTTGGATATGTCTATTTGCTTTGCTAAAAGTCTTAATACTTTGAGAAATTCAAAGAATTCAAAAATGAAGTAGAGAAGAAGCTAAGCAAGACTATCAAAACAGTACAATCAAATCGTGGTGTAGAATACCTTAGTAACAAGTTTTTGTAATACCTGTCAGATAATGGGATCACATCATTGTGGACTGCACCAGGAACCGCTCAACAAATTGGTGTAGCAGAAAGAATAAATAGAACTCTTTGGAAAATGGTTAGGTCTATGATAACTTATACAAGCTTGAAAATTTCATTTTGGGGATATGCCTTGGTAACAATAGCCTATTTGCTTAACCAGGTACCTTCTAAATCAGTTCCTAAAACTCCTCTAAAACTTTGGCATGGGCAAAAGCCCAGGTTAACTAGAATGAGAGTGTGGGGTTGTCCATCCTACGTGCTGACAAAGGAACCTGATAAGTTTGATAGTATGTGTAAGCTAATGCTGTTTATAGGATATCTCAGCAAACGAAAGGTGATTGATTCTGTTGTCCCGAGGATCAGAAAGTCGTTGTCAGTACCAATGCGAGATTTTTCGATGACAAATTTGTAAGAAACCACAAGTCCAAGAGTGAAGTCATTTTCCATGAACTTGGAAATGACGAAGGGATTTCATCAAGATATCCCCGTGTTGTTGTATATTGACCTAGTACTGGTGAGAGACTAACAACATGGCCACCAATGTAAGACATGTTACCACTGAGTAATGTGCTAACTATGGACATAGTTCAGATGCCTTGTCGCAGTGGGAGGGTTGTTCGGCAACCAGAAAGGCACATGTTTGTGGGATAGTCTTATAACTTGATCCCCAAAAATGAACTAGATTATACTGACCCATGGATGTATGATGAGGACATATCTGACAAAGATGCAGACAAATTGCATGTAGCTATAGATTCAAAAATTTAATCCATAAATGTTATGGATGTATACTGGTAAACTGAACTGCCAGATACTTCTCGAGCCATAGGGTGCAAGTGGGTGTACAAAAGAAAGAAAGAACTAAGTGGAGAAATATCAGCTTTCAAAGCTAGGCTAGTGGCGAAGGGTTTTATTCTGAAAGAGGGCATAAACTATGAAGAGACCTTCTCACTGGTAGCCATGCTCAAATTCATTCGGGTACTCCTTGCAATAGTAGCACATATGGACCCAGATATGTAGCAGATGGGTGTTAACAAGCTTATCTAAATGGGTACCTTGAAGAAGGTCGTGACATCTATATGAATAAGCCAGAACATTATGTGCAGGATGGTGAAGAGCATTTGCTTAGAAGCTCAAGAAGTCCTTGTATGAACTTAAGCAAGCTTTGCGGTCTTGAACTTACATTTCGATGAAGAAATTATCTCCTACGGATTTTCACAATGCTCAAACGAGAATTGTGTGCACCGTCTGTGTGTCAGTGGAAGCGTGGTTTTCCATGCACTTTATGTAGATGATATTCTCCTATTTGGTGACAATGTGGAGGTATTGTCAGTCATAAAAGGGTGGTTATCCGAACAGTTCCTAATTAAGGATCTTGGAGATGTCGGATGCATCCTAGGTGTTAAAGTTTTGTGCGATCACAACCAAAGGATGTTGGGATACTGTGATTGCTCGTTTCAGCGCGCAAACCCCCAAGAAATGCTTACTGCCTTTCAGATATGCCGTAAATATTTCTAAGATCAATGTCCTAAGACAAAAAATTAGAAAGATTAAATGAATAAAGTTCTTTATGTTTTTGTAGTCAGAAGTTTCAGGTATGCTATGTTGTGCACTTGACCAGATGTCTGTTTCGTCGTTGGCATGGTAGCGAGATATCAGTCTCACCCTGGACAAGTGCACTGGACTGCGGTAAATAACATTATCAAGTATCTGAAAAGGACAAGAGACTATTATCTCATTTTTCAATCTGAGAATTTGTGCCTTGTGGGTTATACAGATTCAAATTTTCAGGAAGATCAAAACAAAAAGAAATCTATCGTTGGATATGTGTTTACTCAAGGAGGTGGAAACATATCATGGAGGAGTTCAATGCAGAAATGCACTGCAGACTCCACCATGGAAGCTGAGTACGTTGCAGCTTCAGAGACTTTGAAAGAAGCAGTATGGCTCCAAAACATCCTTTTAGAGCTGGAACGTGATTCTTTATTGGCCGAAGACTATCACGATATATTCTGATGACTCTGATGTAGTGTCAAATTTGAAGGAACCACAAACTCACAAGACAATTAAATGCATTGACAAGAATTATCTTATCATATCAGAAATTGTAGCAAGGGGTGATGTGCGAGGAAAATCTAGCAGGTCCATTTACAAAAGCATTAGCACAGAAGGTTTATGAGATGCATGTTCATTACCTTGGACTAAGGGTGAAGACAGTCACGTGATGGTCTATGTAATAAATAGATTAGTATAGACGTGTTGTATAGTTTTGAAAGCACTTGTATAATGCCACGAGTAAAGTGGGAGATTGATGGGTTTACATAATGAAAGCATTATGATTGGTATAAATTGATCGCTTCAACTAGCGAAATATAAATGGTTATCACAGCTGAGACAGTGCTAGAATAGACTGTCAGTCTAGGCAGCAGCACAGTCAGTAATTAGTGGCTTATCTTGGTCACTAGATGTGCTAGTACATTTGGTACATATTGATAGGACCTAAATGAGATCGATTCTTTTATTTGACATTAAAAGAATCTTGATCTTGATGGTCTGAAAAAATTTAAAGCCTAATGAAGGTTGAAGAGGTATACACAAGTTTGTGTATAACTTTGAGATAATAGGATGGAGAGCCTTACATGTACTTGTATATCTATATCTTGGGAGGTAGCAGCTTGTGTCTGACTTCTAGTTATTTGATTAAGTAACCATATCTAGTATAGGATGGTGACATTCCGTAACAAGCTCAAAAAGATTCACTATGCAAAAGTCCTGCATTCAGATTAAGTTCAAGCATAAGCGAAACAAAATTGAGTGTTACTAATTAGGAATAAAAGAAGTTAATTAATTTGCAGGCTTGTCAGAGTCTAAATTAGTTAATGAATGTCTGTAACCTTAAATATGGAGATATACCGAGCCCATGCAATCCATTCCTCATAATGTGGTAGCAAAGAGGTAGGAAAATGTTGATTCTCTTGTGACATGAATCAATATGAATTAATTAATTGTATTTTGGGTTAAATATGTGAATTAATGAATTGATATGCATTGATCCCCAATCAGAGTGTTTATATATGCAGCGAAAGTATAATGTTGTCTTGATCTTATTTTGCTACAATCTCAACTTAGCAAGTATTTATCAAATGTGTTTAAGCTCCAATATTCGTTAAGTTAATGGCAGATTATACTACAACACTTGTTGTGTTGAGTTTTAAATATATGCACACACAAAATAACGAAATAAGGCATTAAAGAGACATAAGGATTTATAGTGGTTCAAACAAATGTTCTACGTCCACTCTTCAGTCCTCCGATTGAAAATTCACTATTGATTAGCTACAAAGTCAGACTTGATCTCTAAGGTTGAGCAGCTCCTCCGTCTGGTCAGCACACATCTTCAAGCACCTCGAATCTTCACCTCGTTGCTCCGTAGAGTGAGGAGAAACCTCCCTTCTCCTTGGATGTCAATAATTGGGAGTTTTATAGTTCGTCCTAGAACCTATCCTTGTGTTGGCGATTCCCATAATAATCACGCTTGCACAGCAAGATGACTGCTAGATTCTTTCTAGGATTATAAAGAATCCCAATATCAACATTAGAAGTTATAATTCTGAGGGCTCGAGCATTAAGTATGATAGCTTATGAAAAAGCATCAGTCACGTACTAGCTCGGATAAGTTCGCGTAGTGTAGGGAATATTTGGATCTTCTCTTGTTTTCTCTATGAATAAAATTTTGCGAACCTTTTAATCAAATTTGGACAACACCTATTTATAGGTGAAGATTCAAACGACCGTTTGAATCTTATCCATTAGACTCAAAGGTATTGCTTGTCAATCTCTGTTTTTCCTTTTGCTGTAGCGTACAGAGACTCTTCAAGTCTCCCTTGTGTCTGATTGGCGTAGCTCCTATCTGTAATTGTCTTTGTCAGAACGTATCTTTCACTCTGAACTTGAAACCTACGTTATTATTCTATTCTTTAATTTGTTAGGTTTCTTTGTGATTTGGATCCTTCTGATTTGCGACTTGTATTTTCCTTGATTGCTATTGAGCGTTAGACTCGCTAAGATCTTGCAGTATGCTGGCGTTACTTCTTCATTATTCTCTTGAGTGTGTTCAACATTCCTCCGTGTTTGCTAGCCTTTACTAGCTTCTTCAACAATCTTCAGCAATCATCAAGTCTGCTGAATCCTTCATCATTCTTGATTCTTCTTTTCTAGTTCTATTATTACTCGAGTATATATGACCTATACATTTCGACTCGATACTAAGTTTCTAGAAACTAGATCGGCTTGAGCTTTGATGCACCAAAATATAATAAACAATTATTGACAACAAAGAGGTTTTATCTAACAATAGTCCATAGTAGTCCATGATCTGGCCCATGTAAAGCTTAATCCCATTAGGTATCAGAATTTCCTATAAATACCCCCCTTGGTTCTCTGATCACAGTACACCATAACAACCTAAGATCATTAGTTGATAAGCAGCAAACTAGATATTTGTGAGCTGCAAGTAGTTGACTGATCTGAGTTAGGGAAATGAAATTCTACTTCTCGATAGGTACGAATTTTGGAGGGAATCTTCACCAGATATTCGGATCGGAGCAAGGGATACAGATCAAATATTAGATCTGAAGGTTCTTCTTTCTTCTTTTATTCTCTTTATTTTCAATTTTAATTAGTTAAAATTGAAAATCTAATTCTGATTATTTGAGGATTGAATCTTATTGCGGAAGAAGGATTAATGATCAAATCCCTTCGCAAAAGTTCATAGATTAAATTAATCCAGGAATTCCACAAACTTCTTTATGCATTCAATAGGATCATTCTAGGATAATCATAGATATATCAATTACTTTTGGATATCTAATAATCAGTCCTTGGCAAGTCGGATTATGCAGTTGATTTTGCAAGTAAAAATCCCTACACCAGTTTAGTGACCGATCTGTGGAGGTGTGTGACACATTTAAGCAAAACGGAGTCAGACAGAACGTGATTCGGATGTACCTTTTCCCATTCCCATAAAGGAATCATGCCAGATCAAGGATTACTGGTTTAGAATGCAGCAGGATCCGGACATAGGAGGAATTGAGAGTTAAGTTCCACTCCAACTTCTTTCCACCATCTTTCATCATTCAAAAAAAGATGGATATTCTGCAGTTCCTCAGAGGGTGGACGAGTCACTATTTGAAGCCTAGAGCAGATTTAATGAGTTGTTGAGGAATCGCTCTGGTCATGGAGTGGACTGAGAGGAGAGCGGGCCCACATATTCCACCATGGGATGATTGAGAGAACTCAAGAGTCGGTAGATAACGCAGCTGGAGGTTCCATCATGAGTGAGATTGCTGAAAAGGCTCTCAAACCGTGGTCTTGCATATGCAGAAATTGGCAAATCCAAGAAGGCCCCAGGTCAAGGCTGCTGAGAAGATGGAAGTTGATGAAACTCTCAAGATGGAAATTGAGAAACTGTTAGGATACATGGAAAATTGGCTGCAAATGCATCCACATCATCTGTAGCACAAGAACAGATAGACCCCGTGGTCGATGTGAATTACATGAATAGAGGAGGTTATCAAAATTAGTGCTGACAAGGGGGATACAAACATTACCCGCTAAGGGGTTATCCTGATTTTTCTTACGCCCAATCGGATGGTGCTGAACTTCCCACACCTAGTTTCGAGGTTCAGAATGGAGAAGTGGTGGAAAAGAATATAGACAACCTTGATGATCTACCCTTGACATTCATCAAGGCCACTAATTTTAGAGTTGGGAAGTTGGAACAAAAGGTTGTAAGAGCAAACAAACAAATGTGGATCACTTGGAAAAGCATGTCCAGATGATCGAGACTAAAATGAGTCAAATTGCAAACATTATTGGAGTCCAACACAAGCACCTACAGCTTCCGAGCACCACTAAGGTAAATATAAAAAATTAAAAGGAGATTAAAACAATCATTTTAAGGTCTAGAACGAGTTATTAAGGTCCCGAGTTGGTGGAGGATGAGTTTGGGGATGAAACAAAGGAAAATCCTGCAGAAATACCTCTATTTCGACCAATACATATCATATGTCAGTCGATGCAAAACATATCGACCCAGATGCTGAGAATTCGAGCGACATGGAGCAGCAACTGATGCGCAAGGATTCAACTAAGGTGCACATGTTGATTGTGTTGCCCGCATTGATCAATGCGCACGTCCAGAGGAAGTGCTCGATAGAAGCCATCTTAGGGTGCAAAGGAGGACTTGAATTGATTTGTTGAGAACTTGAAGAAGGTAATAATGAACTTACCATTGATAGAGGACTTGAGAGAGATTATGGGATACAAGAAACACCTTTGGAAACTAATGAGTAAGAAAAACCAGTTAGTGGATAACTCAACCATAAAAATTCATGAGCAGTGCAACCTGTTACTTTAAAAGCAGATGCCCATCAAGAAAAGTGACCCGTTAAGCTTCTCAATCCCAGTTGAGATTGGGAGATGCACGTTCGAGAGAGTTTTATGTTATACTAAAGCCAGTGTCATTGATGTCGTACTCCATATACATGGGCGTCAATATTGGAGAGATGAGGCCCACGATCCTTACACTCCAGATGGAGGATCGCTTAGTATCACGCCCAAGAGGTATACTTGAAGATGTAATCATTCACGTGGGACATCTTATTTTTCATTGAGACTTTCTAGTGCTTGAGATAATGGATCACATCAACATGACACTGATCTTTAGACGAGAGTTCTTGGACACGAGAGCTGCTGTGATAAATGATAAGTTCGTATTTTCACTAACTTATCAATGTGTTTCTTTAGTATTTAAGTGTTTTGTATTTTATTCACTTTTGCATGCATGATAGGGTTATTGCACGTTAGATGCTCGTGATGGTGTGTTTCACAGGTTTTTGGATGAAAAACGACTAAGGAAAGAATGAAGCTCGAGGATGAGTCTCGGCTTCAATCGATGCAAAACCATGTCAATCAAAGTCGAGAGCGTAAAGCGGTCGGCGTATTTGGCTTCACCTCGACTGATGTTGGCGAGCGTCGATCAAAATCGATGGAAATTCAGCGCTTGAAGTGAGGTCCCAAGAGCATTGGAGGAAAAAAGGGAGAAGTTACCACCCAAATATTGCAAAATCACCATGGGAGTCGAGGGAAGGTCTCGACTTCGATCGATGCTCGTAGCGCATCAATTGAGGCACAATAAACCTCTGCTTTGATCGATGCAAAGTCGACATCGATCGAAGTGGATTGCTTGGATGAGCAAAAAGAGGCAGTGAGACATGGAAAAGGGAGCTCGATGAAATCAAGCACTTCGATCGATATTGACTCAGCTTCGATCGAAGTCAAGGGATACCCGGCGAGTTCTAACTCCGATCCACCCGTCCTGGACCTCATGCTTCTTCCCGAACACCTAAGGTACGCGTATTTAGGTTCTGATGATACTTATCCAGTTATTGTTTCTTCCTTTTTGACGCAGGTTGAATTAGAGAAGCTACTGAGAGTTCTGAGGAAGTACAAGACCGTGATTGGTTAGACTTTAGGAGATATAAAGGGGATCAGTCCTTCACTATGTATGCACAAGATCATACTGAAAGAAGATGCAAAACCAAAGAGACAGGCACATCGAAGATTGAATCATATCATGCATGAGGCCTTGAAGAAGGAATTTCTGAAGCTCCTAGACCACGACATGATCTACCCCTTCTCTGACAGCAAATGGGTCAGCCCCACTCAGGTGGTAGTGAAGAAAGGGGGAATGCAAATTTTAAAGGGGGATGGCGGAGAGGAGATAGCGACACGACCGGTCACTGGATAGCGGTTCAGCATCGACTACCGAGTTCTCAACACCGCCACTTGCAAAAACCAATTCCTGCTTCCGTTCATCGACCAGATGCTAGACAGGTTATCCGATTTTCCTTACTATTACTTTTTTTACAATTATTCTGGATATAATCAGATTGCAGTAGCACCGGAGGACCAGCACAAGATGACGTTAACCTGTCCCTACGGAGTATTCACCTACCGACGGATGCTGTTTGGGCTATGCAATGCGCCGGCGACCTTCCAACGGTGTATGATAGTCATCTTCCATGACTTGATCGAAGAAGTCATGGAGGTATTCATGGATGATTTTTTAGTATTTGTTAGCTCTTATGATGTTTGTTTGCAGAATCTAGCTACTGTACTGGACAGACATGTCGAGAACAAACTATGTCTCAATTGGGAGTAGTGCCACTTCATGGTACGAGAAAGCATTGTGCTGGGACACAGGATATTCGCCAAGGGATTGGAGGTGGATAGAGCAAAGGTGGCGGCGATTGAAAAGATGCCACCTCCATCAAATGTCAAGGGAGTCAGAAGTTTCTTGGACACACTGGATTCTACAGGAGGTTCTCGAAGATTTCCAGACCCCTATGCAACCTATTGGAGAAGGACATGTCCTTCGTGTTTGATGAGGAGTGCTTTCGGGCCTTCGAGAGACTAAAGAAGGCCTTGGTGACTGCTCCGATCCTTACATCACTAGATTGGAGAGAGTCGTTCATCTTGATGTGTGACGCCAGCCACTTCGCAGTTGGAGCAGTCCTGGGACAGCTGAAGGGGAGACTCTTCCATGTTATCCACTACGCCAGCAAAAGAATGAACCCGGTGCAGTGTAACTACACCACCACTAAGATAGTCGTCTACACGGACCACGCCGCCATTAGATATCTGTTCGCGAAGCAGGATGTCAAGCCCTGCCTCATCAGATGGATCCTGCTGCTGCAGGAATTTGACTTGGAGATCAAAGATAGGAAGGGAAGCGAGAATGTGATCGTCGATCACTTATCACGGTTAGAACAACCTATTGAAGGGGACGATCGAGAGGTGCAGATCCTAGAGACATTTCCCAACGAGTAGATTTATGCTTTCAGGATCTGCTAGAGACTTATGAGTCGAAGACACCACCGTATGCAGATTATGCTAATTACCTGGTGACTGGCGTTCTTCCACCAGACTCCTCCCCATATGCCAAGTAGAAATTCTTGCATGACGTTAGGTTCTATTATTGGGAGGATCCCTACCTATGGCGATGATGTGCGGATGACATTATTCACAAATACGTTCCACAATCCGAGTGGCAGCAGATCTATGAGGCATGTCACTCCTCTCCTAACGGCGGTCACCACTCAGCCAATCGGACCGCCTTCAAGATTTTGGCAAGTGGATTCTACTAGCTTTCTATCCACGGGATCTGTCGTGGGTGGATTACAGGCTGTGATAGTTGCCAGCGGACCGGCAACATCTTGCGGAGGGATGATATGCCACAGACCCTAGTGATAGAAGTTGAGATAATCGACGTCTGGGGGATAGACTTCATGGGACCCTTTCTGCCATCCCATGGTTTCTCCTACATTCTGCTAGCGGTGGATTATGTATCGTGGTGGGTGGAAACCATCTCGACGACCACGAATGATTCCAAGGTCGTCATCAACTTCCTGGAAAAGCTAGTAACTAGGTTTGGGATGCTTAAAGCTCTGGTGAGTGATGGGGGCTCTCACTTCAACAAAGTTATTAGCTTCCCTACTTGCAAGATGCGGAGTCAAGCACCGAGTCAATACACCGTATCACCCTCAAGGGAACGGTCTAACTGAGTTCTCCAATCAAGAGATCAAGTAGAATTTAGCGAACATAGTGAAACAGAGGAAGGATTGGGCTGTGAAGCTTGATGATGCGTAGTGGGCATATATCGCTAATGCACGTGTAATTCAACACACAAACCAAGTTAAATTCTCAACCCAAGTTTCTTTCGAATTCGCCCTATAGAATACTACTTACTCCCTCCGTCCCGCTACAATTGTCGCTTTTCATTTTGGCACATTAATTTCGGAGCTAGTGTTTAGTAACTAATTGTGGTTAATAGTAAAATTGGCAATCATAATTAACTTATTTAAGTCTTAAACAAGTTAATTATGATTGCCAATTTTATTATTAATCACAATTAAGTACTAAACATTAGCTCCGAAATTAATGTATCAAAATGAAAAGCGACAATTGTAGCGGGACGGAGGGAGTACTTGTTAGGGAAATGTTATAGCTAGGCAAACAAGTATCGCTGAGTTTTTGTCAAAATTCCTAGTGCAAAATTTAACAAACTACATCCATACTTAAGCAATCAATCAACTTCATCAAGCATAAAATGTAAATTCAAACAACAATTCAATTTGTAGTAACAATGGTAGAACAAGTCTCACAAGTTCTCAATTGAGTAAGAACGGATGTTAATAAGGACTTAGGTGTGATTCACTTGAGTTGAGCTATGATGCAAACATATTTAATTCCTAAAAGGATGGACTATTACCCTACACTAGCCAACCCCCAGTCACGGTGAATCGACCGTTGATTACACTAAGAACCTCAAACAACTACGTTATCAGATCCTAGACCACTCGTAATAGAACGTAAATCATCATCATATGCTCTATCTCCGCACAGGGATTGGATCAAGGAACACAAGAACTCACACTATTCACGACACTCCTTTCAGCATGTTGGCTGCAAATTTCGTTTCAATTATCACCTAGATTGGCTATTACCTACAACTAGGTGCATGTGAACAAGCTCTAGTGTGATTCAATCTAAAATAGGAAAGTAAACAAACATAATTCAACCTAGTTTCTCACACCTTCATTCAAATCAACATCCAAGGAAATTTAGAATTCCATACCTCCAATGTTCAACATTACAATATTCAATTTAAAGCCAAACATTACAAGAGATAGGTTTGAATGAATTCTTCCCCTAAATTGAGCACTTTGATCTTGATCTACCAACTTTGATCTTCAATTCCTCTCCAAGGATGGTGGATTAGCTCTTGCTCCTCTTGGATTAGGATGGAGTTAGGATGTGAGATAGAATTTGGGGTGAATTCTAGCTTGATGTAATTAAAAATGGCCAAAAGTTCTCTTTAATCTCAAAAATCCTCCTTTTATAGACGAGCAAATAGAGCCTCGAATTGCCCGAGCCACCCATGGCTCACCCGAGATAGCTTGAAAACCGCAAAAATCATCAAAAACCTGATCTGGCTCGCCCGGGCCAAATTGGCTCGACCGAGCCTGCCCTCTATTCGTAGTGGCTCAGTCGATCCTGCAGAGCTTGGCCGAGGGAGCTCTCTGACCCATGGCTCGACTGTGCCTGGCTTCGCTCGGCCGAGCACGATCTCTGATCCTCCAGAAAATTCCCTTTTTCTCCCCTCGGGCGAGCCTTTCCTCCTTTGACTCTTTGCTCGGGCAATTTTCCTCCAAAACTCTACCAAAAGTGTTGTTTTATGCTCAAAACTCAACCTACAACATTCCAAATACAAAAACACGAAAACACAACAAAAGAACAACGAAAACATGTGATATGAGAGTAAAAATGGCCACAGACATGCACATTCACATACCGAAATGAAAGTCATTTTACGCACATATCATAATCCCCCATGTTGGTCCCAATTTTCAGAGTATGAACGTTAGCAGCGGAAATAGTGATAAAGTGTTTTCTTGCACGCTGGTTACACCGCTGACTGGGACCTGTCAGCTGGTGTATCAAAACTTAGAATATTTAGCCTTGTTTGCACAGTTATCTATCAGTTTCAGAATATACTCCAACACTTGAGTGCTGGGTTTAAAATATGACTGAAGAGCAGAAAGCTGATATATAACAAAAGGATTTTTATAGTGGTTCGATCAATCGATCTACGTCCA
>JAPKLW010000714.1:178131-238139 GCA_026898455.1 Plectranthus barbatus
TAACCAAAACTAGACACAAAATAATAACTCTTTAAGAGAGTTATCAACTACAATGAGTTTGCTTCTAAAATCAAGAAGGTCTTTGTTTTTTATTATAACGCGGCTAACTAATAGGTAGGTGGTTTTGGGCCAAAGTGATTAAACTTCTCGACCTCCACAAACCCCCCAAACTTGTTTCCTTCAAACCACTTCGAAACCCGAGGCTTATTAATTTCACAACACTTTTTTTTCTTTTCTTTTTTTCATCTTCCTTTTCATCTCTTTTTTTATTTCCTAGCACCAACATTCATGTAATTTATGGTGTCTCTCTTCCTTTGTTTCATACAAATGCACCAAATTTTTGTTGGTGCCTCATTTTCCACATCTTTAGGATTCAAATCAATCCTTTATTTCATAATATTCATGCCTCAATCTTCTTCAACTATCACAAATCCACTCAATTCCCAACCCAACTCACAACACCGTATTCACCCTCATACACTTTTCCCCCAAATTTGGTCCTAATAAGGTCAAAGAAATATCTCTAAATAAGCTCAATCACGGGGGTCAAAGATATGAATGGCAAAAATTAATCGAATTATTCCACCTTATACTCCAAATGTGCAAGGTAGGACTAAGAATTGATGGCCTAATTTCATTTTCTAGTCACCAGACTCATGCCACATAGATAGAGAATAGATACAAGTTCTAGATTTTTCACTCTCAAACTCGCCTCTGTCAAACGAACAAGATATGACAATATCATGGCTCAAATACTCTCAGCTTTTTGTCAAGTCCAACACATTAACCACACACAAAACTCGGCATTTCAAAAGTAAGACTAAAACATGCATCGATATCAAGATTCCGCCCTATCATTGGTTGAGACAAAAATTCAAGCTCTACTAAGTCAATCATGGTCCAATCTCAAGTCCTAATTTGGGTTCAACACACACACAATCACACAACATCCTATCAATCTATATGAAATGACCAATTGGCAAGAGAAACGATAGAATGCGTTACCCATCGGTAGCCATGATCGAACTGTTCTCCCATGCCTTATTTGTACCTACTAAATCAACACAAACACCACCAAACACTTGAGCATAAAACAAACCAATTAAGCTCTCATTTCCACCAAACTTTCCACAAACCATAATCAACAATGATAAAAACCAAATCCACTAGCTCACCATACATACCAAACCATTCAACATATCCACAACCATGCCAAATAGAAAGTATTAAATCATGTAATCTCACTAATAATCCATCAAAACATAACATATCATCTTTAAAAACCAAACATTCAATCCATATCCAAATCATCCAAATCAAAGGGTAGATCAAATATCATAATACAACCATATCGAAGATCAAATAATTCAAATCAACTAAACTAAATAATCTAGAAAGCAATGTAAAGATAAAGAGATAGAGGAGGAGAATGAACCGATGCACCGGCTACCGGCACTTCCCCCCAAACTTAGTCAAGTGAGACTAAGTTTGTAAAAAGTTAGGCGGTGAGGCATCACTCATCCTATCCTACGGTGGTTGGCATCAATCCTCATCATCATGTGGTGTGTGGTCACTACAACAATGCTGGCATGGCATAGGGATCACCTCGTCACAACGAGCAACAATCAATCGAGTCATATCCAGATGAGCTTCAGAACTCATCAACCAGTTGGAATGATTCAGCAAATCATCAATCTCAGTCAAAGCACGGTTAGGCAATTCAATTCCCACATCACCAAATTTGTAAAAATAACAGTCGCCAAGCTTAGATGGAACCAAAAATGCCTTAGTAACCAATGTAGTCGTATTGAGACTCAATCTCGGAGCAAAAACTCCCGACACATCAACACCACAAAATTCAAAAATAGGCAACAACAATCCACCAACACGAATAATTGAATTTTCCGATGTGAATGTGTTGTTCCAACTCTCGATTAACCAACCACCGATTGAGAATTCCCTTCCATTCAGCAAAGCAAACAAAAAATGAAAATTAGAAATACCAACAACACCAGACCCATCGAAACCACAAGACCAATCCTCTAACATATGGTGAAGATACCAAACGATAGGAATCGTAATCATATACGACCTACAAGATTTAACATAAAAATCTTCCGAAGGCTTAATTTTAGAAATTGATTCCCAAAATTCATAAAGATTCAGATCATCAAAAATACACTCTGATTCTTTTAAACACCCAAATATCTTATCAATGTCTCTTGCCTACTTAAGAAAAATTCCTGACCTTCAAGTTTGAATTTTACCAATACCGGAAGATCGTGTGCACTCCATGTAATGCAAGCTGAGGCCAAAAATTCCCTTGACAACTTCATATACGTAGGCCATCTTTTGTGAAGCAATTTCCTCCATCCAATGCCAGTGAGCAAATTCCACACGTCCTTCTTCAAATCCAGTGCCTCCAAAGTTTCCTGACAAAGGTATGTAGTTCCGACCACTTGCCTTTGTGCAAAAGCAATGAACCTAGCATATTCATCATCATTGAATCCCTCCAGCCGGCAAGTTGAGGAAGAAGGAGATCCACGTTCATGCTGACTAGCCATGGACAATTCAAGAGAGTAAGAATAGCACAAATTGAAGCAATACAAAGACAAAGAGAATTTGGTAAGAGAAATTTTGACCGAGACGAAGATGAGGCAAAATGGGCATCGATCCCCTTTATAAAATTTGCGCGCCGCTCGACCGAGCGACAGATGGCTCGGTCGAGCGAGCGCTCTGTCCAACAAGCGAATGCAAACCCCGGTCATGCTCGGCCGAGCCTCTTCTGCTCGTCCGAGCTGCCTCTCTGAACCGCCAAAATTTGGAATTTTCCGAGCTTTTTCTGATCTCGTGTGATCCAAATGCTTCGGATGAGCTTCCTCTCTGTTTTGCTTCATCTTTCATGCAACATTTCGGGCTTTTAGCCTCCCCACTTCTTCAATCTTTCATCACACCACAATGTAAGTCTGAAGAACCACTATCAACCAAGAATCCTTCACCATAACCACCAAACATTAAACTAACACAAGCAAATAACATACATTTATTCAAAATATGAAAAGTCAACAAAATGTAAAACCGTTGGGTTGCATCCCAACAAGCGCTTTTTTAACGTCGATAGCTCGACGACCATACCTCAAATTTCAATCGTGATCAAAAGGTGCGGACCCGGAACTCATACCTCATTCTATTATCACATGATCGTCCGGGAAAAAAAACTTTCGTCAAGCACTCCAGGGTGTATCACCATCAACCCGAGCTCTCTTTGTTCTACCTTGATCAAACTCAATATCATCCCCGGATCATCCTTCTAATCATTCTCTTCCCCCACAAAGTCCAATCCCGGGTCAAGCACATCCTTCAATCTCTTCTTTTTACCAACTTTTTCAGCATCATTCTCATCAATACTCCTTGGAGATAAAGAAAAGACAACTTCTTTTCCACAACAACGGAAAGTGAGCTCTCCATGTTTCATGTCAAAAAGTGCATCAACCGTATGCAAGAATTGCCTTCCAAAACTCAATTGTATTCCACATTTGTTCTTCATATCCACTACAAGAAAATCACCCGGGAATGTAAATGTTAATACCTCCACACGTGCGTCTTCAACAATTCCCCGTGGGCAAAATAGAGCATGATTTGCCAATTGTAGGACTTGACTTGTAGGTTTAAGTTCTCCAATATCCAATTCCTTATATAAGTCCCATGACATTACGTTCACACTAGCACCGGAGTCACACAAGGCTTTCTCGACATTTACAACTCCAATTGCACACCCAATAACGAATCCCCCCGGATCCGTCATCTTGCTAGCTATGCTCTTTTCTTCTTGTTCATTATTCCTTAAATCATATAGCTCACCATCCGGATTTGTCTCAACTCCAACAAGTTCATATAACATTCACGCGTTCAATTTCTTCCGGAAGTGGCATCTCAATATCTCCTTTCCGCACATAGTCAAAGAAATGCACCTCTTTGGTTTGCTCCTCATTTTTCTCTTCCTTCTTCTCAACTCCAACCTCCTTTCCTTCTTCCTTCACTATACTCACTTCTTCTACCACTTCCACACTCTCAACTTTTGGAGTCATAACCTCCAATTCCTCATCCATTCCATTTTAACCATCAACCATATTACACCCTTTCTTTAGTATAATTTCGGTGTCACTTGGAAATTTCCGAGCTTGATGTTTTCCACTAAGTTGTTTGGCAATTGAGGAAATTTGCTGCTGAATTTCCACGTACATTCCATCATACTTCTCAAACCTTTTATCAATTTCTTCATTCAGGTTTCTCCTCATCTCTTGGTTGGCGTTTCTTCCACTTCCCCCATCATATACCCTTGACCACTACTCCCTCCTCCTTCCAATTGCATTTGGGGATTGAGAGCATTGTTGGGATTCACATAGGTGATGTTCAGGTGAAACCGGTTAGAGGATGGTAATACATGTTTCCCGAATGATTATATTGAGGCCGATTATTTGTACCCCATCCTTTGTTTGACAAAGTTAACATTCTCCAGATAGGCATCCTCATGCTTAATCACCATCATATCCTCCTTTCAACTCCCCAAAGTAGATAATGCATCAAGCTTTCGTAGCATAGCCGCAATTTGTTCTTTGAAGTCCTCGATTTCCTTAGCATCATTTACCGACTTGAACGGTCTATAATCTTTTCGTTCCTTCGGCCATTGGAAGCTTTTCTCAGCCATCTTTTCAATTGTCCGCCTTGGTTCTTCTTCCTCTTGATCGAGAAAATCACCCCCCGATGATGCATCCATCATCACTTTCGTATCATAATTCAATGCTCCATAAAATTGGCAAATTTGTTGACTACGGGAGACACCATGCCTAGGACATTTTAGGAGAAGCTCACGGAACCGATCCCATGCCTCATAGAGCGGTTCATCATATCTTTGCCCAAAAGACGTTATATTGGCTCTCCTCTTCAACGTCAAACTAGGTGGAAAGAACTTGAACAAGAACTTCTCCCGAAGTTCCTCCCATATGGCAATGTTGGATTTATCTAACCCTTCAAACCAACTTCGAGCTCCATCTCGCAAGGAGAATGAAAATAACCGCAGTCTAATTTGATCTTGGGGCACTTGATTGATTTTGATCGTATCTGTGATCTCCGAGAATCTAGAAATGTGGATATTAGGATCCACAGTCATATGCCCCCCGAATTGATTATTTTGAATCATTTGTACCAATTGTGGCTTGATTTCAAATTGCTTGACATTCCCTCCTAACCAGAATCCTTCATTTGTCGGTCCCCCTTGCGGTCTTAACAAGTTTTGTAACGCTCTTCGTGGTTTGTTCCTCTCATTCATCATTGCTTTCATTAATTCAAGCTGCCTCTCCAACTCTTCTATTCTTACCGTATCCTCACCACGGTGATCCATCTCAACCTCAACTTTAATATTATCTCTTCTTTGACGAAACTTCCTTTCTTCAATCTACCGAGCTTTAGACCTAGTGATCATAAACAACCTACAACTTCCACAAGAATCAATTACCAAACCTACACAAATCAAACAAACAAAACAAGAACAATATTCAAACAAGAACTAAAAACAATAATCACACAAGCAATTAATCAAACACCTAGCATACAACTTCCAAACTTTCAACAATATCTATAAGCCTACTCAAAAGAATCCCCGGCAACGGCGCCAAAAACTTGATGCACGTGTAATTCAACACACAAACCAAGTTTAATTTTCAATCCAAGGTTCTTTCGAATTCGCCCTATAGAATACTACTTACTTGTTAGGGAAATCTTATAGCTAGGCAAACAAGTATCGTTGAGATTTTGTCTAAATTCCTAGTGCAAAATTTAACTAACTACATCCATACTTAAGCAATCAATCAACTTCTTCAAGCATAAAATGTAAATTCAAACAACTCTTCAATTTGTAGTAACAATGGTAGAACAAGTCTCACAAGTTCTCTATTGAGTAAGAACAGATATTGATAAGGACTTAGGTGTGATCCACTTGAGTTGAGCTATGATGCAAACATATTTAATTCCTAGAAGGAGGACTATTACCCTACACTAGCCAACCCCAGTCACGGTGAATCGACCGTTGATGACACTAAGAACCTCAAACAGCTACGTTATTAGATCCTAGACCACTCCTAATAGCAAGTAAATCATCATCCTATGTCTTATCTCCGCACAGGGATTGGATCAAGGAACACAAGAACTCACACTATTCACAACACTCCTTTCCACGTGTTGGCTGCAAAATTCGTGTCAATTAACACCTAGATTGGCTATTACCTACACTTAGGTGCATGTGAACAAGCTCTAGTGTGATTCAATCTCAAATAGGAAAGTAAACAAACATAATTCAACCTAGTTTCTCACACCTTCATTCAAATCAACATCCAAGGAAATTTAGAATTCCATACCTCCAATGTTCAATATTACAATATTCAATTTAAAGCCAAACATTACAAGACATAGGTTTGAATGAATTCTTCCCCTAAATTGAGCTCTTTGATCTTGATCTACCAACTTTGATCTTCAATTCCTCTCCAAGGATGGTGGATTAGCTCTTGGTCCTCTTGGATTAGGATGGAGTTAGGATGAGAGATGGAATTTGGGGTAAATTCTAGCTTGATGTAATGAAAAATGACCGAAAGTTCTCTTTAATCTCAAAAATCCCCTTTTTATAGACGAGCAAACAAGGCCTCGGATCGCCCGAGCCACCCGTGGCTCGCCCGGGATGTCTTGAAAACCGCCAAAACCGTCAAAAACTCGATCTGGCTCGCTCGGGCCAAATTAGCTCGATCGAGCCTGCCCTATGTTGGCAGTGGCTCGATCGATCTTGTAGAGCTCGACCGAGCGAGCTCTCTGACCCGTGGTTCGACCGAGCCTGGCTCCACTTAGCCGAGCGCGGTCTCTGATCCTCCAGAAATTTTTCTTCGCTCGGGCAAGCCTTTCCTCCTTTGACTCCTAGCTCGGGCGATATTCCTTCAAAACTCAACCAAAAGTGTTGTTTTATGCTCAAAACTCAACCTACAACATTCCAAACAGAAAAACACGAAAACACAACAAAAGAACAACGAAAACATATGATATGTGAGTAAAATGGCCACAAACATGCACATTCACATACCGAAATGAAAGTAATTTTACGCACATATCAATCACACTACCTACAAGACGCCTATTGGGACATCCCCCTATCAGCTGGTGTTTGGAAAATCCTATCATCTTCCCGTTGAGATGGAGCATAGAGCTGGGAGAGCGATAAAGGAGCTTAACTTGGATTGGAAGCTGGCTGCTGCTGATCGAATCATGGCATTGAATGAGCTCAAGGATTTTAGGGATGAGGCATACGAGAACAATGTCATCTTGTTGGGAAATTATTCCTAAAATCTCCCTTAGGATTTATTTGTAAAAAGGTTTTGTTGGATCAAACCTTAGTATATGGTCGATCATTTGCTGAATTCTAGATAGTCTAGCATATCTTGTAAAGTCCTGTATAGGTTATAAATTGAGTAGTAATAGATTAGTCTGCTAGAGGATTTCCTAGCAGATATCGAAGGACAGCGGTTGCTAGAAGACTTGCGCTAACAGAATGCTAAGGCTTTAGCATTTGCTAACGCTCAGCAAACCTATAAAGATGCTAGTAGAACAGACGTCAAAGGATCGGGTGTCAACGGAAGCGTTCAGCAAAGCAAGACACGATAGCAGATCGCTAATGAACATTAGCAGAGCAGAATGTCAAAAGCTGAAGCTATACTGCCGTTCTGACAAAAAGCACACACAAAGGACGAGACTTTCCCGAAGTAGCTCAGAAAGTGCAGATCAATAACAAAAAGCGACTGAACAAGTCTTATCACTCTCGGACAAAAGAAACATTGTGTCTAACGGATATGGAGATTCAAGATTTGAATCTCCACCTATAAACGGAAGGTCCAAAAGAGAGAATCGATTACTACTACTACTGTTTTAATCACTACAGACATTCGCAAACATTCAAGTGAGAGATTCATTTGACAAAGCGAACAAAAGAAAAAGTAGTCAGTTGAGAGCCGTGAAAAGGAGTATTCAAAGCTCTCAACAACCAGAAGTGTCGCTCATTGATTTACTGACACTGCATTGAAGAGATTATTGATTGCACTCAAGAATCCTCAATCATTGGGATAGCTTTCTTTTCAGAAAGAATCCAACAGTCGAACACCTGAAAAGGTCTAGACTAAGACGAGCGTTTAGCCGTACTCAAAGAAAAGTCAGGAAGTGACTATAAAATTTCCAAAGTAGGAAAGGCAGGTGTTTCGAAGGTGTGCCCTTGACTCAGCCAAACCTACATCTGAGGAGTTCAGATTAATGGAGGATAGTTGTCAAGTAGCTAGGCCGAAAGCTCATTGCCTACTTAACTGTAAAAGGCGAATCCTTGTAATTTGTATACTTAGTGAATTCTTAGTGTGTCGGCTAAGGAGTGGACGTAGATCTTTTTGGATTGAACCACTATAAATACTGTGTTCGTTTACTGTTTCATTGCTCACATGATTTATTTCCTAACAATCATATTGCTAGTGTATAACTGTGAAGAAACTATAATCTATCTCTGAGCTTAACTAAGTTTGAAAGAAAAACATAAAGTGTAAGTGACGATTATTTATTCCGCTGCATTTCGTGTTTCTATCTAAACACGACGACTCTGATATTTAAGGACCAACAAGTGGTATCAGAGCAGGAGGTTGAAAAACCAACTGCTTCTGAGTCGCTTAAGACCAGATCTGTATTTTCCTTGCACTTTTACTTGTTTCTCTGTGTTTCGCTTGTCTAGCTCAGGAGACAAGATGTTGAACCATTCGCTTGGGAAGTATTACAGAGAGAACTTTACTTCATGGAAGAAGCTTGCTCTCATACAGCTTCAGAGTATACATCCTGAGATGGCGGATGTATTGGTAAGAGGTCCTATTAAAATCATGAAAGCTAACACTTTTATAGGACATGATCTTGCTGAAGATGCTGCTGAAGGAGAAGAAAGGTCTCCAAGACCCCGAAGACCTGATATGGTCCCAAAACCTTTTGAGGAGTACACAAGTGAGGATAAAAAGAGAGCTCAACTAGAGCATGTGGCAAAGAACTTAATCCTGGATTCCCAACCAAAGCTGATGAAAGACAAAGCGCTTGAATTTGACACTGCTAAGGAAATGTGGGAATACGTATGCAAGTCCTCACAGGAGACAGACCAAATGAAACGCAACAAACTACAGGTAGTTGTAGATAAATATGAATATTTTTCCATGCTTGCAGGAGAATCCATACAAGCTATGGAAGAGCGCTTCAACACGATCATTGGAGAACTCAACAATCTTGGAAAGAAGTATGATAATGGAGAAATGAACCACAAGATCATCTCCAAGTTGCATCCTAGAGATGACTGGTTTGTCAAAATGACTAGTCTGAGTGAAAAAGACCTCAACAACATGACTACTTCTGAGGTATTTGCTCAACTTAAATCTCATGAATTTATAATACAACAGTCAAAACGGAATGAACCAGCCATAGCACAAGCGTCATCTACATCCGCTACTGGCTCTGAGGATATAGCATACTTTGCTAAGAAAGATTTCAACAAGTTTAAGTTGAAAAAGTCCTACCATAATCAAGAAAGGTCTACTCCAGCAACACCAACAAAAAAAGTTCCAACGATCTCAAGTTCCCAGCCGGTCGATCTAAAGATCAGCGAGCTGGAAGAGCAAATGAAAAGGCTCCAGAAATTGCTGATGGAGGCTAAGATCGAGAAGGAAGCCAAGGAAACTCAGCCGTCATCCTCATTTGCCCGCTCAACAGAGCGAAAGATTAGGACTTGCTTTGAGTGTGGCTCTCCTGACCACTTGAAGCATGATTGTCCGAAAGTAAGCAAAGAAGAAAGAGAGCGCCTAAAGGAAAGGTTTGAATGACATGTTGTAAAAGCAGTCAAGAGGGCGCTCCTGACAAAAAAAGAAGCTCAGGATATCCCTGAAAATGATGAGGAATACTATCTCTCTTCTGAGGAAGACGATGAGGAGGCCATGCTCATTCTGATGGCAAATATTGTAGATGATCAGTTTGCTGATGCAGATGAGAACCAGGATGCTGAAACGGCTCTAGCAGTTGAAGACAAAGAGGTAATTTCAGTAAGCATTCCTAGTTTTGCAACTATAGACGAGTCAGAGGAATTCACCTTAGATTCTGAGGAAGACTATCTCACGAAGCTAAGTGTAGAATTCTCATAAATGTATGAGATTAAAAATGCAATCGTTGGGGAGAACGCTTCACTAAAACTCAAAATTACAAATTTGACCGAGGAAGTCAAAAGACTAAGGTCTGAAAGTGAGGATTTTTCAAAGCTTAAGGCAGACTTCTCCAAATTACTGACAAATTTTCATAATCTTGAAAAGGAGAATCTTACTTTGAAAAACCGACCCCAAGAAAGATGCATTTGCAATTATACGTCCAGCAAGGCAGTACTCAATGCCATTGTAAGCCAACAGAGAAATCACAATGATCGCTCTGGTTTAGGCCTTGGATATTCAGATAGAGCAACTACTTCTAAGGAGAAACCAATTTCATTTGTTTCTGCTGGAATGATAAATGCTGAAAAAGAAAAAGGAATTGTCATTGCTGAATCATCTAATGCTAAGCCAAGTGCTAAGCAAAAGAATGAACGTTCACAGAATACCCCTGTAGGTTCTCAGCAGAGGTTTCCCGCAGAGACTACTAAGTATTCGTCTGCTAGACCTCAGCAGAAGCCTAAGTCAGAATCTGCTAAACATACAACTCATGGACCTCAGCAGAGGAATCCAAGGTTGAATGCTGTGCATGACTCTGCTAAGCCTCAACAGAGGAACAATAGAACGAATGCTAAGTATGTGTCAGCTGGACCTCAGCGAAATCCAAGGGCATATACTAGATCGTATTCAACAATACCAAGGTATGCTGAGCGTTATGTTCCAAACGCAAGAACAGCTAAACCTACCTTTCACCACAGAACGCAATATCCGTATAATGCTGAAAAGCCGATATATCGGGAAAACACGTCACATAGGAGGAACACCTATGTAAGACCAGAGCCCAATTCATTTGTATTTCCAAGGGCAAGGAAGGTCAAACACACTACCACACCAAGATATAAACGTGTCAAACAAGATAAACCAAAGGTTGAAGCAATGGTAAATAGTGAAATCAAGAAGAAAATCTTGAAAGTCACTAAAATGTGGGTTCCAAAAAGAACTATGATCATCGCTAATCCTGCAGGACCCGACACTAAACGTGTACCTTAATCAACTTAATCATTTGTGTTGCAGGAACAGGGTCTAAAAGCTCATACTACCTCAGGTATATCAAACGAGTGGATCCTGGATAGCGGATGCTCAGCACACATGACAGGAAGTGAGGAGTTGTTCTCAAACATGCAAAAATTTCTATATGGATCAAGAGTCAAGTTTGGCGATAACAGTGAAGGCAAAGTTGTGGGAAGGGGATGCATAGAGAGCAATGGATTGAGGATAGTCAACGTAGCTCTCGTCTCCAACCTTAAACACAATCTACTAAGCATTAGCTAACTTTGCGAAAATGGGTATACTGTCTCATTTGTCAATACAGGTTGTACTATTGCTGACAATGTTACAGGGGAAGTGAAACTTCGAGGCATCTGAAAGGGTGGCCTATATGTTGTTGACTGGGAAAGTGGTCAGCAACACTCTTGCTTCCTGGCCCTGAACAAAGAGGAGACAACATGGCTATGGCACAAGAGGTTCAATCATTTAAACTTAAAAACTATTAATTACCTTGCCAAAAATAAGCTTGTTGTAGGTCTGCCCAATGAGACATTTCATAAAGAAGGTATATGCAAAGCATGTCAACAAGGGAAGCAGACCAAATCATCCTTTAAGACAAATCCTGAGAAAGAAACATCACAGAGGATTCTAGAATTACTTCATATGGATCTCTTCGGTCCTGTCACTCCACCCACTGTAAGTAAACGACTATATACACTTGTGGTGGTTGATGATTTTTCCAGGTATACATGGGTACGACTCTTAAAGACCAAGGATGAGGTGAAACTTATCCTACCGGAGCTAATTCTCAAGGAGCAAAATAATAAAGAAGTTACTGTAAAGAGAATTCGCTCTGACAATGGAACAGAGTTCTGTAATGGAATGCTAATGGAGATCTGTGCTGAAGCTGGAATATCACATGAAAGATCTACAGCTAGAACTCCTCAGCAGAATGGATTAGTAGAAAGAAGGAATCGGACGCTGAAAGAAGCCGTTCGTTCGATGTTAGCTGATTCCAATCTACCTGCTAAGTATTGGGGGGAAGCAGTCATGACGAACTGTTATACACAGAATAAGAGTGCTATCAATGGCAGATTCAATCAAACTCCCTACGAAGTGTACAATGGTCGTAAGCCCTCTATAACTCATCTCCGTGCATTCGGTTCTACATGTTATATTCACAATAACGGAAAATCTAAACTCAATACTTTCTCACCTAAGTCAAATGAGGGTGTACTTCTTGGTTATGGACACCCCACTCACAAAGGTTATAGAGTATTAAATAAGACTATCGGTATTGTGGAAATAACATGCAATGTTATTTTTTATGAGTCTACTTTAGTGCGCAGAGAAAACAAAAGAAAAGAGGATAGCAATCATGAGACTGATGATGTCAATGATCAAACATTTTTAAATTCTTTCGAGAATAAGCATGTTGATCCGACTAAGTCTATGAATGACTGCAATCCGAACCAGACGCACTCAGCAGGAGACCAAACTGCTGACCAGGCCAGTGATGCTAGTGATCATGCTGAGGCCACACCTACTAACATCTTTGTTGAATCAGACATTCTAGAGATGCTTAATGATGAAGAACAGGAGACAGCAAGAGATATTTCTTTTGGGGAAGGCACTGCTACTCATGAAGATCTTGGCAGAGGCGCTGCTGAGATTCCAGTTGCTGAAGAGGATCCCGTACCAGAAAATCCTGCAGCAGATATTCAGGTTGAAGTCAATCCAGATGCTGAGCACCAGGAGGGTGCTATGGCGAACAATGTACAAGACAATGGTCTCGCAGGGGAAGGAAATGTGGCCAGACCAGTCAGACCAACATGGTTGCGCGCCCATCCTCTTGAAGATGTCATAGGAGATGTCAATGACCCTATGATGACGAGACAAGGGAACGCTATGCTGGCTTGTTATATCTCCAGCGAAGAACCCAAAAAGATCGAAGAAGCACTACTAGATCCGAATTGGGTGAACGCTATGCATGAAGAGCTTGCTGAATTCACACGAAACAATGTGTGGGAACTGGTAGACAGACAAGAACATCAAAGTGTTATAGGCACTAAATGGGTGTTCAAAAACAAGAAGGATGAGTCAGGCTTAGTCGTCAGAAATAAGGCGTGTCTCGTAGCTAAAGGCTATAGGTAATGTGAAGGGATAGACTATGACGAGACATTTGCTCCGGTAGCCAGGCTTGAAGCAATTCGATTATTTCTCGCATATGCAGCTTATCATGAGTTCGATGTGATGCAAATGGACGTAAAAAGTGCCTTTTTGAATGGTGAGCTCAAGGAGGAAGTTTATGTTGAGCAACCACCATGCTTTGAGCATGGTAATCAAGTGTACAGGCTCAAGAAAGCTCTATATGGATTGAAGCAAGCACCAAGAGCTTGGTATGGAACACTATCCAAGTTCCTGCTGAAAAATGGTTTTCAGAAATGGAGGATTGATCAGACTCTCTTTCGCATTGAAGATGAAGGAGGTATTTTGCTGGTGCAAATATACGTCGATGACATTATTTTTGGCTCAAAGAATCAAGGATTATGTGATAAATTTTCAGAGCTCATGACCAACAATATCCAGATGAGTATGATGGGAAAGATGTCTTATTTTCTTGGGTTGCAAGTTCAACAATCCAGCTAAGGAATTTTCATCCATCAGAAGAAGTATACTCGCGATCTGATTACGAAATACTGTCCTGAAAAGACGAAGAGTCTAAGGATCCTTATAAGTACGACGTGTATTGCTGCGCTCGAGAAGGAAGGAGATGCTGTGAATCCAACTCTATAAAGAGGCATTATTGGTTCACTGCTATATCTCACCGCTAGCAGACCAGATGTATCCTTTGCCGTTGGATTATGTGCTAGATACCAAGCAAATCCAAAGAAGACCCACTTGGATATTGCTAAACGCATTGTGCGATATTTGAAGTGCACAAAGGGTCTAGGAATCTGGTATCCTAGAGCAGACAATCTTGCTCTAAGTGGATATTCGGACTCAGATTTTGGAGGATGTAAAATTGATAGGAAAAGCACGAGCGGTACTTGTCAATTTTTGGGACAAGCTAATTAGCTGGTTCAGCAAAAAGCAGCACTCTGTCGCTACATCCACTACTGAAGCAGAGTATGTAGCCGCTGCAAGCTGTTGTTCGCAAATTCTATGGATAAGGCAACAATTGCAAGATTATGGGATTTCTCCTCAATGTGTGCCAATCTTTTGCAATAACAATAGTGTTATGTGCATTACCAAGAATCCGGTCCATCATTCCAGGACCAAGCACATTGATATCCGACATCACTTTATCCGTGATCATCAGGAGAAGAAGGATATCGATGTCTGGTACATATGCACTGAAGATCAGATAGCAGACATATTTACAAAACCGTTAGCCTAATCCAGGTTCAAGGAATTATGCATCAAGTTGGGTCTCAAGGAGTTGGAAGAGACCTTGAATGAATGAAATGCCACTTTCATTCTTTCTGGACTACTTGGTTTTCTTGAAGATGCTAAACATATTATCTTGATGCTGATTTCAAATTGTTAATGAAATTATGTGCTAGAGTATGGCACTTATTATTATTTTTACTTCAAGAAGAGGCTGCTGAGCAGATGTCTCCACATACTCAGCAGATAAAATACGCAGTAGCAATTGATATGTAATGACTATCACTTATTGCTAGCACATCATTATGAAGGTATACTGTGCAGTCTCACCTTGTGGATATGGCAAATTGAAGCTCAAACGTATATCATATGAAGTTCAACGAGAAATGATGACTGCTGTTCATTAATATTTGACAACGATGCTTACAACATTCAAAACAACAACAAAAGAAAATACTAATCTACTCAATAGATGGATAAAAGTCGGAGTCACGAAGGCGAGATGGTCCCTCGGCTAGCTAAGGGAAGGTCTGCTCCATCAACCAGCTCAACTGCATGCCATGAAGCAGAGGAACAGCTGGATACAAACGGACGCAATCATGGACATCTTTGAACATGAGGCCTGCCCAATCAGCCTCGAAAAGCTCCACGTCCAAAGCCAGCATAACCTGCCAGACCTCTTTCGTAAGGCAGAAGTCGTTGGGATCCTCACCCAGCAACATGATGTTGGCAATGTGAAACAGCTCACGATATGAGCATTTGAGACCTGTTGCCGCACGAGTTGGCGTGAACTTGAACCACGGAGAAAGGAGCCATTTCCTCCATGCAGTCCACTCTGGAGCTGGCTCCATAGACTTGTATGCCATCACTGATATTGGACCTCGTGGAAGTCCAAAGTCCCGAGAAAAAGACTCTCGTGACCACCGTATCAGCCTCCCTAAGAAGGACCCATATATTGTGTCCTTCTCAGCCACGCAGTCTTTTAGAAACTCCCGAAGGAGATCTTCATGAAAATGTCTGGGAGCAGTTGTCATGAACTGTTTGAGCCCTGTCCCAAAAATCTTAGCCATGACCATATCGGCCATGGCGGGTCGGTCATGATAGTAGAGACGAAGGGCTGCTTCATCAAGGATGTGGTTTCGAGTAATATCGAGGATGCTACTCGGTGAACTCATGATTTCAATTTTTTTTTCTTGCTCTGAAAGGAAGAAGAACTGTGGTGATATCCAAATAAGTACCACAAGAAGCTCCTTTTATAGACAAGAAAACCTCTTCGCAATTATGATTTTGTGGGAATTTTTAAAGGAACGTGATGATTCATCTTCTGAAATCTGAATCATCACAAGAAGATAGAACGTCGTGATGACATGGGCAATCTAATCAGATTAATAGTGACGCTTGGCAGTCAGATCAGCGTTTGGCTCGAGGAGACTATCATCATTTGTGATCTCTTAAAATCTAGCCGACTCTTGATATGCCGATGCATTCTGCAGGAAGGTAATATATTCAGGAGAGGAAAGCATCTGCTGGATCGAATATGCTGAGTCAAATCTTTATTTTTTCCACCACATATTCAAGGAGGGGAGATAACATTAGGAGGGGAGATAACATTAGGAGGGGAGAAGATGTCATTGAAAATTAGTCTCAGTCTGATTAGACCAGATTAAACACTTTTAATGCGTACAGACGGCTGTATCAAGTTAGAATGTGCCACGTTAGATTACTCGAGTGCTTCTCGGAGAAAGGAAGATACTCGGCAGGTCACGTACACTCAAAGACCGTCAATTTATTATCTCATCTGACAACAGATCTCCAACCGTCAGATTTCGGAGCCTAGCAAGTCTGCTAGACTTTTGAGCGCCGCAGCAGCAGATTGATTGGGTATGCTAAGTTAACTCATCTGCTAGGAAGCTAGCAAAATTAACTCAGCAATTTAACGGAGTTGAATCTTGCTAGAATTTTTTTCAACTATTATCGATGCACAGGCACGTGGTTGAAATTATGTGGCTTGTCAAGATCACAAAAGTTTGAATATGAGCATGGGAAATAAAATTTCTACCACTTCATTATATGAATTTTTTTTACAAAAAGGTGGATTACAGCAAAGGGTAATTACAGCAAAGGGTGATTACAGCAAAGGTGGTAATGGCATGAAAGGGTAAAAATCTACTTCCCTAAGGTTTGAAGGACCTAGAGCAAGGTCTGGGAATTTTTGCTCTAACAGCCAACTTAATGGCATCCCATATGGAAGAGGCAGTTTTGGAAAATTCTGGGCACATCGCTGCACCTTCTGAAAGACAAAGGCCGCCCAGTCCATCTTCGCCTTGTCATCTATAGTCATCATGGCCCTCCATGTCTCGCGAGAAAGAGTCATGTCGTCAGGATCTTCACCTACGACCATGCTGCAGACTATCTGGAAGAGGACCTTATACGGCGTCTGCAAACCATATGCTGAAGGGATTGGAGAAAATTTGAGTTCTGGAGAGTTTCTCCATTTCATCCACGAAGACCACTCTGGAGATATCTCATCTCTGCGATAGTCCATGATAGATATAAGACCCCGTGGAAGGCCGAAGTCTCTAGCAAAGGTATCTGCCGTCGACCATATTAGCTCATTTTTAAAGATGCAGAAAATGGAGCTTTGATCGGCAGCACTCGACCATATGAAATGTCGGAGTTGCTCCCTCTGGAAAGTATGCGGAGTAAGGCACACGAACTTGGCTAGGCCACTGGAGTGGAGATGAGTCATGGTAGTCTCTACTACTTGAAAATCAGCCTCATATTCTGCATACAGACCCGAATCACACAAGATTCTGCGTCTTGGTACGAAGAGTTCATAAGAACGTGCCATTTCTCTTGGAGGAAGTAAGTCTCTTTTACGTTTTTCTGGATCTTGAGAGAATAAGAAGGGAATACAAGGAAGTTAGAGAGTGTATGAAGAAGATTGCAGAGACCTGCTATTTATAGACCTATTTTGGTCTACTGTTTACCTCGGAATACGAACAGTCTTTCTGAGAAAAACAGTAATTTCATAAAAAAAGGGTCTTATCAAGGATAATTATGTTCAGAGATGAATCAGTAATGGAAAGTGATGAATTTTATATTCCATATTTAGGAGATCTATGGATTTGTGTTAGCTTTACGCTGGATTTCTGGAGGAGTGTTAACCATTAATCAACGTCAGAAGCTATCTTTGATAAGATTGCCACCACATTGCTAAGGGTTCCGGATGCTGATCCTTATGACTCAAACGCGGGAGATTTTCAAATCTCTAAAGCAGCGCATTTAATGCGCGCAAGCAACAGTAACAAATCAGATCGTGCCACATCGCCAGCACTCAAGTTTTGAAGAACGTGGGTACTCGCACGATTTGACTACTTACCCCAGCCGTTGATTGAGATTAAAAAGAGAACAATCCCACCCGTTGATTTCTTCTCTTGTTCCGAAATTTTCTATCTATACAATAGACGGATTTCAAATTCCCAACACTCCGAAACTTTTCTTATCCCCTCTTCTCAAAACCCTTCTGAAAATTCTAACTCTCTCAAAATCCCCAACCATGGAAACCAACCCTAACTCGCCAAATTCCCAAAATCAAGAACCCAATCCCACAGAAAACCCAGAAAATCCCATCTTTTCTTCTCTATTCCAACAACCCACTTTCATGTATCCACCCCCGACAGACTCGCCGCTGCATGTTCGACATGCACCCGGCTTCACCGGGATAATGAAGAAGGAAGATATAGAAGAGTCAATCCCATACAACAAACTTGTTTTTTTTTGCCCGGAAAAAGGAGTTATCAGGCCATACAAGGGAGCAAAGGCGTCTGGCGCAAATCATGAAGGACAGAATCCTCTATACGCCTCTCGCCGCCAAACACATTCCAAAGTGGATTTTAGACCTACTCGACTCCGAATTATTGGTAAAGTATCTTTCTGCAGAGCCTGATCGCTTTCACCCACATATGGTTTCAGAATTTTATGCTAGGGCAGTTATGAACGATGATCAGAAATCTTTCAAAACTAGCATATATGGTAATATTGTGGAAGTTAGCGCAGATTTACTTTCGAGAATGTTTGGGCTTAGAAATTATGGGACCAAGATATCTCAATACAAGATCAATGATCTTGCTGAGATGGAGAGACGTTGGAATTTGTGGAAAAAGACAGGAGAATTGAAGGATAAGAAAGGGCAGGTGATTACTTTCAAGGTTGCTACACCGATCAATACTTTGTCTGATGAATACAAGCTCCTTGCGGAGATAGTAATCAAGATGCTTCAATGTGATGTTGGTTCCTACTCCGAACTCTCTGCTAAGAACAAGCTATGATGATGGCCCTAACCGACAATGTCAGAGGAAATTGGGCAGAATTCTTCTTTGAGCGCTGGGCTGAACATGCTCGGAAGAATGACCACATGGCAGTAGACGGAACGTGAATTTTGGTTTAAAAATCAACAAATATTTGGAGGTATTGTTCACCAACACAAGAGTAGATCGTGGAGTAGAACTTCTTCCCACAGACTACATTCCAGCAACGAGGAAGGAGCCTAAACAAGGAAATTTCAGAAATCCTCGCAAGCTGACAGGGAAATCGAATGTGGATAAAGATAAACCCCCATCCCAGAAGAACCAGATGCAGCTACCACTGCTGTCCAGCAACTGCACCCTACCATTCCCATGTCAGCGGAAGAAATCGCTCTACTTCAGACAAATGCTGAGACAGAGCACTGCTTCAAGAATCTCGAGGAGATTGAGAAGCTAGGCAACCTACCAGCAGATCAAATCAATGATATTATGTCTGCAAAGGAAGCCGAACAGCCTCCACTGACTCCTAGGGCTATGGCTTTGCCAATTCCAACGAAGAAGAGAACCAAAATCACCTCTCCTACACAGAAAGCTAAGAAGAAGACCAGGAGAAAGCTTATTCTCACTACAGAACAGGAAGAATTAGAGAAAGCAGAAGCAGACAAGAAGGCTGCTGAAGCTACTACAAAGGAAGCTGCTGACGTCGTAGCAGGAAAGACGTCTGCTGAAGACACAGCAGAGGAAGCTACTGAAATCGATCAAGATTACATTCCTAGGTCATCCAAAAGCCTAGAAGAGCGCGCTCAGGGAGTATGAAAAACTAAGAGACAGCGCGAAGCTCAATTGAAAGAGCTTGAGAAGAAAGAATATCAGAAGTTCATTGCTGCTGAAGAACACCGAGTAAAGAAGGCTGCTCAACTGCATGAAGGGGCACTCATAGAAGGAAATGCTGCCAAGAAAGGGAAATCTATCAAAGACGGAAGGATAACCGTCTCAATTCCCCCAGTTGACAGTGAAGGGGTCATCTCATCTACACAAGATGCTATGACAGATGAAGAACTTGATAAAGCAATTCATGAAGGCAGGTTCACTGAGGTAAAGTCGATTGTGGACTTAGAAAGCAGTTCTGATGAAGAACATCTCGTTTGTAGTTCATCCCGCCGACTTCCAGGGAATCCAGATGCTGGACCTTCTGGAATTGACGAAGGGGTAGTGGTGCTAGAAAAGAATCTGTTGAGCAGATTGAACACATGGAGGGTGATTCATCTACTGAGCATGAAGTTTGCCAATCACAGATTGATGACTGAGAAATACGATCTCCACAGACTGCTATCGAGGAATCGTCTGCTAGATGTGAGGAAGTAATTCCTGATGAAGGTCCTCACACAGAAATACATCCTGATATCGATCTTGATGAAGAATCCACAAGCGAATATGATGCAAAATCTCTAAGGATAATCTCCTCAGAAGGCGGGGATCCGCTTCGACGGTCATTCTTGAGGAGTAAGGCAAATCCTGCGTTTAAATTGCTGGGGCAAGAAATTGAAAAATTCATGAGTGTGATATTTGACAAGGATGACAGAGAAATCTTTGGAGACGTATTGGAGGAAGATACCCCTGAGGGAAAAATATTGGGAGAAGAGTTCAGACGATGGAAGACGTATGATTACATTTCTCAAGAACTTGGTAAGGAGGACAGAGAAATAATGATGGCTTGGAAAGGGTTGAGATTCTGGAAGCATGAGGAATTATGGGCAAACGAATGGATGGATCAATCTCCTTGCACCAAGCAATACTCTGACAAGGCTGTCGTTGACAGACTCCAGACAATCAAAGCTCACCGAAGATCGTCTTCTCCTCGCTCCTTGCCAATGTCAACATTTGCCCCCGATGAATTATCTGATGGGCACATACAATTCTCAAGGCGTCAAGCCAAAGCTGCTACTGAATACAAGAAACGCCAAGCAGAACTTGTGAAGGTCGAAGAATCAAAGCTTCAAGCTCGGTTGGCTGCAATTCGAGAGGAAAAAGAACACAAAACTCAAAGGTTTATGATTATCGAATATCGGAACAGTGAGGAGGAATTGCAAGCCTACTTGTTAGCACTCTCTCTAGCAGAAGCAAAGAAACTCGAGGAAGCTGAAAATGCTGCTGCTGAAGCAGAGTTTCTGAAAGAAATCGAGGAGGCAGTATATCTGCTAGCAACGACTGATCGAAGAGATACTGCTGACACAAGAAGTACAGAAGTAGTCATGGAGGAAATCTCCATATCCACTGCTAAAAGTCAAACCGTCATTGTTCCCACTATCTCCTCCTTCTTTTCTACTCCGGTTAGCACGCTCCATCTTCCAACATATCTAGACTCTGTAGTTCAATTTGCCGTTCAAAGTGCTGTGTCCACTCTATCTGAGAGAATGGTGATCAAAACCACAGACATAAGGAGGGAAATTGCGGTAGTCAGTCCAATGTCGATACCATAACGGCCAGGGTGAACTCAGTCGAGTCTGAAGTTTCCTCTGTCAAGGACTCTGTACAAGAAGTAAAGACAGACGTAGCAGAGCATAAGCAGCAGGTGGACATCAAAGTGAATTCCTTTTCCTCCAGATTTTTGGATGCAATCAAAGAGGGGGAAGCAATGAGGATTGCTGAGGCTACGGAGAGGAAGAAAGTAAAGGAAGCGAGAGCCGCTGCAACAGAAGAACAGAGAAAAATTCTTGAGGAAATAAAATGAAAAGAAGCTGAGCTAAAATAGAAGGAAACAGAAGTGAAAATCAAGATGCTCGAAGAAGAGAATGAGAGGTTGGCCAAGGATCTGGAAACAGAGGCTGCTGAACGTGCATCTGCTAAGGAACTTTTGGACAAATTCGTGGAGCTAGCCTCAAGCAAATTCGATGAATTTGACAAGATGAAGAAACCTGCTCCAGACTCCTGATTTCCTCCCTACCTCTCTGGTATATTTTTTTGTCCCACTTTGTCTCCGTCGAATCATTTTTCATTGTACCTGTAATTGATATATCATATGAATGAAAACTGATCAGACAGAGACAACCTCTCATTGTCAATCTCTGATTCTCACTGAGTGCACTAGTTGAAATACACTATCCGTGTATTCAACATATTTAAATTGATGGATTGAGAAAGTAAATGACTGCTAATTTTTTTTGGGTGCTAGAATTTCTAGCATATTTCCCAGCATCTGTTGAGGGGGAATTTCATCTTTCTTTGATTGTTGCTTGAACTAAGATGGATAAACTCTGTGTTAGATTGCTAGGATAGCTTAGTATTTCGTGAACACAGACATTCTTCCTCTTAGCTTCAACAAATGATAGTAAGCTTTGATCGCACCAAAAATGGGGAAATTGTTGGGAAATTATTCCTAAAATCTCTCTTAGGATTTATTTGTAAAAAGGTTTTGTTGGATCAAACCTTAGTATATGG
The DNA here is from genome assembly GCA_026898455.1 of Plectranthus barbatus. Taxonomy (NCBI): domain Eukaryota; kingdom Viridiplantae; phylum Streptophyta; class Magnoliopsida; order Lamiales; family Lamiaceae; genus Plectranthus; species Plectranthus barbatus. The sequence goes on from JAPKLW010000714.1 coordinate 200,552, forward strand.
TCGATCATTTGCTGAATTTTAGATAGTCTAGCATATCTTGTAAAGTCCTGTATAGGTTATAAATTGAGTTTTAATAGATTAGTCTGCTAGAGGATTTCCTAGCAGATATCGAAGGACAGCGGTTGCTAGAAGACTTGCGCTTACAAAATGCTAAGGCTTTAGCATTTGCTAACGCTCAGCAAACCTATAAAGATGCTAGTAGAACAGACGTCAAAGGATCGGGTGTCAACGGAAGCGTTCAGCCAAGCAAGAAACGATAGCAGATCGCTAATGAACATTAGCAGAGATGAATGTCAAAAGCTGAAGCTATACTGCCGTTCTGACAAAAAGCACACACAAAGGATGAGACTTTCCCGAAATAGCTCGGAAAGTACAGATCAATAACAAAAAGCGACTGAACAAGTCTTATCACTCTCGGACAAAAGAAACATTGTGTCTAACGGATATGGAGATTCAAGATTTGAATCTCCACCTATAAAAGGAAGGTCCAAAAGAGAGAATCGATTACTACTACTACTGCTTTAATCACTACAGACATTCGCAAACATTCAAGTGAGAGATTCCTTTGACAAAGCGAACAAAAGAAAAAGTAGTCAGTTGAGAGCCGTGAAAAGGAGTATTCAAAGCTCTCAACAACCAAAAGTGTTGCTCATTGATTTACTGACACTCCATTGAAGAGATTCTTGATTGCACTCAAGAATCCTCAATCATTTGGATAGCTTTCTTTTCAGAAAGAATCCAACAGTCGAACACCTGAAAAGGTCTAGACTAAGACGGGCGTTTAGCCGTACTCAAAGAAAAGTCAGGAAGTGACTATAAAACTTCCAAAGTAGGAAAGACAGGTGTTTTGAAGATGTGCCCTTGACTCAGCCAAACCTACATCTGAGGAGTTCAGATTAACGGAGGATAGTTGTCAAGTAGCCAGGCCGTAAGCTCACTGCCTACTTAACTGTAAAAGGCGAATCCTTGTAATCTGTATACTTACTTAGTGAATTCTTAGCGTGTCGGCTAAGGAGTGGACGTAGATCTTTTTGGATGAAACCACTATAAATACTGTATAACTGTGAAGAAACTATATAAAGTGTAAGTGACGATTATTTATTCTGCTGCATTTCGTGTTTCTATCTAAACACGACTCTGATATTTAAGGACCAACACATCTACAAGAAGCCTGCTAAGAGATTTCACGAGAAAGGAATTCGCCAGCATGACTTCAACTCTGATGAAAAAGTACTACTTTTCCATTCCCACCTTCGCTTCATGCCTGGCAAGCTGCAATTTAAATGGACCGGTCCATACACTGTGGTCTGCCAATTTTCAAATCGCCTAGTAGAACTGGCCGGTCAAGACAACACGAATTTCAAGGTCAATGGACAGTGGCTGAAACCGTATTACACACCGCTTCAAATCGGTGTCGTAGAGGTGTACTATTAGGATCGCCCATGATTTAAGGTATCGTCGAGCTAGTGACGTAAAACCAAGCACTTGTTGGGAGATAACCCAATGATTTATTTTCTTTCAGTATTTTCCCTTATTTTTGTTTTAGTTTTTGAATTTTAATTTCCAGACGAACTTAGAATTATTGAGTGTTGCCTTAATTTTTTTGTATAGTTTAATTTAACAGGGAGCAAATTAGTGCCGACATCGACTGACGCAGACCCGTGTCGATCGAAGTCAACTACTAAAGAGCGGGCAAATTTTTGCTAAACTTCGATCGACGCAAACCCGCATTGGTTGAAGTCGAGGCTTCAGACGCGCGGACAGGCAGGTAAGTTTTAAATCTTAAGAACCCTTCCCCGCCCCTCACTTCACACACGACACTCAAAGCTCCTAAACGTAAAAACCCTTCATCCCTTCACCTTCAAGCACCGATTCTACACATGGTATGACTTCTAATCACTTCCTCTTTCGAATTTAACAAGGTTTTTGACTTTTGCTCTAGATTTGGAGGGTTTTGAACCGTTGGAATTGTGAATTTTTGATTGGTTGATACTAGGACCTAAATTTGATTTCCATGCTTAGATTCGATATGGGTTAGATCTTTAGTCGATATATATCCTTGTCTTGTCTCGATTTCGAATTTAATTTAGTAGGATTTGGATTTTGGTGTTGTTCCACTTTTCTTTGTGATTTTGATTTTTGGCCAAATTGACAAACCTTTGAATTGGGGGAATTCATGATCTTGCTCATATTAGGGATGAATTGCTCGTTTGTTGTGTCAATTTTGAATGGGTATTTCCTTGATGAGGGGAATTTTGGATTTTGAATGGGATTTTGTGATGGTTTTTGCCTTTGTGAATTTGAGGTTTGGTACTGTTTGCATTGCCCTGATTTTTGCCTTATTTGTGCAGCACTGAGATGGTCGGAACACCAACATTTCGGAAAAATGCAGAGTTGACGACCTACAACCGGTTTCTCCAAGCCGACATTGCCAATCCAGAAATCCTTGCCCCAACACCATGGCACAACTTGACATTAGTGCAGACATGGAGGTTCTCCTCCGAAGGTTCCGATGGAGGAGATGGATGACAACCCAGTGAGCCACTTCACCTACTCATCCAGATGCGGTCTCTGGCTCGCCGGCCACTTGGCGGATGGTTCTGAAAATTTCGGAACGGGGACTTCTTCCATCTACCGCAGTCTGCACTGACACATGTCAAGGACTATGATTCCTATGACAATTATTTTATGTCAACCGAGGCCCACATGGCACACACGAAGGGCCCGAGGGGGCGGGGCGAGTCTACCTACCGCCTCAGGCATTAGAGTTGCCAATTGAGGGCCGATCAGCATATCTTGACTCCTGAGCAGGAGCGCGAGGAGGAGGAGCAGCGAATGCTCTGTCGACAGGTCGAGTGCGCAGCAGAGGACATCCCCGAGCATTAGGGACCTGGGCATTAATCTGGAGAGGGATCGAGTTCATCACAGCCCTATTGGACTCAGTTTGCGGCATTCATGCAGCAGCAAGAGCAGTTAGCTGCACAGCAGCGGGCTTTCCAGGAGCAGCAGCAGTTGTTCATGGATCAGCAGCGCGCATCCTTCGAAGAGATCCACACGTCTTTTGAGGAGGAGCGGGCAGTCAGCGCTTCCCATCGAGTGTCAGTGAATGCCCAGCTACAACACATGATCGAGCGGATGGATGATATCCAGCTCTACATTGAGCCTGTGGTTGCCTACCACCGACAGAGGCGACGGAGGGATGAGGATGACACTGGTCCCTCTGACCAGTCTTGAGGTACCATTTTTCTTTTTCATGTCTAACTTGCTAACTTTTTCACTCCTTCGAGTGAAATAAGTTTGGGGGGATGAGGACCCAAAAAAGGAAAACATTTTATTCGCTTTGTTTATTTTTGTTATTTTTTTTTTTTGCATATTAGGTTTTTGTAATTGTTGCATGTAGATTTTAGGACCATCCTTGTTCTTTTTCTTCAATGTGAACAATTGCTCTCTGCAAGGCTTTTCACTCAAACCAGTATTTTGAATTTTGAATTCTTGATTAGTGGTACTAGTTCTGATCTGTGGAGTCTAGACAATTGTTTTAGGGAAGCTTTGAACATAGGACAGCCAAAACGAATTGATTATGTTGGTTTGAAAATTGACTTGTCTATCCCTTGAATAAGAATGATTGGTTCATAATTGATCTTTCGTGGATTTTGATTGATTATTTGTGTGATAGAGTAGCCTATGATAGGAGTTAATTACTTGAGAAATTGATTTTTGAAGCATAAATTGTGCATGACAGACTAACTTTAAATCGGATGATTGTTAAGAGGATCAGATTTGAACATTGAGTGAGAGTTTGAGCCTGTTTTTTTCATTTGATATGGGACAAGGTTTTAGCAATAAGCTTCTAGAATTTGATGAGTTACTCTCTCGAGATTGCATTAAGTATAGTAATAGGGGAAAGTGATTATATCATGAATAGCGAGAGAACTACTGAAGACAATTTTGTAGAAGTCAACCAGGAGCAAACTGTAGGAGATAAGAGTGCTACATCAGCAAAAACAAATCCAGCAGACAATTTAACAGAAGATAGACATTCAGCAGAAGACACTCCAACAAGTGTAGCAGATAACTTGGAAGATCTAACACTTGTTGATGTACCAGTCTCAGAAGAACCTATCGTAATGTCCAACAGTCAAGCCATTCTAGTATAAGAGCTACAAAGACCAAAATGGCTGCTTAAAGATCATCCTACAGAAGCAATTATAGGAGATATTGGACATCAAATCCAATCCAGACAAAGCGCCATGCTAGCCTGCTTCATATCGCAAGAGGAGCTTACCAAAGTAGCAGACGCACTCAAAACAGCTTACTGGATCAATGCAATGCAAGAAGAACTATCAGAATTCACAAAGAGTCATGTATGAGATCTCGTCAATCGGCTGAGACATAAGCCAGTGATAAGAACCAAATGGGTATTCAAGAGTAAATGAGATGAAAATGGACTCGTCGTTTGCAACAAAGCCAAAGGACATGCACAGAGCAAAGGAATAGACTTCAATGAAACTTTTGCTCCGGTAGCTCGACTGGAAACAATCAGGTTATTCCTAGCATATGTTGCCCATCATGGTTTTAATATCTTTCAGATGGACGTCAAGAGTGCATTCCTGAATGGCGAATTAAAGGAGGAAGTCTACGTGGAGCAACATCTAGGATTCTAGAACGAAAACAAGGTATACAGACTAAGACTAAGGAAAGCTCTCTACGGTCTGAAGCAAGCCCCAAGAGCTTGGTATGAGACGCTATAACAATTTTTGCTGAAGAATGGATTCAGAAAATAGAAGATTGACAGGACATTATTCTTGATCAAAAAAGATGTTGAAGACATTTTTCTCATTCAAATCTATGTGGATGACATCATATTTGAATCAAGAAATCTAAATCTCTGTGAGTAGTTTGCACGACTTAGGCAGACTAACTTTCAGATGAGTATGATGGGAAAAATGTCATACTTTCTAGGTCTGCAAGTTCAACAATCCAGCGATGGGATCTTCATTCATCTGAAGAAGTATACCAAGGATCTCATGAGAAAATTTTATCCAGAGAAGATGAAGATACTACGGATTCCCATGAGCACGTCGTGTCAAATTTCAATGGATGAAGAAGGTAAATCCGTGGATCCTACAGCATACAGAGGTATTATTGGTTCTCTGTTATATCTAACGGCCAGTAGGCCAGACAAATCACATCTTGTAGGAGTGTGTGCAAGATATCAAGCAAATCCGAAGAAGTCGCACATGGAGTACGCACGATGGATTGCCAGATATCTGAAAGGAATAGAATCGTTAGGAAGTTAGTATCCCAGAGCAGATGATCTCACACTTGTAAGATATTCAGACTCGGATTTTAGAGGTCGCCGAATTGATCGAAAGAGCACAAGGGGAACATGCCAATTCCTTGGTCACAAGCTGATAAGCTGGTTTAACAAAAAGCAACATTCCGTAGCAACATCCACTACAGAAGCTGAATATGTGGCTGTTGCAAGTTGTTGTACTCAAGTGTTGTGGATCAAACAACAATTTCAAGATTATGAAGTTAGCACTGGGTGTGTTCCTATATATTGCGATAATAATAGTGCGATGTGCATCACGAAGAATCTAGTACATCATTCCAGGATGAAGCACATCGATATCCGACATCACTTCATTTGAGATCATGTTGAGAAAAATGATATCTCCGTGGATTATATCAGAACAGAGGATCAGCTAGCAGACATATTCACCAAACCTCTAGCAGAAAACAGATTTAAGGAGCTATGTCTCAAGGTCGGTCTTTTAGAATTATATTAAGTTATGGAACAATGAGTCCCAACTCTCAACAATTCAGATACTCAGATATTGAAGAATATTGATTTTAGCATATTAAGTCAGGAGATTGTTGAGTCCCAGCTCTCAGCAGATGAAGATGACTGCTGATTCAATGACTGTTGAATCAATTTTGGGAAATTCATCAGATAAGGGAACAAATATAGATATACTCAACCAACATTTTAAGAAAATATCATCATCAATGACAAAGCAACGATACATATTCGCTATCATTACCACAGATCTCGTTCAAGGCTCGAGATGATTCTGTTCTGAAAATAGCCGCCACATGGAAAGTGATTGCAAAACTGTCGGTTCCCAAGGCAGACGAAGTGATTGGTTGAACAAATCACTCGGGCGAATTCATCGATTTAAGGGGAGGATAGTCACTTAGGAATTCATATCCCAGATCGTCAAAAACCTAAATCAACCTTATACCCTCTTTACCTTCTCTATTCAAACCCTGCTCGAAGAAACAAAAAATGTCGTCCTTTACCATTTCACCAAAATACCTCCAAAATAGGTTCGAGCAATGTGACTTGGAAGTCTCCAAATTGAGAGGAAGAGTCGTAATCTTCTCAAAGATCATATCTAAGAAGACTCTATCAATTCTCGGTTCACCATGGACGATGAGTTTTCTTATATTAGAACCGAACAGAGATAGAAGGTCCATTATGTCAGGCCATGACAAATATATCATTGGAGATATATAAACTCGTCAAGTGGGTCTGAAGATGGATATTCCTTAGTCACAAGGAATGGGAAAGCCCTCTTGGTGCCTGTCACTTAAGGCATCCAAAGGCCCCAATCAATTTCTTCCCATCTCTTCTTCCAGGATCAAGCTTCAAACCGTGGAGAAGAAGTGGAGATCATGGGAAGGCTCTCAGATGAATTAGATGTAACACGAATCATCTACTTAGCATCTGAAGAGCAAAGAAAGACTTGCAAATGGTGCTTAAACAGCATGGCATTCAGAGCTTGAAGATTTGAAGTATGTGGACAAGAGCGCCGATCGGTGAAGATGACGAGATCTGCAGGCTTCAGATTTTCTTCCTTGAGCTGAAGTGTCCACCAGAAAGCAACAAGGCTAGAAGCTGAAGAGATGTCTACATACAACACATCTTACAGCCTTGACAAAGGACATTGCTGCACAAGTGGGGTGACTTGCAGCAATGAGCTCGGGGAAAAGACCACGAAAGAGTAGATCTAGCAAAGGCGTTATTTGGAGCAGTCTGAAGACAAATTGATCATTGTAAACTTATAGTATTATAGTTTGCGAAGTGTAACTCTTGTAGATCAATAATATCAATAAAATGATCGTTTTGATGACAATACTTTGTTGTCTCAAACAATATAACTGCCTAAGTCAAAATGCTAGATCATTAAACTCATTGTGTATATAGAACTATAAAAAATCAGAGGATTTTCCATGAAAAGATTGAAAAATTTAAAGAAAAATCAAAAGATAGGAATTTCTTAAAGGTCTCCCCAACCCTAGTCGAAAGCAGAGTGCTTGATAGCTGAAATGGAGAATCAATTTAAGTAAAACATTCTCTGTTGAATGCTGAGTCCAAGCTATCAGCAAATTTCCAACATTTACCGAGTCTGAGCTATCAGTAAAAGACTCTTAAACTTAAAGGATTCATTGAATCTAAAGAGTCTAGAAGAACTGCTGAATCCAAGCTTCCAGCAGATATCCGGTGAATGCTGAGTCCAAGCTCTCAGCAAATTGATGTAGATTGCTATTCGGCAATAGCAAACAAAACCGAAAAATGTTTAGTTAGTCCAAGCTCTCAGTAAAGAGACTCTTTGTTCCAACAAGGACAAAATTATAAAACAGTCTGTGTTGTCTACTGAGTCCAAGCTCTCGTTAGAACCCCGAAGACTGCTGAGTCCAAGCTCTCAGCAGATATCTGTAGTCGTGTACAACTTCAGTAACTGCTTGAGTCCAAGCTCTTAGCAGATTATAAGCGTCTACTGAATAAAAGACCTTTAAAGGAAATGCTGAGTCCAAGCTCTCAGCAAACAAGGTCTAAGGAATGCTAAGATCACACCAGAATCAAGGAGTTAAATATTGAGTCCAAGCTCTAAGCAAACTCTGTGATCTACTGCATTTTAAATAAAGGGGTACTTCAGATAATCGTATGTTGTGTCCAAGCTCTCAGCATGAGCCTTTCACATTGCTGGAATGCTACCCTCAGAAAATGCACATTTGCATGTTGACCAGCAAACAAGGAAGAGATAATCATTTCATATATCTCGAAAGGCGGGATTATCTTTTGATGGAGAAGCTACAGGGTCCGCATTAATTGAAAAAGAGACTGTAGCTCAGGGCGGCGACGAATACTCAGGAGACACGTCAGCCACATACAAGTTTTCGACTCCAAGGGACATAAGGCGAACCATCACCAACTGCCAAACTATCGATTCACCTATATCAAAAGGAGAGATCCAACTGCTCACAGTAAAGTCGGTTATTTGGGATCGTATAAAAGAAGTTTGGTCTGGGAATTCTAAACCCTAATACTCCCATAACTTGTGATTTTGAAATTTCTTCTGCTCTACACTTTTTGAAAGCTTTCAGAAGAAACCATCAATGGCGGAATCTTCCAACCGCACCAGTTCCCCTGTAGAATTATCCGAACGACTCAACATGCCCGAAGAGCCTGAACAGTTCCAACCAACGTTCACAGGTATCTACAAAATGGAGGACTTGATGAGTCAATCTCATACTACCGCCTAGTTGCCATAAATCATGGTAAGGATCCTGGTGAACTCACCTACGAGCAAAGGAGAGCCGCTCAAGTCAAGAAGGATAAGATACTCTATGAACCATTATTCTGAAAGCATTGATGTGACATTCTCATTGGTAAAATTGACTGCAAGAATTTGTTGAAGTACCTATTTGAGGAACCCAAGAAGTTTCATCCGCACATAGTCGTAGAATTCTTTGCTCGTGCAGTAGTTGATAAAGATGAAAAGTTCTTCACCACAAGTGTTTTGGGTATCAAGATTGTGGTAAGCCCAGAAGTTTAGGAGAAGAAGTACGTAGCCGAAATGATGAAGATGTAGCCAACTACAAGGTCAATGATGAAATCAAAATGCAAAGGAGATGACTGAGATGGAAGACAGAAACCTTCAAAGAGTCATGGAAGATAGCAGCACCACTGAAGTCACTAGCAGAGCCAATGAAGAGCCTAGCACAAGTCGTAAGGATGTTAGTAGGTGAAGTTGGTTCACTTTCTGAACTAAGTGCTAAGAAGTTTGTTGTCATGATGGCGATTGAGGATCAAATTCGTGGAAATTGGGCAAAATTCATTTACACCAAATGGCTAGCGCATGTCTACAATAATAGGAATGTGAAGAAGGATCACACATTCACCCAAGACGTGGGCTTTTGATTAAATATAAGCCACTTTCTGGAGGGAATCAAACCAGAAAGACGACGCTGCCGCGGTGAGGATTTGATCTACTCCGACTACATACCGCCAACTAGAAAACAACAACCGCCGAAGAGTTTCAAAGATCCTTTGATTTTGAAAGGAAAGAACAATGTCAATCCTGATGATCTATGCTCTAACGAAGAGGATCCCTACCAAGAACATGTTGTCATGCCTACTGTTGTTCCACTTACCGCGGAAGAAGTTGAAGAACAAAAGGCGTAAAGTAGAACAGGATGCCCTGTTTACTGAACTTGAAAATTTGATCGACATTCCATCATAGGAAACTGGTCAACCCCTTGAGCCACCCGTTGTGAAGAAGAGGCGTTCTCAAAGAAGCCCTCAGCAGAGGAGGAGAAAGCCAGCAGGTGATGACGAACAAGCCAAGAAGAGGGGCAAGCACGACAGATCTCAAGGAACAACCATCAAAATCACAGTGCCAGAGGTAGATACTTCTCTACCGATTCCAGATGTCATCGAGGAGACTACGACAGAAAACACTGATACAACTGCAAAATGAAGGCTTAAATTTTCCGGTGAGGAGGAATCACGGAAGAATAGGAGAAAGGAGTTCTGAAATGATGTCAATTCAGCCCCCCACTAATCAAGGGGGAAGCGTAAGTGCTGAAGAAAATTCATAAAGAAGTTTGATACAGACTAATGTGGAAGGTGGAAGCATCAGAGAAAGAAATTAAGAAGGAACAACTGGCTGAGCAAGGAGAAAGCTGAGCTATTACAATTATGGTAGAAGCCGATCTGGGGTTAGAGTCAGTCCAGATCCCGATTGCTGATTCAGGAGATAAGGTCGCAGAAAAGGAGAATGCTGACCTCAAAGACAGTGAACAAAACAAGGGTTCACAGCAACCAGAGGTAGCCATACCAGAAGGTGTTCAGCAGATAACTACAGCAACCGAAGGAGAAGATGCTAGTGCACTCACTGTTGAAGAAACGTCACCACAAGAGGAAACAACTACACTGAGAATGTTGAAGCCCTCATGCGAGCAAGGAACACACAATATCTACGCATTCTGGGAATAGATCCATCAATGGTTCAATGATGGAATATAGATGCAGACACTACAAATGTGCTCAAAAGAACCATTGAATCCATCTGGCAACGATGCATACCGAAAACCTAGCTCTCCAGAAGTGTCAGGTATATCCCTCAGCGATATTCCTAGTTCTAACAGTGAGGAGGATGCAGGTGCTGTCACCGATGGAGAATCTGTTTTTAGAGGACAAACTCTACGAGTGCCCATGGCTTCGACTACCTGACAAAAACTACAAAGCAAAGAGGATTGCGAAGTGGTGTCCTCCTCTCACGGTAAGAGATTAGAAGAATGATGATCTCATCTCCTGGGGGAAAGATATTTGCATCTTTATAGTAACTCAAGCTGCCGCAGAAGTCGAGAATTCATATCCTGCTGAAGTACTAGACGAGTCTTCTGATCAAGAATTGTTGAGAAAAGTGTTCCAGAGATGGCAATTCTTTGATTAAGCCACTCATGAACTACATTATGAGGACCGTGCAATTATGATGGCCAGGATGGGTCTCAACTACTAGAGGAGTGAAGAAGAATGGGCTGACAATTGGATGGATCAGACATCCAAACAACAATATACGGAAAAGCAGGTTGCTGCAAGACTGCAGAAGATCAAGGCTCACAAAGCAGCCACTGGAGATTGCTCACTGCCACCATCCGAATATGCTGCTGCAGACTCTCCACCATTCACTCAGCATAGTCTCCTGCCACTAGAAGACTGATGGTCGCAGCTGAAGAATTGAAGAAGAAATTAGCCGATAAACAAGCTGCACAAAAGAGAGAAGAGGATAGGAAGAAGATGTTGGAATTCAAGGAAAAAGTCCTTATTCAAGTAGCCAACAAGTCTTTCAGGATGCAAAGCTTTAGGCCGCCCTCCCCTGATACTGCTGAAGAAGAAGAAAGAAGGGAGAATGCACCTACCACATCAACTCATGTTGACCAACCACCCTCTTTCTCTCAAAGATTGGCTACCGCTGTCTCCATGCCTACTACCGAGAATCAAATAGTGCTATCTGAGGAACCCCAAACCATGGCAATTGAGCCCTTGAGCTCCAGCACTTATCAGAGGGACCTCCAGCAATTCATTCATACAATGGTAGGATGAAGCATAGGAGAGCATCTGGTACCAATTGTGCGTACCGAAGTTACCAACCAGTTGTCCAAAGCGAAAGATGAAATGCTTGCTGCTCAACAGACAATTTCAAGACCTTCTCCTTCGGGATTTTTGTTGCGATCAAAGAGGGGGAAGAGAAGCGGTTAGCAGAAGAAGCACAAAGAAGAAAAGAGCAAGAAGACAGATTTCATCGCTTTTAAGCTCAAAGACAATGCAAAGAGGATTTAAGGATACAACGCGAAGAGGAGGAAAGAGAAGAACAAAGAAGAATTGAAGAAAAGGAGAGGATCAGAAGGCAAGAAAGAGAACTTGTCTTGGACAACTTCATGAAGATGACGATGGAAGCACTCAAGAATGTGAAGAAGCCCAATACCGATTCCTCAAGTGATAGAAATGTTGCTGATTCAGACTCCTCAACAACTAAGAAGTAATAACTCTCTTAACTCTTTGAGTCTCCTGGTTGAAAAACTTTTTAGTTTTTTCAATTTGGGTGTGTGTTCCATGTACAACTGAGCATGATATCTTAGATGGAAGCTAACCCAGGTTGAAGACAAAATCTTATTGTCCAACGCTGATCTAGTTGAATAAGCTGAAGTTACACATTTAGTGTAATCAGCAAACTACGTGGATTATGATGTGTGTGAAATGTTCCTGTGATTGCTTGATGAAATTATGTGTGAATGTGCCATGTGCTGATCTGATAAAAGATATTGAAGCCATTTACTGGATGAAATTTTTGAATAATCGAGCAATACCCCTGATATTTTGAGGGGAAACGTTTAGGAATCGTACTAAGTGTACGGGAGTTGAGATGCTAAGAATAGACTTGAAAGGAAAATATTTGTAATCTCACTAAATCAGCTTTCCCATGATCAATTAGAATTAAAGCTTAAGATTGAGGCTTTGATCGCACAATAAAGAGGAAAATTGTTAGGAATATTGTTAGACCTTATAAAACCCCTTCTGTTGTAATTGGTTCATAGTTTGATATGTTTTGGTGCATCAAAGCTCTGACAACTCAGTATCGAGTCGATTGTAAAAGTCCTGTATAGGAAGTCATACTCGAGTTGTAATAGAATTAGAAAGAAAAAGAATCAAGGATGCTGAAGGAGTCAACATACTTGATGGATTGTTGATGACTGCTAAAGAAGAAAAAGGCCAGCAATGCGGAGGAACGCTACAAGAATGCTAAAGAAGTAACTCCAGAGGAAACCAAAGGTCTTAGCTCAAACTGCTGAGATACCCGCCGCGTGCTAACAGCTAACAAACAACAATCAGCAATCAAGAGAAGTTACAGAGTCGTAAATCCGACGGATCCAAATCATAAGGAAACCCGACGAATTAGAGGATAGAACAATCATCTTACATAAAGGAGGTTTTAGATCTACACCAAAAGATCCGTTCTGACAAAGACGAATACAAATAGATGTTGCGCCAATCAGACACGAGGACACTTGAAGAGTCTCTGTCCACTTCTGAAAAAGGAAGAATGCAGATAGGCGAGCAACGCCTTAGAGTCTAACGGTTCGCCTATAAATAGGTGTCATCCTTATTTGATTCAAAGGTTCGCAAATTTCAACATACAGAGATAACAAAAGAGATAAAAAACACTCTCTAAATTACGCGAACTCATCTGAGCTATGTTCTTGACTGAAACTTTCTAGAAGCTTTCATCTCTACAGCTCGAGACCAACGAAGCTAAGCTTCAAGGTTATTTTGGGATTTTTTCTACTCTGGAAAGAATCTAGCAGTCACGATTTTTGTACATGCATGATTCTTACGGGCAACACCAACACTAGGATAGGTTCTGGGAAGAATTATAAAACTCCCAAAAGTCGATGTCCAAGGAGAAGGGAGGTTTTTCCTCAATCTACGGAGCAACACCGGTTAAAGATTGGAGATCGAGGTGCTTGAAAGTGCGCACTGACCAGACAGAGAAGCTGCTCAATGTTAGAGATCAAGTCTGACCTTGTACTCATTCTTCTAGTGAATTTTCAGTCAGAGGACTGAAGAGTGGACGTAGATCAATTATTTGAACCACTATAAAATCCTTATGTCTTTATTGCCTTATTTCGTTATATTCTGCACGTACATATATTGAAACTCAACACATCAAATGTGTTTAGTATAAACTGCAATTTAGATTAACGAATATTTGAGCTAAAATACATTTGATAAACACTTGCTAAGTCGAGACCTTAGCAAGATACGTGCAAGATTGATTTAATACTTCCGTTGCATATAAAACACTCTGATCGGGGACCAACAGAGTGTCAATGTATACGACATTAATGAGGCATAATTCGTATTAAAATGATGGAAGTGATGTTATCTAGCGCGAATGGGTTTGGGAGCAAGTGTTAGCCTACTTAGTGGTGCTATTCGAGAATTAGCGAATGTGGAAGGATTCATAGACTTGTTGTGGTCCAAGGATGATTGGTTGGATGGCCACTGATGGGACCATACGACATGGGTCCAATGTTGCCACCCCCATATGAAAGGGGCAATTATTAAGTACATTATGAATGGGCATAAAAACAAACCACCTTCGAGAGTCTTTTTATTTCCAGAGATGATGTTTAATCTCACTGCAAGACCGCTTCAAACTCGGCCTAACCAACCCATGTAGGACGTTTCGGAAGAGGATCCAAAGGAAGAAGAAGACCCATAATAAGATCCTAAGGAAGAAGAGGATTTCGAATAAGAACCCGAGGAAGAAGAAGAGGATAACCCTATGGAAAGGGATCGAAGGGATTAATGGGGATCATATGGACAATATGAATTACTTCATACTGTGGAAATCCTTGAATGGAATAAGAGGATTGAGTGTAAGAAACGACGATGAAGTATTTGTGTTGGATGTGGCACCACCACTAGGAGATGATGGAGAACCATTGAATGGAAAAATTGCCAAGCCTAAGCTAGGATTTGTAGCCCACATGACTCACAATCATGAGGAATGGAAATTGTTTGAGGATGTCCGTTAGCAATTTGTTCATGATGTTGCAATGCATTTACTAGTGTGGGGATACACGACGTAGTGATTGATCTGTGAGGAATGTTTGAGATGGAACTTACTAATTTTTGCTATAGTTCTACATGTTGATTAAGTTCTATCATAAGTGAAAAGGTTTGAATGGTACTACATAAGAATAAAAGATGTTAATTATTTTTTAAGCTCGATCAAAAAAATTACTAAATTTCCTTAATATTAATTATGGGGATATACTGAGCCCATGCAACCTGTTCCTCATATCATGGTAATAAAATGGTAGGTTAGTATTAATTTTCTGGTGGCATGAATCAATATAAATTAATTTATTATATTTTTGGTTGAATATGAAACTTAATTAATTTAGAGACTCTCTTTATTATTTGCATACTGGTGCCACGTCTGGCCCATGAAAAGCTCTAAGGCTAATAGGATAAAAATCCAATAATAAACACCCCTACTACTCTAAAGTTCTGATCATAAGGTGTAGTGTAAGAATTAGAACATTAGAAGACAATGGGGGCAGCCATAATGAGTGAATGAAGACGGTTTTGATTGTCGTTTGCTGTGCAATCCAGTAGCAGCCTTCACCAGAAATCTGAATTAAAGCACATAACAAATCATAAGATCAGTTATTGGTGGATTAATAAATTTGATATACTGAAATTATCGAAGTATCCGTAAACCATTTTCTCAACATTTGATTTTAATAGGTGAATGCTAGGACAATTATTTGAACTTAGTAATAATTAATGACATCCATAGTACAATCATGTGAGATGTATGGACTTATTTTTAGTGCTTGAGTGTCGCATTCCTAGTCCATTTTGCATGCATTTCACCGACATATCATGTATTTTGTTTAGCATTCACTTCACTTCAGTTATTTTAGTGTTGCAAGTGTGTAGGTATGAGTATAAGGCGAAAATTAAAAGTTTGGAGCCAATTTCAAAGAAAATTTTGACCGAAATAAAGATCATGAAGGATGGATTTTTCCCCGAATAGGGTGTTGAAGGCCAGAGATGGGACAAAACTAGATTTTCACTGAAATCTCCATGATTTTGACCGAAATTGTAGCAGAGCAAACCCATGAGCCGAAACAGAGGTAGATTTTGGTTGAAATAAGTCATGATTCTTCAATACCGCACAGAAGCAAATTTTGGCAAAATTTTATTTTTGTAGATGTGGATTTCGGGCGAAATGCAAAGCTACGTCTATAAATAGGGCAAAATGTGCGAGACCGATTTTAGGAAAATTTTTAGTGGAAATTTATGCCAATTGGAGGAATGAGGCTCGAAATTGGGGATCAAGGCCTAGAGATCAAGGATTAGAGACCAACTTCCATCTATCAAGAGTTTATAGTGGATTATTTGTTGACTTGTAGCGTGTTGTTGTTAATTCAAGGTATGAGTGGCTAGATATTTGAGTGATTTGGGATTGGGTGTTTTTATTGGATTGTTGATTTAATGATTTGAATTCTAAACTTACTCTTAGTGTGTGTTTACATTGATTTTGTTCTTATCTTATGTCAAGCATCACAATTTTAGCCAATATGCAGACTTGGTTGTCGTGTACGGATCATACATGTATGTGTATATTGACTCAAATAGGTCAATAGTTCACATGTCATGGGGAGTTGTCTAGGTTAGGATAATGTAAATCTTGAATCTAGGTAATCTACGGTCATCTCACCAGTACTTAGTCTAGGGTGAATCAATCAACACTCCTAAGATTAAATTTGGTTTGTAGAAGTTAAAGAGTCAATTCAATGTCTTTTGCCTCATCTATCCTAAATCCTTGTTTTTTCGCTAGTTGTTCTTCTCTCATTTGATTGGTTGCTCGAAGTGAAAGTGTTGGTGTTGAGGTTGTAGGGTCTCTTGAATGATTAATGCATCTGATAGCGCGTTGCTAAAGCTGCAAGTGTACAGACCACTGCAGAGGGCAAGTAATAATTTATCGAACTCAAGGACTGCATGCTCGAAGTATAACCAAGCACTAAAACGTAGATACCTTACTACTATCTAGGCGAATCAGAAAAGAGAATTGGTTTTTATTTAAACTAGCAATGATTTTAAAGCAATAATAAAATAAAGATCAATTAATGATTTTAGAAAGCTTGTGAGAAAATAGGATTCCAGGGCAATCCACTTTGAATATTAATCAAACAACTTTTCATGCAATTCAATCCCAATTTAATTCCCAAAGATGTGAGCAATCGCAAATGTGTTATCAGGTGATCCTCTCGGACTCTAAACCATAACATGGAAATAAAAGATCAGAAGATTCCTCTCGGACATACAAAAGACTTTTACTCTTGAATTAAAACCTTAGATTTCAAAACCCTTTAAAAGTTCAATTTCCTCTCCGACAATTGTTCTAATAAATCTAATTTATTTGCATCTTAATTGATAACCTAGACCTCTCGGTTCAAAAACTACCAATTCAAATCGCAATCAATGGCCAATATCTCGCAATTAATGAAAATCCCAAATAAAATTAGAACATCAATGGAACAGGAACATTGAATCACATAGATTGTTGAATGAATAAATACAAAGCTTCAAACCCTAGAATCCATGAATAGATTTAGCCAGTCATGCTAAATTCTAGAAAAACAAAGAGATGAAGAGTCACAAAAACAGAAAACATGGAAATTAAAAACCCGTGCAGTCTTCAATCTTCGAATCCTGGAGTGCTCTTCAAGTTCCCCTTGAATTACTGTGAATTCTCTACTCTCTAGCCTCAGAAAATTGGGAAAAGGAACGTCTTTTGGTTCAGGGACGTCTTATTTATAGTTGGGGCTCTTTAAATCTCCAAAAGATATGGTTTTTGGGCTTGAGATTCGTCAGAATACGTCAAACTTGCACAACCGGCGAGTAGGAATGCCCGATCGGCGATCGCCGGTCGCGTATGTGAGTCGCCGATCATGTTTCGAAGTAAACAAGGAAATTTTGCACAACCGGCGATCGCAGGGCATGCAGGAAGGTCGCCGATCATGTTACGAGAGAAATAGTGAAAAATTGCAGAATTGGCGACCCGGTTGCACAACCGGCGGTCGCCGGTTATTCCACCTCGTCGCCGATCATTCGGCTAGGTCGCCATTTCTCCCACTTGGCCGCCGGCTGTGCTGCGAAACAATTTTCACAACCGGCGATCTAGTTGCGCAATCCACCAGGTCGCCGGATATTCCACTGGGTCGCCGGTTACGCAACCGGGTCGCCGGTTGCATTACGACTTGCGCAGTCTCACGTTTTTTGCCATAACTTTCGCTCCCGAACTCCGATTGACCTGATTTTAGTTGCATTGGAAAGCTAACTCGAAGATCTATCTATTGGCATGCTCTATTAGCTCGAATTCCATGTGTGGAGGAATTTGTGACTGTTTCTTTGAACGTAAACTGCTTTCGGGACGGGTTTCCATTGAATTTTGGCCTAAAACATATTTGGGTGCAGTCTTTTCTCATTTCTTCCTCTTCCTGATGCAAACAAACATCGATTGGCTCCACGGCACTCATTCATATCCTTGTAAACAGCTCAAATGTGAGTGAAATCTGCATAAACAACCACAAACCAGACCAAACGTAATAATTTCTAAAAGAAAATGGATAATGTATGAAAACACCACGTAGTAGTCCAATCTAAGGTCAAAAGTGAGAAAATCCACATCAGTAAAATGCACAAAATGAGTGTTTATCAACCCCCCAAACTTAAACTATTGTTCGTCTTCGAACATTGAGGAAAACAAATGAAAGAAAAAGATAAACACGAGGGGTGCATTTATTGATCAAAAATTGTTTCAGACACAAAAGGGGTTGTGATTCCCACACCATCAACTGCAACAATTATCAATTACATGCAATCAATCACAGTTTCAATCTCGACCTCTAGAAATTTGCTTCTCACAGGATAGTGTATCACTCAAATTTCGCTCAAATTGTAAGAAAGGCTAGTGTATACTCTCAAATTGTCAACTGTACAACTTTCCTACCATAGGCTTGCTCATTGTCTAAACTCTCAACTGACTTTGGGAATGCTAGAGCAAAGATCACAAAGGTCTTTATTTTAGGTTCTAATGTAGGCACATTGGTGAAGGTATGGAAATTTTGGCTAAGTGACTAAACATATTCATCATTATAACTCCATTCACACAAACTGTCTCCTCATCACATACCATACTCATTTATTGACTGACTAACTTGTACACTAATAACTCTCCCATTTTTTTTTCATTAGGGCCCAGCCTTCTTTTGATCACCAAAAGAAAATTTCTTATCCTCTTACAAATATTGCCTCATAGACAAGACAAATATTACCCATCATTTTTTTTTCACCTCAACTTATAGACAAGAAGGAATCCAAGCTTTCACTCATAGACAAGAACAGAAAGACACGGACTCAAAGGCTAATTATGAACAATATAAATCAATCTACCCTTTATTTTACCCGAATCTTATAGACAAGATACTATTCACCTGTGTATAGCACTTCCTCATAGACAAGGCAGAACTACAATGCTTTTCTTAACTCATAGACAAGAAAGAAAAGTAACAGGCTCAAAGGGGCTTTACTAAGGATAAAATTGTATAAGGGACAGTGTTTGGTAAAATTTGGCTAACAAAAATGGCCTAAAAGTGTCCATCATAAGGCTTTGGACTATGTACCACTATAAACTACTGCATTTTCACCACCTAACATCAACAGATACCCATATGTCTCCATCCACACCTCCTATCATCCGGTTCAGAATAAAAAGGTTTATAGGCTCAACGGGTTTAGCAAAGGATTATGTAGTGGGTTAGTGTTTGGGTTTTAATGAGGCTTATGAAACGATGGCCTAAGATCATTTCTTAGTTCATGTCATTCCTCTTGCAGTTTTGAGACAGAAACCAGAGCAAGTTCTAGAGATAAAGTGCACAGTGACCTACTCTCAATCAAACGAACACAGGCTCAAATTCTCACAGGCTAAGCATATCCTAGAGGCCAAAATCAATTCCCTAAAAGTATGCACCTCATCAAGTCATATGCAAGTCATCAATGCAGGTTTCACTAGAAAGAAACATTTGTCATTATTAACTTTGATCAACAATGCAAATACAACCCATACCAACCAATGCCAATTAAATTCCCGGTACAATAAAATGACAGAGTTTCCAAGTACAACCCAACCAGATACTTAAACTAAGATAAAAAAAAATAAACTAAGACATAAACAAATACACTGGTTCACTGATTCACATTAATACATCAAGTGCAGTCTCGAATCAAATAAAAAGATAAAAAGGTAGAAACACACATCGCCCGATCCCATCCCCCCCCCCAAACTTATTCGATACAACGAATAGAATAAGTTTGTGGGGAAAAAGATCACGGAGATGTGTGTGAGACCTCGATAAGCTCTCACTGCAGTCAAAGCCAGCAATTCTTCGTGTTTCCATCTCTTTTCCTGCACCCAATGAACTCAACAACCACAAGTGAACGTATAATGCGGGAAATGGTGTAAAACGACATAGAACGACATAATTAAAGAAATTAAAATGCAATTAAAAGTTGGGTTGCCTCCCAACAAGCGCTTTATTTATTGTCTGTAGCTAGACACAGTAGAAACTCCCCTATGGGTCAGTTAAATTAGTGTTTGGAATCTGATCAGAAGGATACATCACCTGAATTTGATTACACTCCTCGAAGTGCCCGTCACAGTCGTGCTCCTCCATGGCTTTGCAGACGGAGAATGTGACCTTCTGGTCGTTCACTCTTAAGCTCAGCTCTCCTCTCTTCACATCAATCAGAGCATCAGCAGTGTTCAGGAATGGTATCCCAAGTATCACTGGGATGTTCCTATCCTCCTCCATGTCCAACACCACAAAGTCAGCTGGGAAAATAAATTCCCCAACTTTAATCAGCACATCCTCTACTACCCCTTTAGGGTAGTTCACCGACCTGTCAGCCATCTGAAGCCTAATAGTAGTCGGTTTGATATTCCCAATCCGGAGCTTCTTGAAGATGGAGAGGGGCATCAGATTGATGCTAGCCCCTGAATCGCAGAGAAGTTTCTCGAAGTTTTGTCCCCCAATTACACAGGGAATAGAGAAGCAACCTAGATCAGCCCTTTTTACTGGCATCTTCTTCTGGACGATGGCGCTACATTCTTCAAATAGGTTGACCGTCTCGAATGCTCCAAAGGGCTTCTTCTGGGTAACCATGTCCTTCAGAAACTTCATATACCCAGGAATCTCTTATACGACTTCGATGAGAGGGAGATTAATATGAATCTTCTTCATGTGCTCTAAGAATCTCTTATACCTCTCATCCTTCTGCTTCTTGGCGAATCTCTGTGGAAAGGGAACAGGGATAGGACCAGCAGGTTTGGTACTGTCTTCAGGACAAGTACCCTTGCTCGTTTGAACTTGTTCTTCTTCAGGAAGAACATCAGCAGGCTGTGCAACTTCATGTTGCACAAGCAAGTTAGTGGGCATAGATGGCCCCTCATAACCTCTACCACTGCGGGTGGTAATGGCATTGCAGTGATCTCTTGGGTTCACCATAGTAGTACTAGGGAACTTCCCAGGGGTATGCTGGTTACCAATCGCATTAGCGATTTGGGAAATTTGGGTGTCGATCTGCTTCAAATGCTTTCCCATCTCACCCATGCCAGTCTGCAGCTTAGAAATATCCCCCGTCATTTTATTTGTTTTAGCCTCAGATACTGCAATAAATTGAGTTAGGAGCTCCCTCATGCTCGGCTCCTTAGGCTCATCTGCTACTCCATGATTTGTGGCAAACCCAGGTGGAGGTTGCAGAGCATTGTTCGGATTCCCATAAGAAAAGTTGGGATGATTCCGATTGTTAGGATGATACACCATGTTCCCAGACGGATACTCTCGATTGTTGTTGAAGTTCCTCTGGTTCACATAGTTTACATCCTCCATTTGCATCTCATTCCCCTGCCCATAACCTTGCTGAGGGAGGTTATTTTCCAACTTAGCCACGCGGATTTCCAGTAATTTAGTGGAAGCAGCCACTTCTTTCCTCATCAACTTGATCTCAGCAGCTATGTCTCCAGTGTCATCAACTGCTGCTATCCTGTGATCTCCCCTGTCTGCTGGCCAGTTGTACTCACTTTTCGCCATCATTTCCAGTAAAGCTAACCCTTCCTGTGGTGGTTTAGCAGTCAGTGACCCTCCAGCTGAAGCATTCACATGCTTCTGGGTCTCCCTGTCCAGTCCTTTGTAGAAATGACACATCTGCTGCTTCTCAGTAAAACCGTGGCAAGGGCAGGAGCGCAAGAGATCCTTGAAGTGCTCCCAAGCCTCGTACAGTGACTCTCCAGAAAACTGCCTGAACTGTGAAATCTGAGTCTGTAACTGAATAGTTTTGCTGGGTGGGAAAAACTGGATCAAGAACAGCTTGCACAGCTCCTCCCATGTTGAGATCTCATTGCAGTTCAGCGTCATGTACCACGATAGTGCTTTGTCGCGCAGTGTGAAAGAAAACAGGCGCAACCGGACATAGTCAATAGGCACCTGATTCTGCTTAACTGTATCGCACAGCAGAAGGAACCTCTGAAAGTGTAGATGAGGATCCTCGGTTGGGAATCCCCCATACTGATTCTGTTGAGCTGTGTGTATCAGACCAGTCTTCAGCTCGAAGTTCGGTGTATTCACCTTCAGCCCAAAATCTGCATTACGATGCCTATCAGTCATCGGCTCGTACATCTCATCGATGGTAGGTGGTCGAGGTACTTCAGGACCCTGACGCTCTTGAAGTCTTAGGTTCATTTCTTGTAGCTGCCTCTGCAGCTCAGCTATCTGTGCCGCCTGATCGTCAGCCATAGTAAAAACTAACTTTCTTCGCGCAGTGTTTCTTCGGTAGGTAGATTCAATCTCCGGATCTAACGGTTCAGGAGGTGGACCTTTTGATCTGGTTCGCATATACTACCTGCACAAAAACACACCGTGAACAGCACAGAGAAAAAATGAAATTTAAAAATAAATATGCGTAAAATAATGACTAGAGTAAATAGCGTAATATCAGGATTAGTGTCAATTATAAATCTATGCAATCACCGGCAACGGCGCCAAAAACTTGATAGCGTGTTTCGCAACGCGCTAAAGCTGCAAGTGTACAGACCACTGCAGAGGGCAAGTAATAATTTATCGAACTCAAGGACTGCAGGCTCGAAGTATAACCAAGCACTAAAACGTAGATACCTTACTACTATCTAGGCGAATCAGAAAAGAGAATTGGTTTTTATTTAAACTAGCAATGATTTTAAAGCAATAATAAAATAAAGATCAATTAATGATTTTAGAAAGCTTGTGAGAAAATAGGATTCCAGGGCAATCCACTTTGAATATTAATCAAACAACTTTTCATGCAATTCAATCCCAATTTAATTCCCAAAGATGTGAGCAATCGCAAATGTGTTATCAGGTGATCCTCTCGGACACTAAACCATAACATGGAAATAAAAGATTAGAAGATTCCTCTCGGACATACAAAAGACTTTTACTCTTGAATTAAAACCTTAGATTTCAAAACCCTTTAAAAGTTCAATTTCCTCTAGGACAATTGTTCAAATAAATCTAATTTATTTGCATCTTAATTGATAACCTAGACCTCTCGGTTCAAAAACTACCAATTCAAATCGCAATCAATGGCCAGTATCTCGCAATTAATGAAAATCCCAAATAAAATTAGAACATCAATGGAACAGGAACATTGAATCACATAGATTGTTGAATGAATAAATACAAAGCTTCAAACCCTAGAATCCATGAATAGATTTAGCCAGTCATGCTAAATTCTAGAAAAACAAAGAGATGAAGAGTCACAAAAATAGAAAATATGGAAATTAAAAACCCATGCAGTCTTCAATCTTCGAATCCTGGAGTGCTCTTCAAGTTCCCCTTGAATTACTGTGAATTCTCTACTCTCTAGCCTCAGAAAATTGGGAAAAGGAACGTATTTTGGTTCAGGGACGTCTTATTTATAGTTGGGGCTCTTTAAATCTCCAAAAGATATGGTTTTTGGGCTTGAGATTCGTCAGAATACGTCAAACTTGCACAACCGGCGAGTAGGAATGCCCGATCGGCGATCGCCGGTCGCGTATGTGGGTCGCCGATCATGTTTCGAAGAAAACAAGGAAATTTTGCACAACCGGCGATCGCAGGGCATGCAGGAAGGTCGCCGATCATGTTACAAGAGAAATAGTGAAAAATTGCAGAACCGGCGACCCGGTTGCACAACCGGCGGTCGCCGGTTATTCCACCTCGTCGCAGATCATTCGGCTAGGTCGCCGTTTCTCCCACTTGGCCGCCGGCTGTGCTACGAAACAATTTTCACAACCGGCGATCTAGTTGCGCAACCCACTAGGTCGCCGGATATTCCACTGGGTCGCCGGTTATGCAACCGGGTCGCCGGTTGCGTTACGACTTGCGCAGTCTCACGTTTTTGGCCATAACATTCGCTCCCGAACTCCGATTGACCTGATTTTAGTTGCATTGGAAAGCTAACTCGAAGATCTATCTATTGGCATGCTCTATTAGCTCGAATTCCATGTGTGGAGGAATTTGTGACTGTTTCTTTGAACGTAAACTGCTTTCGGGACGGGTTTCCATTGAATTTTGGCCTAAAACTTATTTGGGTGCAGTCTTTTCTCATTTCTTCCTCTTCCTGATGCAAACAAACATCGATTGGCTCCACGGCACTCATTCATATCCTTGTAAACAGCTCAAATGTGCGTGAAATGTGCATAAACAACCACAAACCAGACCAAACGTAATAATTTCTAAAAGAAAATGGATAATGTATGAAAACACCACGTAGTAGTCCAATCTAAGGTCAAAAGTGAGCAAATCCACATCAGTAAAATGCACAAAATGAGTGTTTATCAGCATCCTAGTTGTTGAATTTTTTATTCCAAGTGTTGACTTCAGATACTTTGTGGTCAAGATTTTTTTTTTCATGTTTATTTAAATTCTTTGCCTAGGTAATCAAACCATCTATTTTGTATTGCACTTGGATACCGTTAATCATTGTAGTAGCTAGTACTTGTGCTTGTGAGATAAGTGAGTTCGTTGAGTTTGATAATTTGATACATGACCCTTGCTTGTGTAACGATTAAGTGAGGTGTTTGTTTGTTAAAATAAATACAACATCATCAAGTTAACTTAGATTTTGCAATTCAATTTGCTAGCAACGATCCCTACAGAAAGGTGACCACTATTTTAGTTATCTAAAAACATGATGTCATCACAAAATGTTTTTGAAAATCAAAGATGATTGTTTTATTTAATGTGGTTCACTATTTAAATATTTTTGGTATATTCTGGATTATTGAATTATTATGAATTGTTGGATATTTGAAATGATGATTGACTAGCACACTAGCACCAGAGGCTCAGATTCCCCGCTCGGCAACTTTATGCTTGGATTCGGATGGCGAGTGGTCACTCCCGTCTCACCTTTTAATTGTTTAACATGATGATTGATGATTTTTAAATAGTACCCTCGGATGTCCTACCAAGGTAAACATTTTTAGCGGTTGCAAGTTATTTTTAGGCGTAACCTGAATTATATGTGCATGCATTGTTTTCGGGCATTGTGCTCACTGTGTACATTCATGTAATTAGCCCTGCATGTGTTTCCCTACATGAAGGTAAAAGGTGATAAGAGATAGAGGAGCTGTGGATTGGGTGAAATCTTTTGAAGCATTGAAGTGTGCATGTTGAATTTTTTATGCATCATTGAAACTCATGTAATTTAAGTTGTACTCCCTCCGTCCCGGGTCTCTTGAGACGTTTGACCCGGCACGGAGGTTAAGAAAAAGTGATGAGAAGTTAGTGGGGTTAGATTTGTAGGTTAATGATTAGGAGAGATAATGAGATATGAGAGATAGTAGGGTAGGAGTAGAGTAGGTTTAGTGAATAATTAATTAATAAAAACTTTCTAAAAAGGGAAACGTTGCAAGTGTTCTGGGACGGACCAAAAAGGAAAATGTTGCGACTGTCCTGGGACGGAGGGAGTATATTTTTTTGACGTTGATACGGAGTGAGGAGTCGTGTCCACATAAATAAACTCCATCTTTTGCATAACTCAAATCATGTTTTAATTTCGATCTTGTTGGAACTTATCATGTAATTATGGAACTCAGGATTTTATTTCACATATAGACTTGTTAACCCTAATGGCAGGTGTCTAGGTTCTTGATAAGCTCATTTTCACACTAAGTTATCACATTTATTTTATTATTAATTTTTGCATTTTCTTTAATTTATGTTTTTTTATCGAACATAATATGTTTTAGTAGGTATAATGATTGCAGAGGTCTGTTTTGCATGTGAATTAGCGGAATTAAGATAAAAGTGTTCAGAAGAAGAGAAATCGGCAGGAAATGGCTATGTTTTGATAGACATGGGAGGCATCGGTCGACGTGGAGATTTAGCTTGAAAAATGTGAAAAATCCCCCTTGTGTTTTGGTTTGGCCCATGTCGATGGACACTGAAGGGTTCATGCTGCCGTGTCTAGGGTTCAAGAAAGAATTTTTTTCCAAGGAAGCACAATACATCTTTCCCCTACAGTTCAAGTTAAAAAAATCTTTTTCTTCTATTATATTAACTCATGTACTAGGTTATTTTCATAAATCTAGTTTAAATTTACAGTTCTAATTTTATTTTATACCTCATGCTTTTGGCGTAAGAGGAGATCTGGATCGATATTACCATTTTAAAAATATTATTTTCTCAAAAATTTAAATTAATTCAATTTATTATTTTTATTTTAATATTTCTTTCCAACTTGTTTGACTTGAAACTCTAGCGGATTCTAGGGTTCACACTTTGAGGATGCATGTATAGATTTCAGATGGTTTAATTCTTTAATTTAATTTATAAAACATGGCTTAAATGAAGGATCGAGAGATGAAAAATGAATCTTGGTTTGCAATTATTAATTAAAAGATTGTAAATAGAAAAGTAATAAAAGGAAGAAAGAAATGATGCAATTAGTTCCGATCTAAAAAGGAAGAACCAATTATCAACATTAAATCTCTATCCTTATTGTGGTAGGTTAGTTTTTTGTAATTGAGACTTAAAAGGAATTAAAAAATTAATAATGTTAGGAATATTGTTAAATATCACAACCCCTTGATCAAAATTTTATGCTTATTACTTTGGTTTTGGTGCATCAAAGCTCAATTGATCTAGATTCTAGCAAATTAGTATCGAGTCATGTTGTAAAAGTCCTGTATAGGATACATCTACTCGAGTTGAAAGAGAACTAGAAGGAAAGAATTGAAGAATGCTGAAAGAATCAACAAATCTGAAGATTGCTGGAGACGCCAGTAAAAGCGAGCAAACACGAAGGAATGTTGGACATACCTAATAAGAATATTGAAGGAATGAAGCAAGCATAAGGCGGGATCATAGCAAGACTGCTAAGAAGATCCGCACAACATTAATAGCCAGCAAATATTTAAAAGCAATCAAGATAATACAAAGTCGCAAATCAGAAGGATCTAAATCACAAGAAAACCTGACAAATCAGAGAGGAGAATAATCAACAGACACAAAGGTGGTTTCCAAATTTAAACTAAAAGATCCGTTCTGACAAAGACGGCTACAAATAGGAGCTATGCCAATCAGAGACGAAGGAGACTTGAAGAGTCACTGTGCGTTGCAAAAAAGTGAAGAACAGAGAATGGTCGAGCAATCCCTTTAAGTCTAACGGTCAAGATTCAAATAGTTATTTGAATATTCACCAATAAATAGGTGTTTTCGAAAAATGATTCAAAGGTTCGCGAAATTATCATTTACAAAGAAAAACAAGAGAAGATCTAAAACTCTTAAAGTCACGTGAACTCATCCGAGCTTGTACTTGATTGAAGCTTTTTCAGAAGTTTTCATACCTGAAGCTCGAGACCTCTGAATTATTTATTCTATTGTTAATATTAGGACTCTTTCTACTCCTAGAAAGAATCTAACAGTCACCTTGCTGTGCAAGCGTGATTATCACGAGCAATCGCCAAATACAAGGATAGGTTCTGGGAAGAACTATATAACTCCCAACAGTCGATGTCTAAGGTGAAGGGAGGTTTGTCCTCACTCTAAGGAGCGACAAGACGAAGATTGAAGATCGAGGAGCTTGAAGGTGCGCGCGACTAGATGGAGGAGCTGCTCAACGTTAGAGATCAAGCTTGACCTTGTAATCAATCGGTTAGTAAATTCTCAGTCGGAGAACTGAAGAGTGGACGTACAACATTTGTTCGAACTACTATAAACCTTGTGTTCTTTTACTTCTTTTATTTCGTTACGTTACGGTTATATTTGAAATTCAACTCATCAAGTGTTGAGGTAAAATCTGCAATTAAAACTAACGAATATTTGAGCTTAAACACATTTTATAAATATTTGCTAAGTTGTGACCTTAGCAAGATAAGTACAAGACATTTTAATACTTCCGCTGCATATATAAACTCTCTGATCGGGGACCAACAAATAACCTAGATTTTAATTGCCCGACCAAGTTTTGAATTTATTTGGGTTTGGATTTGTTTGTTTTTGTATGTCATCCATATTAGATGTTTTCCTAGGATCTGTGTTTTTTTTTTCTTGAATTAATTATAAAGTTGTTAAAATTGAATTTCCAAAACAAAAACCCCATTGGAATTGATTTGCTGAAATATTAAATTGAAAAACTTCATTTAATACATGAGACAGTTTCAATATACTTATCCATGTGGGTTTAATAACTCAGGTCTTTAATTTTATTTTCTCACTCTTTTGCTAAAATTAATTGGTAGTTTTTCCAATAATCAAATTGGTGCCGTTACCGACGAATATTTTCATTCTATATTCAGTAGATTGTTTTGATATTAGTGTTATTGAGTTTTGACGTTTCTTTTCGCATGCATGTGTTTATATTGAGTGCTCTACTTTGATCGATGTGTTGCACATCGACCAACATAGAACTCTTGTTTGTGTCGATCGACATATCTTGTGTCGGTTGATGATGGAATTTTTTTATCCTTTATAGTCTTCTCTTTCAGGTAGTGAATGAACATGACAGCTAAATCCCTAGCACTTAGACTTTAAATTGGAAATTGAAGCCACTTGTAGGAGAATCAAGCGAAAAGAAGAAAGTTAGAGAATAACAAGAAAACATGGCTGAAGAACAGAATGCACCGTGATAAGTTCATTATTTCACTCACTAATCTATAGTATTTCAAACTATTTTATGTAGTTTTCATGCATTTATATATATAATTCATGCATGAGTCTATTATATGTGATGTTACGCTCGTCATGGTGCATTTTTGCAGGATTAAGACTTAAATTCACTAGAAAACCGTTCTGAAAGCAGTGATGTGCAAGAGTAGCAGTGAAGAGTTTCTCCACACATGGAATTCGGGCTATTGGCGCATGGAAATGGATAGAGCTTCGAGTTAGCTTTCCAATGCAACTGGAATCGGGCTAATCGGAGTTTGGGAGTGAAAGTTATGGCCAAAACCGTGAGACCGCGCAGATGGGGCAGATCGATTTCGACCGACGCAAGAGTCGACATCGACCGGGGTAGAAAACATGCGCGTCGAGCGACACTGAGCCACCTCAATCGAAGTCGACGAAAACCTGGCGAAATTTGACTTAAATCTGAATCAACTCATATCTTTAGCCCTAGATTTGATAGGATACATACCCACACCTATAAATAAGCCTTAAATTCGAGTTTTAATAATCTATCATCACCTTTTACCATCTCTTATCATCCTGAATCATATTTTACAACTCTTGAAGCATTCAACATCATTTATTTTCCAGCACGAACCTTTATTTTCTTGTAAGTTATTTTTATGCACTTTTATAATATGTTTTGTTTTGGATTTCTATCTGCAATGTGTGGCTAGAAACCCTAGCGGGTTCTAGGGAACGAATATCAATTGAATGCATGTTTAATTGATTAAAATTGAATTGCTTGATTTTGAATTCCTGTTTGAATTGTTAGGATTTAGAATTAATTAGATCGAAAGATAGAATTAATTCTAGGTTTACAGTTATTGATTGAACGACTGAAAAGTGAAAATTGATAACAGGAAAATGATTTCAAATACAATTAACAATATGTCCTAGGGGAAGATAATAATTGTAGGGTTTAATCTGAGAATTTATGAAAGATTGATTAGTATTGTGTTATTGAGGCCGACAAAGCATATACATTCACATACTAGTAATTATCTAGGCTATAATTGTCCGACCTAGAAGTTATAGTACATTAAGATTTCTCACCAAAGGAAGTTAATTGATTATGTGTATTTTGATTGATAGTTCGCCCTAGGATCTGTGTCTTTTTAAATCTGCTTTCAAAACTCTTTAAATTCCCATACTATTTACTTTAAATTCCAAAACTCAAAATCCCTAATTTCTGATAACTCAAATAATAGATTCTAGAATTATGGCTAGTACATGAAGAAATTTCGTTACACAATTCCCCTGGATTCGAAAACCTTAGGGTTCATTATAAATTTATTTGCCACTGTATCTGCAATTAGTCTGTATAATTTTACAGAGATCAAATTGGCACCGTTGCCGGGGAATAGATAGATTTAGCGCCTATTACTAATTCTGTTGAAGATTTGTGGATTGAGTTTTATTATATATTTTATTTGTGATTTTCGTTTTTTTTTGTTTTGCAGTAAAAAAATGAAGGGAGTATGTCTCGATTTCGATCAACGTAGCCTGGCAACGATCAAAACCGAGAGGCCGGCGTGTTACACTTTGATCCAAGTAAGGGATCATAAGAAGGCTTCACGTCGATTGACGTGGACCTGCGTCAGTCGACGCGAAGTGCCAACAACATTAATTTACACCGTGCAATTTTTGAAAACTCCGGGGGATAAAAAGTCAACATCTGAGGTTGACCACCAGGTACGTGTTTTAAATTTTTGTCTCATTCTCAATCTTTTCCTACTCTTTGAGTGAAATAAGTTTGGGGGATGTGGACAAGAATTTAAAATTTTTCTCCCTTTTATTTTGCTTTTTATATTTAAATTTTTGCATGCTACTTTTTAGTTAAATTTCTGCATAGATTTTTCAAACTATTTGAGTATAATTTTTTTTAACATTGTCTCTTCTGACTGCGATTTGCGATGGATAATTGTTCTTTAGATAGTTTGAATTGATTGGGATTGTGATTGAAGTAGCCTATGAATGTAGAATACCACATGAAGAGTTAGATTTTGAAACTTGCACTTACTTGATGAATTGGGTTTTGATTTGATGTTTACGATGAAAGAATAAAATTGCACCCTAACTGAGGATTTTGAGCTTTTTATTTCGCTTGATGTGAGTTTTGCATGTGAGTAATCTCTAGAACTTGCATTGTTTCTTTTTCAAGACTGCATAGTGTGCACAAGTCTAGAAAATAATTTTAGGCCATCTTTGACAGCCAATTTATCCCAAACACTGTCCCTTACGATATATTATCCCTAGTTAGCCCCTTTGAGCTTGTTAATTTTTCTTTCTTGGTCTATAAGTTAAGAGAAAATTATGGTTTTGTCTTGTTTATGAGAGAACGCCATAAATGAGATGAATTATATCTTGTCTATGAGATTTGGGTGAAATAAGGATGATTGTTGTGAGTGGATGAGGAATTTATAATAAGTGAGCAAAGAAAAGTGAGCTCTAAGAAAAAATATATATTGATATCCTTATAAGCTCTACAAAGAAAAAAAAAATTATTTTGAAGAGCATAAAAGGATTGGAAAGAGTTATTATGGTTTGAATTGCAATACTAAAGGAAAAGGGTGGATGGATGATCGCTAAATTATTTAACAGCGATTTAGCAAAGCTAATAATATAGCGGCAAATAAAAATTATCGATCCCACAGGAAAAGAAGTAACGAAAAATCCTAAGTACTAAAACATAAGTTCTCAAAACACTGGTTAGGGAAAAGTCAAATTTTGGTTTGTAATTATTTTGAAATTCTCAATACTTGCGAATTAAACTTAAGACAGAAAACTAAATTGCTTTTGATGAAAACAATTGTGAGAGTACAGATTGCAGGGATATCTACCTATCAAGTATGACATGGATGAATGAATTGATTATTTCCCAATTTAATTCCTCTTCGTAGTGAAACATCAGAAAGGTATTATGAACTTCTTTGTTGGACAATTCATAAAGTAGATTAATTAATTACCTATCTCCGCTCGGTCTCAAGATAAATTAACTAACTCCAAAGGTCTACAGATTTATCCCTACTATCAATCTCCTTCAGTTACGACAAGAAATTAGATTATATTGTGAAAATCTCTTTCCATTGAAAACTATTACAGTTACGTCTCAAGTAATCAACTAGTTAATCCTAAGATGTGGCCAACAAACTCAAGATTATGAATAAACACAGATTTCACAAACTACGAAGGGAAAGGGAAAATAATTCAATTAATCAAAACATGTATACATTGATAGTTCGAAACCCTAGAATCTGAAGAAGAAATTAGTTACACATATTCAGAGAAGTATTCATCATAGAAAAATAAAACCTAAATTGCATAAAAACTCGGGTCTGATTGTCTTCCCACAAAACTTTGTCTTCAAACATAAAACTCTAAAAACTTTGGAAATCTTCTAAAAACCTTCAATACTAAATTCTCTAATTTTCTCTAATGATTTTCCCACCTAAAAACGAATTTACACATGGCTATTTATAATAGTGAAGGATGTATCAAACAGTATCAAGGAGTAGATATGTGTTTATCTTCGAATCAGACTCAGATCAGGAATCCCGTAAGCGCATCGATCATTGGAAAACAACGTCGATCGACGCTGATGAAGTACCCTCGTCGATCGACGTGGAATGGCGTCGATCAACGTGGGCTTGCTGCTTCCGTCGACCTTCTCCTTCTCCTTCGTCGAGCACTTCTTTTCCAATCATCGCATCGATCGACAAGACATCCCCGTCGATCGACGTGGTCCTGAACTGGGAACCTATTCTTCGTTGTTTTCGACCAAAAACCTGCATGATTCATCAAACATGAAATTACAAGTACAAAAGCCAATTCAT
The DNA here is from genome assembly GCA_026898455.1 of Plectranthus barbatus. Taxonomy (NCBI): domain Eukaryota; kingdom Viridiplantae; phylum Streptophyta; class Magnoliopsida; order Lamiales; family Lamiaceae; genus Plectranthus; species Plectranthus barbatus. Next base: position 233,008 of record JAPKLW010000714.1, read on the forward strand.
GCACGAAAAAGACACTAAAAACAATTTGAACACCACACAATTAGTCAAAGAACAACCAGATAAGTTGGTGAAAATCCTAACTTATCAACTCCCCCAAACTTAAACCATTGATCGTCCTCGATCAATTCACAGAAAAGAAATCTAATCAAATGCAGATACAAGTGTGCAATACCTCACAAGCTTCTTTTGCAATCTAAGTATCACTTATACACATAAATCATGCAATCAAAACAAATTCTCATTGTTAAATCATTGAGGAGGAACCTCACCGGGAAGTGTTTGCACTCATCGCTCAATCAAGTAAAGGGCTTGAAATTCACTCATTCAAAGTTTTAGTTTACCTCACCATAGGTTTGACAAATTTCTCATCTCTGCACTGCTTGTGAGTGTGGTTTTTCAGGGAATCAGAAAGGTCTTGACTTGGTTGTAATGTGGCTTACCTAAGAGGTAGGATATTTTTGGCTAAGTGACTCAAAATACTACATTCAAACACCAAGTCTTTTAGCATACCTTGCCCACATGATTTTTTTCTTTTTACACACAATCTTGTTCCTTCTCTTTTGTAATTTTCAGGGTTCTAACTTTATTTTGACTTTTGTGAACTACACATATGAAGTTTTCCTTCTCAATTTTCTTTTTCTCTTCTTTTTTTTTCATTCGTGTTCACCAATGTTCACTTCTTCTAATTTACCCTCAGGAACCCCTATTTTTGGACATAGCCTCATATCACAATCCCACAGTTTACAACATCTAATAAATCATAATTTCTTGTTCATCAACCCTCCTAATCAAAGAAAGAAAATTTTTCAAGGCTCAAAGGGGCTACAAGTGGAAATTAAAGGTGAGTGTATGGGAGATGGGGCTACGAAGGAACATGCCTAAAATCATTTTCACCCTATTACCACACTTAATGCTACCTCAAGAGAGAAATTTGTCAAATTCTAGAAAGTAAATCTAATAACTTTTTCACTCATCAAACGAAAAGATGGCACAAATTTCTCACAAGGTAGAAATTTTCGTTACTCCTCAATAATTACCCAAATTCCGAACAATTATCAAGCAAAGATTTATACTTCAAAGATCAACTTGTCAAGCAAAATAGCTCATATCATCGGCTACTCTATCACACAGATTATCATTCTTAACTAGCAAATATTTTGATTATCAATCAACAATTCAATTCCAAGGAAAGACAAGTAATCAGTATCAACATCAAACATAATCAAAAGTAGTTCCGACTGCCCTATGTTCAAAAGCTCCTAAAACAATACTCAAGACTATTCAACTCAAAACAAGTACCAAAAATGAAGAGTTCAAAACTCATTCAACACAGAACAAGTATCATAAATCAAGAGTTCAAAAATACAAATTTTGAGTAAAAAGCCTTGCAGAGAGCAATTGTTCACACTGAAGCAAAAGAACAAGGATGGTGATGGTTTAGAAAAAACAAAAACAAAAACAAAAATAGAAAAACAATGAAACAACGAAAAATTAAAATAAAGCAGAAAATAAAATAAAAACAAACGTTTCCCTTTTTCTATCCTCATCCCCCCAAACTTGTTTCACTCGAAGGAGTGGACAAGTTTGAAAGTTAGATAAGGAAAAAGGAAATGGTACCTCATTCCTCCTCCGGTGGGTTCTCTATCTCAACATCGGGAGATGGCCACACGGGTAGTCGCCACCGGTGGTCCTGGCACTCTCTATGGCGTAGGAGGTAGACAGAGTCGGGCTCGATGTTCAGGAGGAGGCGCTGCATCTGCATGTCAAAGGTGTTGAGCCTCGTGGTCACGTGCTCGCGAAATTCTGCCTGCCGGGTATGCTCCTCGGAATGAAAAACAACATGCTGCTGCATGAACTGGTAGATCATTGCCAGATCCACTCCTACGGAAGATGAAGACTCTCCTGTGAAGTGGCCGGACAAATATCCACCGGTCTGATAAGGAATGTGCCCCCCTCCTCCATCATGCCTTTCATCCTCTAGCTCCTCATCCTCGGGCTCGACTGGGGGAGTCTGTGGCTGTCGCTGGTCCGGCCGAGTCAGTGGGCGGTGACGAAGTCTGGAGGTACCGGGTCCTCCATGTGCTCCAACCATGAGCCTCAAATGGGCGAGTGTGCTCATCAACCAATTATCACGAAAGTGATAATCGGTGACGTGAGTGAGGTCCCTCTGTGGAAGTGGAAACATGTCCCCATTGGACATCCGCAGGGACCACCCTGACTCCCGGGGTGAAAGCATCAACATCTTCACCAAAACCCCGGTACCAAGGCCTTGGTTGTCGTCCTCGAGCGCCTCAATCTGGGTCAAGTCAATGCCCACATACTCCGCAATTTGGGTGATCAGTCCCCCGCTCCAAATGATGCCCTTGGAGGCCTTGATCTGATACCTCCAATGATCCATCACCAATGCTGCGAAGCTGAATTCCTCTCCTGTCAGCATACAGTAGAGGGCATACAGCTCCCCAACTCTCGCCTTTCCGCTCTCATGTTTGCCGGTGATGGACACCCCCATGCATCTCTGGAGGTACCGGAAGACTAGGTTGTCAATGGAGGAGGCCTTCAAGTTCCCCGAGTCAAATTCCCGCAAGTCCTCTTTAGCATCGGCTGCTATGTGGCTCCAGAATCGGGCAATATCAAAGCTCGGGGGAAGAAAGCCAACTCCCCCTTTCTGGACTCCCCAAATCTCTTCAAGCTTGTCCCTTGGCATCTCGTAGTGCTCGTTCAGCAGCTGGAAGGCAATGGTGGTCGGCTCTGATTCTGGATAAACCTCATAGACATAGAGTGAGGCCAGGAACTCCAGGACAAGCGAGGGATAGGTTGGCCACCTCGCTGTCATCCAAGCACTCCAATTCACTCTCTCCAAGAGAGCCTTCACATTAGCGAGAATTCCCAGGCTCTCCATTGTCGTCGGGCATGGATAGAGTGTCTGCCGGACGGTGAACTCATCACTCTAGAGCTTCCTGAAATGCCTCTCGTATGCCCGGTTTGCAAATGTTGGGCGGAACTCCATGATAAACTGCAAGGGTGGCAGGGAAGGTGTCAAAGTTAATCAATAATCTTCACAAAAACCCCAAACATCAATATGACAAAATGTGCAATTCTTCACAAAATGCATCTACCCATACAAAATGGACTCGACATTCACGCAATTCAACTCCTATCCTAGCATATTACATCAAAATCTGAAAGAATTTTACTCCAAAGCAATATGACAGGAACATCACTACCAACAAGAATTATCCCCCAAACTCATGTTCGTCAAATTCAATGAAATCAAATCAACAAATCCATGGTAAGTGAGTACATCGACTAAAACAACTAAACATATCGAATAATCATCACGAATAGCAACGAAATTGACAAAAATGCAAAAATGGAAACAAGGGCACCAAGTTCAATTTTCATCAAAATCAAGCACAAATCCTTCACAACATATGAAATAATCGAAGGGGTAAGGTTTAGGATAAATACCGTGGATTGTAGCGACGAATTTGGAGAGAAAAATTTGAGGTGGACGTTTTTGGAGAGAAAGAAATCGTGCGTGTGTGTTTTTGAGGAAAAGAATGAGGTGTTTGGGGTTTTAAAATCGTCTCTATCCGGGCTCTGAATCGTTCGCGTCGATTGACGAGGCACCCACGTCGATTGACGAGGCACCCGCGTCGATCGACATGGCCGAAATTTCCTCGTCAATCATCGACGATTGGCATCGATCGACGATGCCCAGAAACACACATCCATCGACGCCAAAGGGCAGCGATCGACGTGGCCCCGACACATGACTGGACCCGACGAAATTCAAAAAATTCTAGAAATACGAAACTTAACTGACTCGATTTGACTGAATTTAAAAATATAGAATTAAAAGAAAGTAGTAAATTGTTGGGTTACCTCCCAACCAGTGCTTGGGTTTATGTCGCTAGCTCGACAAAACCTTTGAATTCAAGGGCGGTTCAAGTAATACTTCTCCACCGCTTCAACTTGAAGTGGGGTGTAGTATGGCTTCAGGTTCTGCCCGTTCAGTTCTTCCCATCTTGGCCGGTTAACTCAACTACACCGTTCATGAATTGACAAATCACAGTGTATGGTCCGGCCCACTTTGACTGCAGCTTTCCGGGCATGAATCGAACATGGGATTCGAAGAGGAGAACTTTGTCACCAGAATGAAACACGTGTGAGCGAATCCTCTTGTCGTGGAATATCTTCGCTCTTTTCTTGTAGATGACATTATTCTCATAAGCTTCATCCCGAAAGTCTTCAAGCTCATTCAATGTCATGGCTCGCTCTTCTGCGGCTGTCCTCCAATCCAAGTTTAGTTCTTTCACTGCTCTCCAATCCTTGTGCTCCATCTCCACTGGCAGGTGACAGGACTTTCCGAAAATCAGCTGGTAAGGTGATGTCCCAATGGGTGTTTTGTAGGCGGTGCGGTATGCCCATAATGCATCATCAGGTACAACCACCCAATCCTTTCTTTGCTTCACCGTCTTTTCCAGAATTTGTTTGATTTCTTGGTTGGACAACTCTGTCAGCCCATTCCCTTGAGGGTGGTATGGAGTGGTGACTCGGTGTTTGACTCCGTACCTCGCAAGAAGAGTGGTCAGCCATTTGTTGTAGAAGTGGGATCCCCCATCGCTTACCAAGGCTCTTGGCGTCCCAAATCTTGTTATGAGCTTTTGCAGGAACTTGATGACCACTTTGGAGTCGTTTGTGACCGTTGGAATGGCCTCAACCTATCGTGACACGTAGTCCACTGCCAAAAGTATGTATGAGAACCCTTGGGATGGCGGAAAAGGTCCCATGAAGTCGATCCCCCAAGCATCAAAGATCTCGACTTCGTTGACCGGCGTCTGTGACATCTCATCCCTCCGCGAGATATTGTCGATCATTTGGCAGCGATCACAACTCGTAATCCATCCACGGCAGATCTCGTAGATGGATGGCCAATAGAACCCGCTGGCGAGTGATCACTGTAATTTCTACAGATTAATTATAGAAATAGTGGCAAATAAATTTGTAAACCCTAAGGTTATCGATCCAGGGGAATGAAGCAACGAAAAATCCTAAATACTAAATCAGACGTTCTTAAAATATTGGTTAGGAAAAGCAATTAAAAAGTTTTGGTTGTTTTGAAAATTGTA